>JAXCHO010000273.1:0-40000 GCA_036630365.1 Acanthiza pusilla
TAAAACAGGGGAAAAAAGGGAGAAGGAGGGGGAGAAAGAAGAATATCGGGAGGAGGACGGAGAAGAAAATGAGAAAAAGGGGGAGAAACAAAGGAAATACGGAGAGGAGGACGGAGGGAAAAAGGTGACGAAGAAGCAGAGTGAAGGGAGAAAGAAGGAGGGCAGAAAAAAAAAGGAGAGGAGAAGGGGAGAAAGAAAAAAAGCGAGAGAAAAAAAGCGGAGCGCGGCGAGGAGGAAGGAGGGGAAACGGGGAGAGAAAAAGCCACGGTGGGGAAGAGGAAGGAGGGGGAGAAAGAATGGCAATAGGGAGAGGAGGAAGGAGGGGAAAGGGGACACAGAAGGGGCAGACGGCGAGCAGGGAGGAGGGGGAGAGAGAAGGGGAACACGGGGGGAGGAAGGAGGGCTAGAGGGGGCAGAGGAGGGGCGGCAGAGACCCCCGAGCCTCACCTGGGCGGGCGGACAGGCAGCTCCTGCCCGCGCCGCGCTCTGAGGGCAAATGGCGCCCGCGCCACTTCCCGGGGTTTATATAACCTCGGCCCCGCCCCCTGCACCTGTGCCTTGTCAGCCCCGCGCACCTGAGCCGCGGTGCTGCTGCGCGAGGCGCGGCTCTGCGCATGCGCGAGAGGTGTGCGGCACCTCCCTCCAGCCAATGCGCATGCGCAGAGCGCCGCCATCTTGGAAAGGTCAAGCACATGGCGCCCCCAGGTGGGGCAGGGGGCGGCACTGACCCGAGAATCAATGCGCATGCGCACAGCACCGCCATCTTGGGAAGGTCAATCACATGACGCCCCCAGGTGTGGCAGAAGCGGCACCTCCCTCCAGCCAATGCGCATGCGCAGAGCGCCGCCATCTTGGAAAGGTCAAGCGCATGGCGCCCCAGGTGTGGCACTGAGCCGAGAACCAATGCGCATGCGCACGGCGCCGCCATCTTGGAGAGGTCAAGCTATAGTGCCCCCCAGCCGCCATCCTTGGTGTGGCAGGAGGGCACCTCTGCTAATTACCGCTAATTAGCGGTGCAGAAGGGCCGTTCCTAAGCAATGGCTGTGCATTCAAAGGTACAAAGAGAAAGGAGTGCAGGAAACATTGCTCCCATTCGCTTATTCCTCTTTATTTCCCATGGAAAAAGAAAAGAAACTCAGAGCCACGAGGGCCTGACATCCCCAACACGTGAAAGACACAAAGAGAAATAAAAGGAAAATTGATATTTTCTTGTCCAAAGTCATTTCGAGTTCCCCAAGCCAAACCCACCTTTGCTCTTGGTTTTGCTCGCAAGCTGCTCTGCCACGAGGTTTTCTCCACGAGAAATTCCCAAATTGCTCACGGCACGGCGTGCACATGTGTGTATGGCTGTGCACATGTGTGCAGGCATGTTCACAAGTGTGCATGTGTGTGCACACGTGTGTATTGCTGTGTGTGTGCACGAGTGTGTGTGTGTCATGTCAGTCTGTGCTACGTGTGTCTGTTCTGCCATGTGAGTCTCTGGCATGTGCCTGTGTCCTACCACTGTGTCACGTGTCCCTGTGCCATGTGCCTGTGTTACATGGCTGTGTCATGTGTCATGTGCCTCTTGTATGTGCGCCTGTGTTCTCTGCCTCTGTCACGTGTCTGTGTTCTATCTGTGTCACGTGTGTCTGTGTTCTGTGTCACGTGTGTCTGTGCATGTGTCTGTGTTCTATCTGTGTCACGTGTCCCTGTGCCATGTGCCTGTGTTACATGGCTGTGTCATGTCCGTCTGTGTCATGTGCCTCTTGTACGTGCGCCTGTGTTCTCTGCCTCTGCCACATGTGTCTGTGTTCTGTGTCACGTGTGTCTGTGTTCTATCTGTGTCACGTGTGTCTGTGTTCTGTGTCACGTGTGTCTGTGTTCTATCTGTGTCACGTGTGTCTGTGTTCTATCTGTGTCACGTGTGTCTGTGTTCTATCTGTGTCACATGTGTCTGTGTTCTACCTGTGTCACGTGTGTCTGTGTTCTGTCTGTGTCACGTGTGTCTGTGTTCTATCTGTGTCACGTGTGTCTGTGTTCTATCTGTGTCACGTGTGTCTGTGTTCCATCTGTGTCACGTGTGTCTGTGTTCTATCTGTGTCACGTCTGTCTGTGTTCTATCTGTGTCCATGTGTCTGTGTTCTGTGTCACGTGTGTCTGTGTTCTATCTGTGTCACGTGTCCCTGTGCATGTGCCTGTGCTCTCTGTGTCATGTCCCTCTGTGTCCCGTGTCCGTCCCATGTCGTTCCCGTGTCCCTCTGTGTCCCGTGTCCATCCCATGTCATTCCCGTGTCCCTGTGCCATGTGTCCGTGCTCTTTTCTGCTGCAATTTTCCCAGCCAGTGCTCACCCAAACCACTCGCTGCCAATGGTTCTGCTCCGAGTCCCTCGGTGACTGCCGAGTCCAGGGTGTTCAGCAGATGGAAAAGCCTGCCGGGGGCACCGCCGGCATTAACTGGCACCTTCTGGAAGAAAGAAGAAAGAAAGAAAGAAGTTCACGTTTTTCTCGCAGGAAGTTTCTCCTCCGTTTCCCTGGAAGCGCTGGGGGAATTGGAGGAGCTGATTGCACCAAAGTGCAGCTCTGGAGAGCCCAAATCTCCCGAAAACTCCCTTGGTGAAGGAGCAATTCCTTCCAGATTTCTCCTGCAATAATGCAGACGGAGTCTCTCTGCATTTAGCTCCAATTCCCCCACGGATCACAGATTCCCTCATGAATACGCTAATCTCTACTAACCAATCAGGGAGGAGATACGAGTTCTACGTCATTTGTGTACAGCCTATGAGAGTTCTCAAATTACCACAGCAGCTCCAGGTTTGGATCTTTGCAAAACCGGAATTTTCCAGTTTGTGCTCCAATCAGCTGCAATGTTTATTTTTTCTCCAGCTCAAACTCAGTTTTTAATTCTTCCTTTTGCTGAGGAATAATTTGTCTGAGAGCTTTCTGCTCCTTCTCCTCCAACACCTCGGGGAACATGTGTGTATGGTGAGCACATGTGTGTCTGGGTGGGCACATGTGTGTATGGGTGAGCACATGTGTGTCTGGGTGAGCACATGTGTGTCTGGGTGAGCACATGTGTGTATGCGTGTGTACATGTGTATATGCGTGTGTACATGTGTGTATGCGTGTGTACATGTGTGTGTGGGCGAGCACGTGTGTCTGGGTGAGCACACGTGTGTATGGGTGAGCACATGTGTGTATGAGTGATTCATGTGTGTATCGGTGAGCACATGTGTGTATGCGTGTGTACATGTGTGTCTGGGCGAGCACATATGTGTCTGGGCGAGCACATGTGTGTATGGGTGAGCACATGTGTGTATGCATGAGCACATGTGTGTCTGGGTGACCACATGTGTGTATGCGTGTGCACATGTGTGTCTGGGTTAGCACATGTGTGTATGGGTGAGCACATGTGTGTGTTGGTGAGCACATGTGTGTGTTGGTGTGCACATGTGTGTATGGGTGTGCACATGTGTGTATGGGTGAGCACATGTGTGTCTGGGTGTGCACATGTGTGTATTGGTGAGCACATGTGTGTATGGGTGAGCACATGTGTGTATGAGTGAGCACACGTGTGTCTGGGTGAGCACATGTGTGTCTGGGTGAGCACACGTGTGTGTATGGGTGAGCACATGTGTGTATGAGTGAGCACATGTATGTATGGGTGAGCACATGTGTGTATGGGCAAGCACATGTGTGTATGAGTGTGCACATGTGTGTCTGGGTGAGCACATGTGTGTATGGGTGAGCACATGTGTGTATGGGTGAGCACATGTGTGTATGGGTGAGCACATATGTGTAGGCATGTGGTCGTGTGTGTATGGGTGTGCACGTATGTGTAGGCATGTGCAGAAGTGTGTCTGGGTGCGCACATGTGTGTAGGCATGTGCAAAACTGTGTATGCATGTGCACACGTGTGTATTGCTGTGTGTGTGTGCACGAGTGTGTGTGTGTCATGTCAGTCTGTGCTATGTGTGTCTGTTCTGTCATGTGAGTCTCTGGCGTGTGCCTGTGTCCTACCACTGTGCCACGTGTCCCTGTGCCATGTGCCTGTGTTACATGGCTGTGTCATGTGTCATGTGTCATGTGCCTCTTGTACGTGCGCCTGTGTTCTCTGCCTCTGTCACGTGTGTCTGTGTTCTATCTGTGTCACGTGTGTCTGTGTTCCATCTGTGTCACGTGTGTCTGTGTTCTATCTGTGTCACGTGTGTCTGTGTTCCATCTGTGTCACGTGTGTCTGTGTTCTATCTGTGTCACGTGTGTCTGTGTTCCATCTGTGTCACGTGTGTCTGTTCTATCTGTGCCACGTGTCCCTGTGCATGTGTCTGTGCTCTCTGTGCCGTGTCCCTCTGTGTCCCGTGTCCGTCCCATGCCGTTCCCGTGTCCCTCTGTGTCCCGTGTCAGTCCCATGTCGTTCCCGTGTCCCTCTGTGTCCCGTGTCCGTCCCATGTCGTTCCCGTGTCCCTGTCCCTGTGTCTGCTCTCCTCTGCTCCCATTCCCCAGCGCTGCTCACCCAATCCATTCGCTCCAATGGCTCTGCTCCGAGTCCCTCGGCGATGTCGCCGCAGATGGAAAAGCTGAAATGGAAAGAGAAATTTCCAATTTGCTGAAATGGAAAGAGAAATTTCCAATTTGCTGAAATGGAAAGAGAAATTTCCAATTTGCTGAAATGGAAAGAGAAATTTCCAATTTGCTGAAATGGAAAGAGAAATTTCCAATTTGCTGAAATGGAAAGAGAAATTTCCAATTTGCTGAAATGGAAAGAGAAATTGCAAATTTGCGCTGTGAGAATGGAAAATCAACCGAAATCAAAGAAGATTTCCTGCTAGGAGTGACAAGAAAAAATCAAAAAAATCAGCAAAATCAGGAAAAGTCGCACAGATCACAAAGCCAAGAGCTGCCACTGAAAGAGAAAATATTTCCACAGCGCAAAAGAGGCAAAAATCAGCTTAAAATACCGTGAGGGCAAATGCTGTGCCTTCCTAAAAATCACAAACACATTTTAGAATTTTAATTTTTTAAATGCTCAGACGGACAGCTGCTCCAGACTTCTCATTTCAGCGTCCTGCAAAAAAAAAAATTTAAAAAATGGGAGAGGGGACAAGGAAGTGAGGGAAATGTCTCTTGGATTTTGCCCTTGAATGATGTAAAAATGGCGTCAGAGCAGACAGGAAATATTCCTCACTTTGTCACGAGACAAATCCACACAGAGAGGTTAAAAACGCAGGAAAAACTAAAGCAAAAAATCCAAATCCAGCAGGGACAGAAAACCAAATCACAGCAGAACATGGAACAACGTAAATTGAATTTTTTATCGTGAAATGCACCGCGGTGAGCTCATCGAGAAGCTGTCGTGGTGACATCAGAAGCAACTGTGAGAAAATGGAATGGAAGGACATGTGCCAAAGCCTCCAGCGAGCCATGGAGATGAGAAAATGTCTTTTTCCTTTCTCATTTACATCAGAAACACAGAGAGAAAAAGAGAACAGGAAAAGAAATGCCTCCCGCGAGGCAAAAATCCAAAAAAAATCAACTCACACAAGTGCAGCGTGAAAAACGTGAGATCCTTCCCCATTTGCAGTTTGCAGGGCTAGGGAAGAGCAGCAAGCACCAGAATGGCAAAGCAGAGAAGAATCATTCCATTTTTAGCCTCCTTGACTCATCTGGAACACATTAAAAAGCAAATTATATTTCAAATAATACATTTTAAAGGAGAAAAACCAAAATGTTCCACAAGGTTTTCCAGCTAGCAGGGCTAGGGAAGAGCAGCAAGCACCAGAATGGCAAAGCAGAGGAGCACCGTTCCATTTTTAGCCTCCTTGACTCATTTGGAACACATCAAAAAGGAAATTATATTTCAAACACCGAAGCCATCAATACATTTTAAAAGAGGAAAACCAAAATGTTCCACAAGGTTTTCCAGCTCCCAGGGCTAGGGAAGAGCAGGAACCACCAGAATGGCAAAGCAGAGGAGCACCATGGAATTTTTAGCCTCCTTGACTATTTTTAAAAACATAAAAAAGGAAATTATATTTCAAAAAATATATTTTAAAGGAGAAAAACCAAAATGTTCCACAAGGTTTTGCAGCTCCCAGGACTAGGGAAGAGCAGCAACCACCAGAATGGCAAAGCAGAGGAGCACCATTGAATTTTTAGCCTCCTTGACTCATTGGGACAGCGTACAAAAAGAAATTATATTTCAAACAATACATTTTAAAGGAGAAAAACCAAAATGTTCCACAAGGTTTTCCAGCTCCCAGGGCTAGGGAAGAGCAGCAAGCACCAGAATGGCAAAGCAGAGGAGCAACATTGAATTTTTAGCCTCCTTGACTCATTTGGACAGCGTAAAAAAGCAAATTATTCTTCAAACAATACATTTTAAAGGAGAAAAACCAAAATGTTCCACAAGGTTTTGCAGCTCCCAGGGCTAGGGAAGAGGAGCAACCACCAGAATGGCAAAGCTGAGGAGCACCATTGAATTTTTACCCTCCTTGACTCATTTTAACAACATACAAAAGGCAACTAGATTTCAAAAAAGATATTTTAAAAGAGGAAAACCAAAATGTCCCACAAGGTTTTCCAGCTCCCAGGGCTAGGGAAGAGCAGGAACCACCAGAATGGCAAAGCAGAGGAGCACCGTTCCATTTTTAGCCTCCTTGACTCATTGGGACAGCGCACAAAAGGAAATTATATTTCAAACAATACATTTTAAAAGAGGAAAACCAAAATGTTCCACAAGGTTTTCCAGCTCCCAGGGCTAGGGAAGAGCAGCAACCACCAGAATGGCAAAGCAGTGCCAAAAGCAGTGGAGCACCATTGAATTTTTAGCCTCCTTGACTCATTTGGACAGCATACAAAAGCAAATTATATTTCAAACACCGAAGCCATCAATACATTTTAAAGGAGAAAAACCAAAATGTTCCACAAGGTTTTCCAGTTAGCAGGGCTAGGGAAGAGCAGCAACCACCAGAATGGCAAAGCAGAGGAGCAACATTGAATTTTTAGCCTCCTTGACTATTTTTAAAAACATAAAAAAGGAAATTATATTTCAAAAAATATATTTTAAAGGAGAAAAAACAAAATGTTCCACAAGGTTTTCCAGCTAGCAGGGCTAGGGAAGAGCAGCAACCACCAGAATGGCAAAGCAGAGGAGCACCATTGGATTTTTAGCCTCCTTGACTCATTTGGAACACATACAAAAGGAAACTAGATTTCAAAAAATGTATTTTAAAGGAGAAAAACCAAAATGTTCCACAAGGTTTTCCAGCTCTCAGGACTAGGGAAGAGCAGCAACCACCAGAATGGCAAAGCAGAGGAGCAACATTGAATTTTTAGACTCCTTGACTCATTTGGACAGTGAACAAAAGGAAATTATATTTCAAAAAATATATTTTAAAGGAGAAAAACCAAAATGTTCCACAAGGTTTTCCAGCTCCCAGGGCTAGGGAAGAGCAGCAAGCACCAGAATGGCGAAGCAGAGGAGCATCATTGAATTTTTAGCCTCCTGGACTCATTTGGAACACATAAAAAAGGAAATTATATTTCAAATAATACATTTTAAAGGAGAAAAACCAAAATGTTCCACAAGGTTTTCCAGCTAGCAGGACTAGGGAAGAGCAGCAACCACCAGAATGGCAAAGCAGAGGAGCACCATTGAATTTTTAGCCTCCTTGACTCATTTTAACATACAAAAGGCAACTAGATTTCAAACAATACATTTTAAACGAGCAGACCACAATGTTCCTATTTTCACGAGTTTTCTGCTTTTTTTCCTCCTCTTTTTTCCCTTTTTCCGCACCCCCCCCGCCCCCAGCCTCGGGTGCCCATCCCGACCCCGTGGTCCCGCCCGCCCGCAAAGCCTCCCGACGACCCCCGCCGCTCCCCGCCGCTCCCGGGAGCACCCCCGCCCCGCCGTGCACCCCCCGGGGCCCTCCGTTTGCTCACCGACAGCTCCGGGACCGAGCGGCGACCGCCGCCGCTGCCGCCGCTGCCCGGGGTCCTCCGTGAGGGGAGGAGGCGCGCGGCCGAAACAGAGCTGCCCGTGCCGGTGCCGGCCTCGGGAGGAGCTGCCCCCGACCCCCCCCGAGCACCCCCGGGACCACTAATCCCACCGGACGCATTCCCCGCGGCGGAAAAAGCCGAAAAAAATGGCGCGACCGCCGGGAAAATTCAAATTTGGTTCAGGCAGTTGGGAAGGCACCTATGGAAGTCTGGAGGTCCCCGGGCGGTGCCCTCATGAGCTACGGCAGAGTGCGCATGCGCAATGAAAAAGCCATTTAGGGAAAGGAGGTGCGGCCATGCAAATTAGCTCGGTGCGATTTGCATCATGGGGAAAGGGGCGCGCTCATGCAAATTAGGTGTTTGCCCACGGCATCATGGGGAAAGGGGCGAGGTCATGCAAATTAGATCGCTGCGAACGGCATCATGGGGAAAAGGGGCGCGGTTATGCAAATAGGAGAGAGGGGCAGCGTTATGCAAATTAAGCAGCGCAGGCCCTGCGCGAAGTGCATCTTGGGAGCGATGTTTGCGGGGATTTTATAAGATTTTTGGCGTTATTTCTGCAAAAAGCGGAAAATCCGTGCGGAATCTTACTAGGAAGGAGCTCTGGAAGCGCTCGAGAAGCGGCGCTGTGGTCGCCGTGAGGCCGAGGGCCGCTTGGGGTCAGAGGCGTTGTGAGGGAAAAATGACCCTAATTTCGGTTTTTTTGTCTTTTTTCGGTGATTGAGTGTAGTATGTGTCCTCACAGGATTAGTATTTTTGGTGATTTTTAATGAACTTTGTATTAAATGGGGTTTTTGGCTCTGGAGTTGCACCCGGAGCGTGCGTGATCGCAGCATTGCAGCGTCTGTGGGGAAAAAGGTGCATGTCCCACCTTAAGTGGTGAAAAAACCGAGCAAAATTAACAATAAATTAAAATTTCCGCAATTAAATCACGCCGCTTGCGATTTTTTTTTATCAAAGCGGCACCACAGGCCCCTGCCCGCTCGGCTTTTGGCCCTCGCGCCGTCCCAAAATGGCGGCGCCTCCCCCGTGCTCCCAAATTTTGGGTTCGGTTGTTTTGTGATGCAGAGCTCATGGAAAGTCTCGAAAAAAGCGATTTTGGCACGGCCGGAGAGGTGTGGGTGGAGCTCAGGGAGCGCTCGGAGCGCCCATGGGTGCAGTGCCGGGGATTGGCCACGGGAGGGAGACACAGACCGCGTTCTGTGTCATGGATGATCGTGTGAGTGTGTGTGTCAGTGTGCACATGTGTGTCTGGGTGTGTGTGAGTGTGTGTCAGTGTGCACATGTGTGTCTGGGTGTGTCTGAGTGTGTTTGGGTGTGCACATGTGTGTCTGAGTGTGTCTGAGTGTGTTTGGGTGTGCACATGTGTGTCTGAGTGTGTCTGGGTGTGCACATGTGTGTATGGGTGTGTACATGTGTGTATGCATGTGCACATGTGTGTCTGGGTGTGCCTGAGTGTGTTTGGGTGTGCACATGTGTGTCTGGGTGTGCACATGTGTGTCTGGGTGTGCACATGTGTGTTTGGGTGTGCACATGTGTGTCTGAGTGTGCACATGTGTGTTTGGGTGTGTCTGGGTGCGCACATGTGTGTCTGGGTGTGCCTGAGTGTGTTTGGGTGTGCACATGTGTGTCTGGGTGTGCACATGTGTGTCTGGGTGTGCACATGTGTGTCTGAGTGTGCACATGTGTGTCTGAGTGTGCACATGTGTGTCTGAGTGTGCACATGTGTGTTTGGGTGTGCACATGTGTGTCTGGGTGTGTCTGGGTGTGTTTGGGTGTGCTCATGTGTGTTTGGGTGTGCACATGTGTGTCTGGGTGCACACATGTGTGTATGCATGTGCACATGTGTGTATGCATGTGCACATGTGTGTATGCATGTGCACATGTGTGTATGCGTGTGCACATGTGTGTCTGGGAGTGCACATGTGTGTATTGGTGTGCACATGTGTGTTTGGGTGTGCACATATGTGTTTGGGTGTGCACATGTGTGTTTGGGTGTGCACATGTGTGTCTGGGTGTGCACATGTGTGTAGGCATGTGCACATGTGTGTTTGGGTGTGCACATGTGTCTAGGTGTGTGCAAAACTGTGTACAGATGTGCACATGTGTGTAGGCGTGTGCACAAGTGTGTCTGGGTGTGTCTGAGTGTGTCTGAGTGCACACATGTGTGTCTGCATGTGTACAAATGGCTAGGCATGTGCCTAAGTGTGCATGGGTGCGCACATGTGTGTTGGCATGTGCACATGTGTGTCTGCGTGAGCACATGTGTGTCTGAGTGTGTCTGAGTGTGTCTGGGTGTGCACATGTGTGTCTGCGTGTGCACATGTGTGTTTGAGTGTGTTTGGGTGAGCACATGTGTGTTTGGGTGTGCACATGTGTGTCTGAGTGTGTCTGGGTGTGCACATGTGTGTTTGGGTGTGTATGGGTGCACACATGTCTGTATGGGTGCGCACATGTGTGCAGGCATGTTCACCAGTGTGTATGCATGTGCACACGTGTGTATTGCTGTGTGCGTGCACGAGTGTGTGTGTGTCATGTCAGTCTGTGCTACATGTGTCTGTTCTGTCATGTGAGTCTCTGGCGTGTGCCTGTGTCCTACCACTGTGCCACGTATCCCTGTGCATGTGTCATGTGTCATGTGTCACGTGTCATGTGCTGTGTCACGTGTCCATGTTCATTTCCCTCGGGAAAATTCCCGAAGGTTCCTCGCGGAAATAAAAAAATGAAAGAATTCTGTGTACACAACTCTGTGTAGAAAAACATAAATTCTAAATTAAATCTAAATTAAATCTGAATTAAATCTGAATTAAATCTGAATTAAATCTAAATTAAATCTGAATTAAATCTAAATTAAATCTGAATTAAATCTAAATTAAATCTGAATTAAATCTGAATTAAATCTAAATTAAATCTGAATTAAATCTGAATTAAATCTAAATTAAATCTGAATTAAATCTGAATTAAATCTGAATTAAATCTGAATTAAATCTAAATTAAATCTAAATTAAATCTGAATTAATTCTAAATTAAATCTGAATTAAATCTGAATTAAATCTGAATTAATTCTAAATTAAATCTGAATTAATTCTACATTAAATCTGAATTAAATCTGAATGAAATCTAAATTAAATCTGAATTAATTCTAAATTAAATCTAAATTAATTCTGAATTAAATCTGAATTAAATCTAAATTAAATCTAAATTAAATCTAAATTAAATCTGAATTAAATCTAAATTAAATCTGAATTAAATCTGAATTAAATCTGAATTAAATCTGAATTAAATCTAAATTAAATCTGAATTAAATCTAAATTAAATCTAAATTAATTCTAAATTAAATCTGAATTAAATCTGAATTAAATCTGAATTAAATCTGAATTAAATCTAAATTAAATCTGAATTAAATCTAAATTAATTCTAAATTAAATCTGAATTAAATCTAAATTAATTCTAAATTAATTCTAAATTAAATCTGAATTAATTCTACATTAAATCTAAATTAAATCTAAATTAATTCTACATTAAATCTGAATTAATTCTAAATTAAATCTAAATTAAATCTGAATTAAATCTAAATTAATTCTAAATTTATTCTAAATTAAATCTGAATTAAATCTGAATTAATTCTAAATTAAATTCGAATTAAATCTGAATTAATTCTAAATTAAATCTAAATTAAATCTGAATTAAATCTGAATTAATTCTGAATTAAATCTAAATTAAATCTAAGTTAAATCTGAATTAAATCTGAATTAAATCTAAATTAAATCTAAATTAATTCTAAATTAAATCTGAATTAAATCGAAATTAATTCTAAATTAATTCTAAATTAAATCTAAATTAATTCTGAATTAAATCTGAATTAATTCTAAATTAAATCTGAATTAAATCTGAATTAAATCTAAATTAATTCTAAATTAAATCTGAATTAAATCTAAATTAAATCTGAATTAAATCTGAATTAAATCTAAATTAATTCTAAATTAAATCTAAATAAAATCTAAATTAATTCTGAATTAAATCTAAATTAATTCTGAATTAAATCTGAATTAAATCTAAATTAAATCTGAATTAAATCTGAATTAAATCTAAATTAAATCTAAATTAATTCAAAATTAATTCTACATTCAATCTAAATTAAATCTAAATTAATTCTAAATTAAATCTAAATTAAATCTAAATTAATTCTAAATTAAATCTAAATTAAATCTAAATTAAATCTAAATTAATTCTGAATTAAATCTAAATTAAATCTGAATTAAATCTGAATTAATTCTAAATTAATTCTAAATTAAATCTGAATTAATTCTAAATTAAATCTGAATTAATTCTAAATTAATTCTAAATTAAATCTAAATTAATTCGAAATTAAATGAATGAGGTTTTTTTGGTGCGTTTTATATCAATTTATGGAGCAAGATCGATTGGGTAAAGATCAAAAATAATTCAATGATTTCTTCTGTAATGTGAATAAAAGAATGGAATTTGTTGGAATTTTGAGAAGGATTTTAGGAAGTCCAAAGTGCCCAAAATTCCCTTTTTTTCCCTTCAATCTTACTTTTCCTTGAGATGATTATTCCGGAAATTTTTTTCAATTTGAACAGCCGTGAGCTGCGCCTTTTGACACCTCAAAAATAATAAAATTCATATTTTTATTTCCATTTCTCCAATGAGCTGAGGTTGTTCTCACCTCTGGCCACGGGAGGGCAGAGTTGGATCGCTGGTCCTAAATTAAAAAAAATAAAAAATAAAAAAAGATATATTATATATAGATATATATTGATATATTATATAAAAGATATCAATATAGATATAGATAAAGAGATATAGATATGGAGATAGAGATATAGATATAGATATATAGATATATATTTATATGTATTATGTAAAATATATAAATATATAGATATAGAGATATAGATAAATATTTTATATAATATATATAAATATATATCTATATAGCTATATACTATATCTGTATCTATATCTGTATCTGTATCTATATCTGTATCTGTATCTATATCTGTATCTATATCTATATCTGTATCGATATCTATATCTGTATCTATATCTATATCTGTATCTGTATCTGTATCTGTATCTGTATCTATATCTGTATCTATATCTATATCTGTATCTGTATCAGTATCTGTATCTGTATCTATATCTGTATCTATATCTATATCTGTATCGATATCTATATCTGTATCTATATCTATATCTGTATCTGTATCTATATCTGTATCTATATCTGTATCTATATCTCTATCTGTATCTGTATCTATATCTGTATCTGTATCTATATCTGTATCTATATCTATATCTATATCTATATCTGTATCTATATCTATATCTGTATCGATATCTATATCTATATCTGTATCGATATCTATATCTGTATCTGTATCTATATCTGTATCTATATCTGTATCTGTATCTGTATCTATATCTGTATCTGTATCTATATCTGTATCTATATCTATATCTATATCTGTATCTATATCTATATCTATATCTGTATCTGTATCTGTATCTGTATCTATATCTGTATCGATATCTATATCTATATCTATGTCTGTATCTATATCTGTATCTATATCTGTATCTGTATCTATATCTGTATCGATATCTATATCTATGTTTATATCTATATCTATATCTGTATCTGTATCTATATCTGTATCTATATCTGTATCTATATCTATATCTATATCTATATCTGTATCGATATCTATATCTATGTTTATATCTATATCTGTATCTATATCTGTATCTGTATCTGTATCTATATCTATATCTATATATCTATATCTCTATATCTCTATCTATATCGAGATATATCTATATCTAGATATAGATATAGATATATAGAGATATAGATATATAGATATAGACATAGATATATATAGATATAGATATTATATAAAATATAAAAATGTAGATATAGATATAGATATAGAGATAGAGATATATAGATACAGATATATAGATATAGATATATTATATAAAATATATAAATGTAGATATAGATATAGATATGGAGATATAGATATATAGATATAGATATACATATATATCGATATCAATATAGATATAGATAAATAGATATATATGATATAAAATATATAAATATAGATATAGACATAGATATAGATAAATAGATATATATTGTATAAAATATATAAATACAGATATCGATATATAGATATAGATAAATAGATATAGATGTAGATATAGATATAGATAAATAGATGTATTTATATATATTGTATAAAATATATAAATATGGATAGAGATAGAGATAGAGATAGACATAGAGATAGAGATATACACATAGATATATAGATATATATTTATAGATATTATATAAAATATACAAATATAGATATAGATAGAGATGAGTAGATATAGATATAGATATATAGATATAGATACATAGATATAGATAGAGATAGAGATATAGAGATATTAGATATAGATATACAGCTATATTTATATATATTATACAAAATATATAAATACAGAGATACATATATAGGTATAGATATAGATATTGATATATAGATATAGATGCATAGATATAGATATAGAGATATAGATATAGGTATATGGATATATATTTATATATTATATAAAATATATAAATATAGATTTAGATATAGATACATAGATATAAATATATGGATATAGATAGAGAGATAGAGATATAGATATAGAGATATAGATACAGATACAGATACAGATATAGATATAGATATAGATACAGATATAGATACAGATATAGATATAGATATAGATATAGATACAGATACAGATATATAGAGATATAGAGATATCGATATATTTATATATATTATATAAAATATACAAATATAGACATAGATATTACATAAAATATATAAATATAGATACATAGATATATAGATATACAGATATATAGATATATAGATATATAGATATAGAGATATAGAGATATAGAGATATAGAGATAAATAGATATATAGATATAGAGATATAGAAATATAGAGATATAGAGATATACAGATATAGAGATATAGAGATATATAAATATATCGATATACTGATATCTATTTCTCTATATCACATAAATCTCTAAATATCTACCTATAGCGATACAGATCTATCATATCAAATACATAATCCCCTCCCCCTGTCCCCCACCCCACACAGACCCCACCTCCCCAACCCCCCCCGAGCTCACCCCAAATTCCCAGGAAATATCCCAAATCCCCCAAAATTCCCCTCAATTCCTCCACACAGGACACAATTAATAATCATCAGAGCAGCTAGGCTTAAAAAAAAAAAATTTAAAAAAAAATTGAATATTCCCTGCTCGGATCCAATTATAACTCCCTAGTCGGAATTTAAATCTGATTAAAAAAAATTTAAAAAAATCAAAATAAAAGATCTAATCCAAAGGCAGCGAATGCTTTAAATGAAAATTAACCGCTCGATGGTGAGTCAATTAAAAGCACTAATGAGGTAATTTCATTATGGACGCTCAGCCAAGCCTAGGGGGGGAAATTAAAGTTTCCTTCCACACTAATTAATGCTCGGGGGGGGGTGGGTAATTAGTACAAATTAAGTGCTCCGAAGAACACCACAAAAAAAAATAAAAAAAAAATAAAAATAAAAGACATTGTTGGCCCTCGCTGTGTAATTAAAAGAGAGAACAAGCGGAGCACTTAATGAGGATAAAAGGCAAAGCTTTAACTTCTTCTGAAAACATTTTTTTTTTTAGAATTTAAAAAAAAAGGATTGTTGAGCTCTTGCTGAGATTCCTGGGAGGCCAAGCTTCCCAGCAAAACAAAAAAAAAGTTTAAAAAAAAAAGAAAATAAAAATAAAAATAAAAGTGAATAGGCTGGGAGTGAATGGGGAGCGCTAAGTGATTGACACGAGGTTGGGGAATTATCTCGACGCGGCTTTTGTCTGCTCTAATTGGAGCTGATGAGGTGCTAATTGGTCGGGGATTAAAAAAAAAAATTAAATAAAATTAAAAAATCACCGCTGGGGAACAGAGGAAGGCAGCGTGAGGGGAGTTAATGAGGGCTTAGTGGGGAAAAAAATAAAAAAAAATTCAAAATAAAGAGGAAGTTTCGGCAAAACTAAAGGTCTCGTTGGAAAGTCAGAAAGGGAAATTGAGTGATTTTGGGAGAAAAATTGAAATTTTGGAGTTAAATTAATAAAGAGGAAAGTTCATCAAAAATAAAACTTAAAGCTCTTGTTGGAAATTAAACTCAGAAAGGGAAATTGAGTGAATTTTTGGGGAAAAAATGAAATTTCGGAGTTAAATTAATAAAGAGGAAACTTCACCAAAAGCTAAACCTCTTGTTGGAAACTCAGAAAGGGAAATTGAGTGAATTTTGGGGAAAAAAAATGAAATTTCGGAGCTAAATTCATAAAGAGGAAGCTTCACCAAAAATAAATTTCTCGTTGGAAACTCAGAAAGGGAAATTGAGTGAATTTTGGGAAAAAAAATGAAATTTTGGAGCTAAATTAATAAAGAGGAAAGTTCATCAAAAATAAAACTTAAAGCTCTTGTTGGAAACTGAACCCAAAAAGGGAAATTGAGTGAATTTTGGGAGAAAAAATGAAATTTCGGAGTTAAATTAATAAAGAGGAAACCTCACCAAAAATAAACTTTAACCTCTTGTTGGAAATTAAACCCAAAAAGGGAAATTGAGTGAAATTTTGGGAGAAAAATTGAAATTTTGGAGTTAAATTAATAAAGAGGAAGTTTCACCAAAAATAAACTTCTTGTTGGAAACTCAGAAAGGGAAATTGAGTGAATTTTGGGAGAAAAAAATGAAATTTTGGAGTTAAATTAATAAAGAGGAAAGTTCATCAAAAATAAAACTTAAAGCTCTTGTTGGAAACTAAACCCAAAAAGGGAAATTGAGTGAATTTTGGGAAAAAAAAAATGAAATTTCAACTCGAAATCGTCGAGAGGTGAAGCTGCACTTTGCCAAAAATCGAAATCAAAAGTTTGATCAAAAGTTTTAATCAAAAAGGTTTCTCCTTCCAATGAACACAACGAAAAAAATTCAATTTTTTTGCTTTTAAAAATTCAATTTTTTTGCTTTTAAAAATCGAATTTTTTTTGCTTTTAAAAATCGAATTTTTTTGCTTTTAAAGTGAAGTTTCAGAAGTAAAGGAAAACTCTGGAAAGTTTTCAAAATCCATCAGAGAAATTTGAAATTTGTAATTTTTGTCTCTTTAGTTCGAAAGTTAAAAATTTCGAAAGTTAAAAATTCGAAAGTTTGAAACTTAATTTTGCTTTGTGGAAGGAAATTTTTTTAAATTTTCTTATCACTCGAAGGAGATAAGAGTGGAGCAGCCCCAAAAATTAAAAAAAAAAATTAAAAATCACGAACAGAATATTCCAGAACATCTCCAAAAATTCACCTTCTGACAGATTTGGAGATATTTCCCCCTGGAAAAAGTGAAAAAAAAATTGAAAAATGAAAATTTTATTAAAATCGGAGGTGAGGGAGATTGGGATCCAATTGGAAAATGGAATATTTGAGGATTTTTCAGCTCGGGAAATTTGAAATAATTCATCTCTGAGGGGTTTGGATGATCAAATTTGGAGAGAATTATTGATTTTTGAGGATTTTCCCCCAAATTTTCGAGTGAAAAAAAAAAAAAAAGCCAAAAAAAATGAGGAAAGAATTATTTTAGTGAAAAATTCATTCTCTTCCCGAGCTGATTTTCCTTTTTTTTTCTCCAAAAAAAAAGGAAAATTGGATTTTTTTGGAAAATTTTCAAGAGTTATCCTTTGCTTCTCAACCCGTGCAGGGAAACCTCATTGAAAAAAATTTAAAAAAAAAAAAAAAATCGATTTTTTTTTTTTTAATTGCATTTTTTAGAAGAAGAAATTTTAATTTGATTTTTGCCAAAAGCGCAGCTTCACGAAAATCAGAATAAAGCCACGGCCTCGACCTTGGAATATTCCCAAAAAAAATCGCTGGAAAATTTTCATTTTTTTTTTATTTTTTTGCTGAATTTTTTTTTATTTTTTTTTTATTTTTTTTAACCCCGAGAGCCAGGATTTCACTCGGATGGAAAAAAATCAGATAAAAATAAAAATATAAAAAAAAAAAAAAACAAAGCAAAGAGAGCTGACGCAAACCGCGACGTCCGCACGCTGAGAAGTCACAAAAAAAACGATTTTGGGATTTTGGAATTTTGGGATTTTTTTCGATCGTTTCGTGAGAATTCTCCTCTCTCATCCAATCATTTCATACAAACCTCAGAATATTTTTTTTTTTATTATTTTTTTTTGGAATTTTCAGTTCATTAAGTGCCTGAGCTCAGCGTTCAAAACTCCCCCTGGCTTGGCGTTGCCATGGAAACAAAGCTTCCTGTGCGTAAATCCGAGCTCTTTATCCTCCGCGTGACCTTTTAATTACTCCCCATTAGAATGGTTTTGTCGGAAAATCCCCAGAGGAGAGGTTAAGATGACAACGAAATTCCAGAATTGTGAAATTCCCTCATCCTTGAAGGCGTCCCCGTGTCGCGATAATTCTCCTGTCACTCATTTATTTTTATTTTTTTTTTTTCCCTCAGCCAGGTTTAATCCGCTGTGAAAAAAAAAAAAAAAAAAAAAAAAAAAAAAAGGGAGTAAGTAAATATCAGCTTGATTAATTAACGGGGCGAGATTCATTAAGAGCTCGGTTTGGTGTAATTAAGGTTGGAATTGAAATGAACTCGTCCAATTCCTCCTCAGATTCTCCTCCTCCGAAATCCTCCATAAAAACATAAAAAACCAGGCCTCAAAAATATCCATTTTCTCTGGAAAATCGTGGTGCGTTTTAAGAATTTTTTCAGCACGGAAAGCTTTTTTTTTTTTTTTTTTTTAAATGATCTCAATTCGTAACAATTCTATTGTTCTAAAAAGGAAAAATTCTGATTTCCCCACGAAATGGGGTTGGGTGTGGCTTCCGATTTTTGAAAATCCTGATAAAAATCTTGGATAAAAAGGGAATTTTCTCTGGGTTGCTCATTGCCTTTCCTATTCTTTTTTTTTTTTCCGGGGGCAAATCACTCCAAGAGCCTTTTTTTTTTGGCTTTTGGGAGTGGATTTAGAAAGTTGTGCTGAGGCATGGTGTCAGGAAAAAAATAAAAAAAATAAAATAAAAAAAAAAGCAAAGCCCAAATTAAAATCCTCCCCGACTTCCACACGGAAATTCGGAATTTTTCCTTTTCCTAGCCATTGTTTCCGGTGGCAAAGAGGATTTCTTTCTCCACTGAAACAAAGATCGAGAATACTCAATGTACTCCTAGACAGAAGTTCTTCTAGAATTTATCTCAGAAATATTTTCCTTGCCAAATCTCATATTTTTTACTCCTTTACGCGGATGAGAAAGAAGTGACAATTGTGAGTTTTTACTTTCAGCCGTGCTGGAAGAAATGTGTGCCACTTTAAAAAAAAAAAGAATTTAATCTCTCCCGAATGCCTCCAAGATCATCCTCTTCTTTAGGAGACTTAACTTCATCTTAAATTGCTCAGACTCGCAGATTAAGGGAAAGAAGGCATGTCAGACTCAAATGAGTATGAAAAATGTAGAGCAAAACCCAAGGATGGAAAGAAATTTAAAAAAAAACAACCAATCCCGAGAATTGTTTTATTCCGCAACGAGGCTTTAAGGAAAAAAAGGAATGAGTTAAGCCCTTGAGTTAATTTTAATTTTGAGCTGTCCCTGCTGTGTGGTTCTCACCTGGGCAGTGCCGTGTCCCTGTCACCACTGTCACCACTGTCACCAATGTCACCACTGTCACCACTGTCAGCTGCCACTGACAGCTCAAATCTGTGGAAGCTTGGCCTCTCATCTTGGGAAAAAAATGTGAATTTTCCTGCGGGACTCGCGACTACTCTGCAAACTGAACTGAAAAGAACGCGTGGCAGTGTTTTGAGAAAAGAACACCGAGGGCAAGGAGAAGATTCTTTATCCTTCGGCCACTGCGCACAGCCGCTCGGCTCTCTCGCACCCGGGGCGGCTCGGAAATTCGCCGGGAGACAGCGGCACTGGGGCCGGGCACTCTCCATGCCCCGGGGCCACGAACCGGGGGCGGGAGGGCCAAAGAGCCCGACCCGTTCGCCGCCCTCACACCGGGCCGGGTCCGCCCCTCATGCCGGGCCCGCCCTCACGCCGGGCCGGGCCCGCCCTCACCTCAGCCCGGCTCTGTTCCGCCCCTCACACCGGGCCCGTCCAGCCCTCAGCCCGGCCCCGTTCCCGCCCCTCACGCCGGGCCAGACCCGCCCTCAGCCCGGCTCTGTTCCGTCCCTCACACCGGGCCGGGCCCGCCCCTCACGCCGGGCCCGTCCAGCCCTCAGCCCGGCCCCGTTCCCGCCCCTCACGCCGGGCCAGACCCGCCCTCAGCCCGGCTCTGTTCCGTCCCTCACACCGGGCCGGGCCCGCCCCTCACACCGGGCCCGCCCTCATCCCGCCCCTCACACCGGGCCCGTCCAGCCCTCAGCCCGGCCCCGTTCCCGCCCCTCACACCGGGCCGGGCCCGCTCTCAGCCCGGCTCTGTTCCGTCCCTCACACCGGGCCCGCCCTCACGCCGGGCCGGGCTCGCCCTCACCTCACGGCGACTCTGTTCCCGCCCCTCACACCGGGCCGGGCTCGCACTCTCACTGGGCCGGTCCCACCCTCAGCCCGGCCCCGTCCCCGCCCTCAGCCCGGGCTGGTCCCGCCCTCACAGCGGCTCGGTTCCGCCCCCTCACACCGGGCCGGGCCCGCCCCTCACCCCGGGCTCGCCCTCACCTCACCCCGGCTCTATTCCCGCCCGCAGCCCGGCCCCGTCCCCGCCCTCAGCCCGGCCCCGTTCCCTCCCCTCTCCCCGTTCTCACACCGCCCTCAGCCCGGCCCCGTTCCCACCTCATCCCCGCACCGTCCCCGCCCTCAGCCCGGCCCCGTTCCCACCTCATCCCCGCCCCGTCCCCGCCCTCAGCCCGGCCCTGTTCCCTCCCCTCTCCCCGGTCTCTCACCGCCCTCATCCCCGCCCTCACCCCGGCTCTATTCCCACCCTCAGCCCGGCCCCGTTCCCTCCCCTCTCCCCGTTCTCTCACCGCCCTCATCCCCGCCCCGTCCCCGCCCTCAGCCCGGCCCCGTTCCCTCTCCTCTCCCCGTTCTCCCACCTCCCTCAGCCCGGCCCCGTCCCCGCCTCCCCGCTCGCCCAATCCGCGGCCGCCCCGCTGGCCTTGCGCGCCGTCCCCGCTGGCCCAACATGGCGGCGCCGCTCGCCGCTCTTTTCCTCCTCCTTTCCCTCAGCCGCTCGGCGCTCGGCACCGCGCAGAGCACGGAGGGCTCGGCGGCAGCTCCTCATCGCCGCTTCGAGTACAAGTACAGCTTCAAGGGGCCGCACCTGGTGCAGGCGGACGGGACGGTGCCGTTCTGGGTGCACACGGGCAGTAAGTAGCGGCGGTGGGGCGAGGATTTTCGGGGAGAAGCCGTGGGTGCTGCCGTTCCTTCGGTACCGGAGGCTCGGAGAGCCTCTCCGGTCACGGGGAAGTGCCCGGGCCCGGTTCGGATGGACCTGTGGCCTCTCGGTGCTGAGGGGACTCGTGGCGCTGCCGGGAAGTGCTGATGTGTCACTCGGGCCGGGTCGCGTTCCACCAAAACTTGGGTTTTGAAACACGAAATCTGTGGGGTTTCACCTCGAAAACTGTGGGGTTTCACCATGAAAAATGTGGGGCTTCACCTCGAAAACTGTGGTTTCACCCCAAAAACTGTGGGGTTTCACCACAGAAACTGTGGGGTTTCACCTGGAAAACTGTGGGGTTTCATCATGAAAACTGTGGGGTTTCATCATGAAAAGTGTTGGGTTTCACCTCGAAAACTGTGGGGTTTCACCTTGAAAAGTGTGGGGTTTCATCATGAAAACTGTGGGGTTTCACCTTGAGAAGTGTTGGGTTTCACCTCGAAAACTGTGGGGTTTCATCATGAAATCTGTGGGGTTTCACCTCGAAAAGTGTGGGGTTTCACCTCAAAATCTGTGAGGTTTCACCTCGAGAAGTGTGGGGTTTCATCATGAAAACTGTGGGGTTTCATCACGAAAACTGTGGGGTTTCACCTCGAAAAGTGTGGGGTTTCACCTGGAAAACTCTGGGGTTTCATCATGAAAACTGTGGGGTTTCACCATGAAAAATGTGGGGTTTCACCTTGAAAAGTGTGGGGTTTCATCATGAAAACTGTGGGGTTTCACCTCGAAAACTGTGGGGTTTCACCTCGAAATCTGTGGGGTTTCACCTTGAAAACTGTGGGGTTTCATCGTGAAAAGTGTGGGGTTTCACCTCGAAAACTGTGGGGTTTCACCTCGAAATCTGTGGGGTTTCACCTTGAAAACTGTGGGGTTTCATCGTGAAAAGTGTGGGGTTTCACCTCGAAAACTGTGGGGTTTCACCTCGAAAACTGTGGGGTTTCACCTTGAAATCTGTGGGGTTTCATCATGAAAAGTGTGGGGTTTCACCTCGAGAAGTGTGGGGTTTCACCATGAAAACTGTGGGGTTTTATCATGAAAAGTGTGGGGTTTCATCATGAAAAGTGTGGGATTTCATCATGAAAACTGTGGGGTTTCATCATGAAAAGTGTTGGGTTTCACCTCGAAAACTGTGGGGTTTCACCTGGAAAACTGTGGGGTTTCACCTGGAAAACTGTGGGGTTTCACCTCGAAAACTCTGGGGTTTCATCATTTCTCACACGAAAATTCTCGAGTTTCACCACGAAAACTCTTGAATTTCATCATTTCACACACGAAAACTCTTGAGTTTCATCATTTCACTCACGAAAACTCTCAAATTTCACCACAAAAACTCTTGAGTTTCATCATTTCACACACGAAAACTCGAATTTCACCACAAAAACTCTTGAGTTTCATCATTTCACTCACGAAAACTCGAATTTCACCACGAAAACTCTTGGGTTTCATCATTTCACACACGAAAACTCGAATTTCACCACAAAAACTCTTGAGTTTCATCGTTTCACACACGAAAACTCGAATTTCACCACAAAAACTCCTGAGTTTCATTATTTCTCACACGAAAATTCTCAAATTTCACCACAAAAGCTCTCGAGTTTCATCATTTCACACACGAAAATTCTCGAATTTCACCATAAAAACTCTTGGATTTCATCATTTCACTCACGAAAACTTGATTTTCACCACGAGAATTCTTGAGTTTCATCATTTCACTCACGAAAACTCAAATTTCACCTCAAAAACTCTTGGATTTCATCATTTCACTCACGAAAATTCTCAAATTTCACCACGAAAACTCCTGAGTTTCATCATTTCACACACGAAAATTCTCAGATTTCACCACGAAAACTCTTGAGTTTCATCATTTCACACGAAAATTCTCAAATTTCACCACGAAAACTCTTGGATTTCATCATTTCACACACGAAAATTCTCAAATTTCACCACGAAAACTCTTGAGTTTCATCATTTCACACATGAAAATTCTCAAATTTTGCCATAAAAACTCTTGAGTTTCATCATTTCACTCACGAAAATTCTCAAATTTCACCACGAAAACTCTTGAGTTTCATCATTTCACACAGAAAAACTCAAATTTCACCACAAAACTCTTGGATTTCATCATTTCACACAGAAAAACTCAAATTTCACCACAAAACTCTTGGATTTCATCATTTCACACAGAAAAACTCAAATTTCACCACGAAAATTCTTGAGTTTCATCATTTCTCACACGAAAATTCTCGAATTTCACCACGAAACTCTTGAATTTCATCATTTCACACACAAAAACTCTCAAATTTCACCACGAAAACTCTTGAGTTTCATCATTTCACACACGAAAACTCGAATTTCACCACAAAAACTCTTGAGTTTCATCGTTTCACACACGAAAACTCGAATTTCACCACAAAAACTCCTGAGTTTCATTATTTCTCACACGAAAATTCTCAAATTTCACCACAAAAGCTCTCGAGTTTCATCATTTCACACACGAAAATTCTCGAATTTCACCATAAAAACTCTTGGATTTCATCATTTCACTCACGAAAACTTGATTTTCACCACGAGAATTCTTGAGTTTCATCATTTCACTCACGAAAACTCAAATTTCACCTCAAAAACTCTTGGATTTCATCATTTCACTCACGAAAATTCTCAAATTTCACCACGAAAACTCCTGAGTTTCATCATTTCACACACGAAAATTCTCAGATTTCACCACGAAAACTCTTGAGTTTCATCATTTCACACGAAAATTCTCAAATTTCACCACGAAAACTCTTGGATTTCATCATTTCACACATGAAAATTCTCAAATTTCACCACAAAACTCTTGAGTTTCATCGTTTCACTCACGAAAATTCTCAAATTTCTCCACAAAACTCTTGGATTTCATCATTTCATACACGAAAATTCTCGAATTTCACCACAAAAACTCTTGGATTTCATCATTTCTCACATGAAAATTCTCAAATTTCACCACGAAAACTCTTGAGTTTCATCATTTCTCACACGAAAATTCTCAAATTTCACCACAAAAACTCTTGGGTTTCATCATTTCACTCACGAAAACTCTCAAATTTCACCACGAAACTCTTGAGTTTCATCATTTCTCACACGAAAACTTGAGTTTCACCACGAAAACTCTTGAGTTTCATCATTTCACACACAAAAACTCTCAAATTTCACCATGAAAACTCTTGAGTTTCATCGTTTCACACACGAAAATTCTCAAATTTCACCACGAAAACTCTTGAATTTCATCATTTCACACCCAAAAATTTGGATTTCATCTCGCAGTGAAAAGTTCACTTGGCAAATGCCTCTCAGTGAGATTTGGGTTCCCTTTTGCTTTGAGGATTCCAAAAAGTTTCGAAAAATCTTTGCTATTTCCCTTTCCACCTTGGATTTCTCTGCAGTAACTTCTGTATTTTTCATTTTTCTCAGATTTTAATTTACTTATTTCTCCTTCATTCATAAATGGAATTCTTTTACTCCAAGTGACCTAAAGCAAACTGCTTTTCCCCTTTGCTTTTTAAACAAAAAACCCCAAAATAAATGTAAATTTCTCTATAATTCTTAAACAAAAGTTGAAAAAATATGATTTTTTTTTTTTTATTTTCCCCAGATGCCATCCCCAGCGCCGACCAAATCCGCCTCACCACCTCCCTGAAGAGCCAAAAAGGCTCGGCGTGGACGAAAACCAAATCGACGTTCGAATTTTGGGAAGCCCAAGTGACTTTCCGAGTGACGGGGAGAGGTCGGATCGGAGCCGACGGATTGGTGAGGGAAAATTAAATCTTCTGGCGTCGTGGGGTTTGACCTTGGCTAAATGCCAGGCACCTACAACATTTGCTCTCTCCTGCTGTGGTTATGCAGAGGAGAGAGAAAAAAACTTAAAACACTGGGCTCACGAGTTGAGATAAGATCACTGATAAGGGGACGCGCGAGATTCAGGGCAAAAGCAGGCGGGAGGCTTAAAGTTGCAAAAAAAAAGTGATTTATTCATCTAACAGAGGTAAAAATAAGCTCTCAAGGCACCGTTTCTGCACTCACCCCTCTCCCTATTAAGGCCATTTCTCAGCTCCGTCCTTCTTTCTTTCCAACCAACAGCTCCGGGGTGGGGGCAGGGCGTGGGGGTTTCCTTTGGTCAGGGTCGGTCCAGCAGGGAGGAGAGTCCTCTGCTGAGCCATGGGGTCCCTCCCACCAGGGACAGTTCTCTGAGAGCTCCTCCGAGATTCTCTCCAGGCTGTTGCCATCCCGGGAGCAAGGCCTTTCTCTCTCCTGCAGGGCCTTTGCAGCTCTCAGGCTCTGCGACTCCTACTGATCACAGCTTCCTGCAGGCATCACCTGCTCCTTGCTGTGGGCAGCTCTCCAGGGGCTGGGGGGGTTCTCTGCGTCCTCTGGACCCCATGGGCTGCAGGGACCACCTGCTCCCCATGGGCATCATCTCATGGACCCCATGGGCATTGCCTCATGGACCCCATGGGCTGCACCTCATGGACCCCATGGGCTGCAGGGACCACCTGGTCCCCCATGGGCATCACCTCATGGACCCCATGGGCTGTGGGGAGACCACCTGCTCCCCATGGGCATCACCTCATGGACCCCATGGTCATCACCTCATGGACCCCATGGGCTGTGGGAGGACCACCTGCTCCCCATGGGCATCACCTCATGGACCTCATGGGCTGCAGGGACCACCTGCTCCCCATGGTCATCACCTCATGGACCCCATGGGCTGCACCTCATGGACCCCATGGGCATCACCTCATGGACCTCATGGGCTGTACCTCATGGACCCCATGGGCTGTGGGGGGACCACCGGCTCCCCATGGTCATCGTCTCATGGACCTCATGGGGTGTGGGAGGACCACCTGCTCCCCATGTTCTGCACCTCATGGACCTCATGGTCATCACCTCATGGACCCCATGGCCTGCAGGGACCACCTGCTCCCCATGGGCATCACCTCATGGACCCCATGGGCTGAACCTCATGGACCCCATGGGCTGCACCTCATGGACCCCATGGGCATCACCTCATGGACCTCATGGTCATCACCCCATGGTCTGCAGGGCCCCCTTGCTCCCCACGGTCTCCCCACGCTTCCAGAAGGTTCTCAGCTCCTGGATCTCCTCCCCACCTTCTCCACCACCCTTGGTACCTCCATGTTCTCCTCACATTTTCATTTCCTCCTCCTCCTCCAAAGCAGCGCTCACATCATTTTAATTTCTCTTTAAAATATTTCCACTGAGGCCTAATTAACATTTTTAATTAACCCACACAGCACGTCCATCACCCTCAGACCCATCAGAGATTGGAGAAACTTCCAGAATCTTCACGCACGATCCATCTTTGTACCTCACCGGGGCCGGGCAAAACTACCAAATTTAGAGCAAATAAGTAAATAAAATAAAATAAAATAAAATAAATAAATAAATAAATAAATAAATAAATAAATAAATAAAATTTTGGGTAATAAAAAATTTATTTCTTTAATTAGGAAATAAAATTTTGGATTTTTTTTAATTGCAGGCGATTTGGTTCGCGGAGGAGCGAGGCTTGGAAGGTCCCGTGTTCGGCGCGGCCGACCGCTGGAACGGCGTCGGCGTCTTCTTCGATTCCTTCGACAACGACGGCAAGGTCGGCGGGAAAAATATTAAAAAAATCTAAAAATTTGGAAAAATTAAAAAAAAAATTTAAAAAAAATCTAAAAATTTAGAAAAATTTAAAAAAAAATGAAAAAATTTGGAAAAAATTCGGAAAAAATTGGATTTTTTTGGGTGATTTTCAGCTGAAATTGATTTTTTGTTTTTGCAGAAAAACAATCCTGCGGTGATCGTCGTGGGCAACGATGGCAAACTCCTCTACGACCACCAGAAGTGAGATTTTCCAAATTTATTTTCGTTTATTTTCAATTTTTTTAATGAAAAAATTCCACCAAAAGTAAGATTTTCCTATTTTATTTTAGTTAATTTTCAAATTTTTTTTAATTAAAAAATTCCACCAAAATTAAGATTTTCCTATTTTATTTTCATTAATTTTCGCATTTTTTTAATTAAAAAATTCCACCAAAAGTAAGATTTTCCTATTTTATTTTCGTTTATTTTTGCATTTTTTAATTAAAAAATTCCACCAAAATTAAGATTTTTCGATTTTTTTTTCATTTCTTTTCACATTTTTTTTAATTAAAAAATTCCACCAAAAGTGAGATTTTCCAAATTTTATTTTCATTAATTTTCGAATTTTTTATTTAAAAAATTCCACCAAAATTAAGATTTTCCAATTTTATTTTCATTAATTTTCACGTTTTTTAATTAAAAAATTCCACCAAAATTAAGATTTTCCAAATTTTATTTTCATTTCTTTTCACATTTTTTTAATTAAAAAATTCCACCAAAATTAAGATTTTCCAATTTTATTTTCGTTTCTTTTCATATTTTTTTAATTAAAAAATTCCACCAAAATTAAGATTTTCCAATTTGATTTTCATTTATTTTCACATTTTTTTTAATTAAAAAATTCCACCAAAATTAAGATTTTCCAATTTTATTTTCATTTATTTTCACATTTTTTAAATTAAAAAATTCCACCAAAATTAAGATTTTCCAATTTTTATTTTCATTTCTTTTCACATTTTTTTAATTAAAAAATTCCACCAAAATTAAGATTTTCCAATTTGATTTTCATTAATTTTCACATTTTTTTAATTCAAAAATTCCACCAAAATTAAGATTTTCCAATTTTATTTTCATTAATTTTTGGATTTTTTAATTAAAAAATTCCACCAAAATTAAGATTTTCCAATTTTATTTTCATTAATTTTTGGATTTTTGAATTAAAAAATTCTTGCTTTGCGATGCTGAAAAATTCCATCAAAATTAAGATTTTCCAATTTATTTTCATTTATTTTCGAATTTTTTTTTTAAAAGGAAAAATTCGAGAATTTCTTTTTTTTTTAAGGAAAAATTCGAGAATTTCCTTTTTTTTTAAGGAAAAATTCCAGAATTTCCTTTTTCTTAAGGAAAAATTCGAGAATTTCCTTTTTTTTAAGGAAAAATTCGATAATTTCATTTTTTTTTAAAGGAAAAATTCGAGAATTTCCTTTTTTTTTAAGGAAAATTTCCTTTTTTTTTTAAGGAAAAATTCGAGAATTTCCTTTTTTTTAAAGGAAAATTTCCTTTTTTTTTAAGGATAAATTCGAGAATTTCCTTTTTTTTAAGGAAAAATTCGAGAATTTTCTTTTTTTTTAAGGAAAATTTCCTTTTTTTAAAGGAAAAATTCCATTTTTTTAAGGGAAAATTCGAGAATTTCCCTTTTTTTTAAGGAAAAATTCGATTTTTTTTGAAGGAAAAATTCAATAATTTCACTTTTTTTTAAGGAAAAATTCGAGAATTTCCTTTTTTTTCTTAAGGAAAAATTCCTTTTTTTTAAAGGAAAATTTCCTTTTTTTTTAGGAAAAATTCGATTTTTTTTAAGGAAAAATCCGATAATTTCACTTTTTTTTAAGGAAAATTCGAGAATTTCACTTTTTTTTAAGGGAAAATTCCAGAATTTCCTTTTTTTTAAGGAAAAATGAAATAAAAATTTGAATTTTATGATTTTTTTCTCCTCCCAGCGATGGATCCGCCCAAGCCTTGGCCTCCTGTCAGAGAGATTTTCGGAACAAACCTTACCCAGTGCGAGTCAAGATCATTTATTATCAAAAAACTCTCACCGTGAGTCTTTAAAATTCAAAAATTCTCATTTTTGAAATGTTTTTAAAAATTCAAAATTGTGTTTTCGCGTTGTTGGGATCAAAAAACTCCAAAATTCCAAAATTTGAAAATTTAAAATTTCAAAATTTCAAAAAATTCCAAAATTCCAAAATTCCAAAATTCCAAAATTTAAAAATTCAGAAATTCAGAAATTAAAAATTAAAAAATTCAAGAATTCAAGAATTCAAAATTCAAAAAATTCCAAATTTCCAAAATTCAAAAATTTAAAAATTTAGAAATTCAAAAATTCAGAAATTCAAAAATTTGAAAATTTAAAAATTCAAAATTTAAAAATTTAAAAGTTACAAAATTTTTAAAAATTGAAAAATTTAAGAATTCAGAAATTCAAAAATTCAGAAATTAAAAAATTAAAAAATTAAAAAATCAAAAATTCAAAATTCAAAAAATAAAAAATTATTTAAAAATCAAAAATTCAAAAATTTAAAAATTCAAAAATTCAAAATTCAAAAATTTAAAAATTCAGAAATTCAAAAATTCAAAATTTCAAAAAATTCAAAATTTAAAAAATAAAAAAATTCAAAATTCAAAAATTCAAAAATTTAAAAATTTTAAAAATTTAAAAATTCAAAAATTCACAAATTCAAAAATTCAGAAATAATTCAAAAATTCAAAATTGAAAAATTTAAAAATTCAAAAAATTCAAGAATTCAAAAATTTGAAAATTCAGAAATTCAAGAATTCAAAAATTCAAGAATTCAAAAATTCAAAAATTCAAAAATTAAAAATTCAGAAATTCAAAAAATTCAAAAATTCAAAAATTCAGAAATTAAAAAATTAAAAAATTTAAAAATTAAAAAATTCAGAAATTCAAAAATTCAAAATTCAAAAATTTAAAAATTCAAAATTTAACATTTAAAAAATTCAAAAATTCGAATATTAAAAAATTAAAAAATTCAAAAATTATAAAATTCAAAAATTCAAAAATTCAAAAATTCAGAAAAAATTCAAAAATTTAAAAATTCAAAAATTTAAAAAATTAAAAAATTCAAAAAATTAAAAAACTAAAGAGTTCCAAAAAATGAAAATCTTATGAAAATCAATTTTTTTTTTCAAATAAATCATTTTTTTTCGCTAAATTTCCCAATAAAATTCCTTTTTCTCCAAAATAACAAAGAAATTAATTAAAAAACGACGAAAAATCTTAATTTTTTTTAATTTTTCAGGTCCTGATCAACAACGGCTTCACTCCTGACAAGGAAGATTTGGAATTTTGTGCCAAAGTTGAAAATTTGCCTTTGCCCTCGCGAGGATATTTCGGAATTTCCGCGGCCACGGGAGGCCTGGCAGGTGAAAAATCCAAAATTTTAAATAAAATTCATCAATTTTGGGTTTTTTTTAAATTTAATTTATTGATTTTTGAGGCTGAACAGCAAATTTGGGAAATATTTTGGTTTTTTTTTAAATTTATTAAATTGATTTTTGAGGTTGAACAACAAATTTCTGAAATATTTTGGTTTTTTTTTAATTTATTCGATTGATTTTCTGAAATATTTTGGTTTTTTTTTAAATTTATTAAATTGATTTTTGAGGCTGAACAGCAAATTTCTGAAATATTTTGGTTTTTTTTAAATTTAATTTATTGATTTTCTGAAATATTTTGGTTTTTTTTAATTTAATTTATTGATTTTTGAGGCTCAACCCCAAATTTCTGAAATATTTTGGTTTTTTTTTAATTTATTCGATTGATTTTCTGAAATATTTTGGTTTTTTTTTTAATTTATTTAATTGATTTTTGAGGCTCAACCCCAAATTTCTGAAATATTTTGGTTTTTTTTTAATTTATTCGATTGATTTTCTGAAATATTTTGATTTTTTTTTTAATTTATTCGATTGATTTTTGAGGCTGAACAGCAAATTTCTGAAATATTTTGGTTTTTTTTTAATTTAATTTATTGATTTTTGAGGCTCAACAGCAAATTTCTGAAATATTTTGGTTTTTTTTTTAATTTATTTAATTGATTTTTGAGGCTGAACCCCAAATTTCTGAAATATTTTGGTTTTTTTTTAATTTAATTTATTGATTTTTGAGGCTCAACCCCAAATTTGGGAAATATTTTGATTTTTTTTTAATTTAATTTATTGATTTTTGAGGCTCGACCCCAAAATTTCTGAAATATTTTGATTTTTTTTAAATTTAATTGATTGATTTTTGAGGCTGAACCCCAAATTTCTGAAATATTTTGGTTTTTTTTTAATTTATTAAATTGATTTTTGAGGCTCAACCCCAAATTTCTGAAATATTTTGATTTTTTTTTAATTTATTCGATTGATTTTCTGAAATATTTTGGTTTTTTTTTTTAATTTAATTTATTGATTTTTGAGGCTGAACCCCAAATTTCTGAAATATTTTGGGTTTTTTTTAATTTATTCGATTGATTTTCTGAAATATTTTGGTTTTTTTTTAATTTAATTGATTGATTTTTGAGGCTGAACAGCAAATTTCTGAAATATTTTGGTTTTTTTTTAATTTAATTTATTGATTTTTGAGGCTCAACCCCAAATTTCTGAAATATTTTGATTTTTTTTTAATTTAATTTATTGATTTTTGAGGCTCAACCCCAAATTTCTGAAATATTTTGGTTTTTTTTTAATTTATTCGATTGATTTTTGAGGCTCAACCCCAAATTTCTGAAATATTTTGGTTTTTTTTAATTTAATTTATTGATTTTTGAGGCTGAACAGCAAATTTGGGGAATATTTTTGGGTTTTTTTCTGGAGGATTTTTGATTTTTTTTCTCTCAAATTTTCGTTTCTCGTCACCCCAAACAATTTTTTAAAAATTATTTTATTTTATTTTATTTTATTTTATTTTATTTTATTTTATTTTATTGTACTTTATTTCATTTTATTTCATTTTTATTTTATTTTATTTTATTTTTTAAAAATAATTTAATTTTTATTTTATTTTATTTTATTTTTACTTTATTTTATTTATATTTTATTTTATTTTATTTTATTTTTATTGTATTGTATTGTATTTTTATTTTATTTTATTTTACTTTTATTTTATTTTATTTTTATTTTTATTTTATTTTTATTTTATTTTAATTTATTTTATTGTATTTTATTTATTTTATTTTATTTTATTCTATTTCATTTTATTTTATTTTACTTTATTTTTATTTCATTTTATTTTATTTTATTTCATTTTATTTCATTTTATTTTATTCTATTTTATTTGATTTTATTTTTTAAATTTTATTTTATTTTTATTTTTATTTTATTTTATCTTATTTTATTTTATTTTATTTTTATTTTATTTTATTTCATTTTATTTTATATTATTTTATTTTTATTTTTATTTTATTTCATTTCATTTTTCTTTTTTTTAAATTTATTTTTATTTTATTTTATTTTATTTTATTTTATTTTATTTTATTTTATTCTATTCTATTTTATTTTTATTTTATTTTGTTTCATTTCATTTCATTTCATTTTATTCTATTTTATTTTATTTCATTCCATTTCATTATATTTCATTTCGTTTTTTTTTAAATTTATTTTTATTTTATTTTATTTTATTTTATTTTTATTTTATTTTGTTTTATTTCATTTCATTTCATTCCATTTCATTTTATTTCATTTCATTTTTTAAAAATTTAATTTATTTTTATTTTATTTTTTTTGTTCTATTTTAGTTTTATTTTATTTTGTTTTATTTCATTTCATTTCATTTTTTAAAAATTTAATTTAATTTAATTTAATTTAATTTAATTTAAATTTATTTTATTTTATTTCAATTTCTTTTCTTTTTCCCAGATGACCACGACGTTCTCTCCTTCCTGACTTTCCAGCTCACCGAGCCTGGCAAGGAAAAAGTAAGAATTTTGGAATTTCTAATTCATAAAAAAAATCGGAATATTGGATTTTTTTATTGGCAATTTCAAGATTTTTTATTGGCAATTTTCAGATTTTTTTATTGAGAATTTTCGGATTTTTTTATTGAGAATTTTAGGATTTTTTATTGCCAATTTTTGGATTTTTTCTTGAGAATTTTCAGATTTTTTCTTGGGAATTTTATGATTTTTTTATTGGGAATTTTATGATTTTTTTATTGAGAATTTTCAGATTTTTTCTTGGGAATTTTAGAATTTTTTCTTGGGAATTTTCAGATTTTTTTCGGGAATTTTTTGATTTTTTATTGGCAATTTTCGCTTTTTTTATTGAGAATTTTAGAATTTTTTCTTGAGAATTTTTGGATTTTTTTTGGGAATTTTTTTATTTTTTATTGGCAATTTTCGCTTTTTTTCTTGAGAATTTTAGAATTTTTTATTCGGAATTTTAGAATTTTTATTAGGAATTTTCAGATTTTTTCTTGAGAATTTTAGGATTTTTTTTTAATTTTAGGATTTTTTTCTTTAATTTTCAGATTTTTTATTGAGAATTTTATGATTTTTTTATTGAGAATTTTAGGATTTTTTATTGAAAATTTTAGAATTTTTTTTTAATTTTAGGATTTTTTCTTGGGAATTTTCAGATTTTTTCTTGGGAATTTTCGGATTTTTTTCGGGAATTTTTTGATTTTTTATTGCCAATTTTCGCTTTTTTTATTGAGAATTTTAGAATTTTTTCTTGGGAATTTTAGGATTTTTTATTGGCAATTTTCAGATTTTTTTATTGAGAATTTTTGGGTTTTTTATTGAGAATTTTAGGATTTTTTCTTGAGAATTTTCAGATTTTTTCTTGAGAATTTAGGATTTTTCATTGAGAATTTTCGGATTTTTTATTGAGAATTTTTGGATTTTTTCTTGGGAATTTTTGGATTTTTTCTTGAGAATTTTCAGATTTTTTTCTTGAGAATTTTAGAATTTTTTGATTGGCAATTTTTAAATTTTTTATTGAGAATTTTAGAATTTTTTATTGGGAATTTTCAGATTTTTTTATTGAGAATTTTCGCTTTTTTTCTTGAGAATTTTAGAATTTTTTCTTGAGAATTTTCAGATTTTTTCTTGGGAATTTTCGGATTTTTTTCGGGAATTTTTTGATTTTTTATTGCCAATTTTCGCTTTTTTTATTGAGAATTTTAGAATTTTTTCTTGGGAATTTTAGGATTTTTTATTGGCAATTTTCAGATTTTTTTATTGAGAATTTTTGGATTTTTTATTGAGAATTTTCGGATTTTTTCTTGGGAATTTTAGGATTTTTTTGGGAATTTTCACATTTTTTTATTGAGAATTTTCGCTTTTTTTATTGAGAATTTTAGAATTTTTTCTTGGGAATTTTCAGATTTTTTCTTGGGAATTTTCAGATTTTTTCTTGGGAATTTTCAGATTTTTTTCGGGAATTTTTTGATTTTTTATTGCCAATTTTCACTTTTTTTATTGAGAATTTTCAGATTTTTTCTTGGGAATTTTAGGATTTTTTATTGGGAATTTTCGGATTTTTTATTGAGAATTTTCGCTTTTTTTATTGAGAATTTTAGAATTTTTTCTTGGGAATTTTAGGTTTTTTTTATTGAGAATTTTAGGATTTTTTATTGAGAATTTTCACTTTTTTTATTGCCAATTTTTGGATTTTTTATTGAGAATTTTTGGATTTTTTTATTGAGAATTTTCAGATTTTTTATTGAGAATTTCAGAATTTTTTATTGAGAATTTTCGGATTTTTTCTTGGGTATTTTAGAACTTTTTTCTTGGGAATTTTAGAATTTTTTTCTTGGCAATTTTCAAATTTTTTATTGAGAATTTTAGATTTTTTTTTTTTTAAATTTTAGGATTTTTAATTGGCAATTTTAGGATTTTTTATTGAGAATTTTAGAATTTTTTCTTGAGAATTTTTGGATTTTTTATTGAGAATTTTCAGATTTTTTGGGGAATATTTTTATTTTTTATTGGCAATTTTCAGATTTTTTATTGGGAATTTTAGAATTTTTTTTTTTAATTTTAGGATTTTTTATTGAGAATTTTCAGAGTTTTTCTTGGGAATTTCAGGATTTTTTATTGAGAATTTTTAGATTTTTTTATTGAGAATTTTAGAATTTTTTCTTGAGAATTTTCAGATTTTTTCTTGAGAATTTTCAGATTTTTTGGGAATTTTTTAATTTTTTTGGCAATTTTCGCTTTTTTAATTGAGAATTTTAGAATTTTTTCTTGAGAATTTTAGAATTTTTTTTTTAAATTTTAGGATTTTTTCTTGAGAATTTTAGGATTTTTTATTGAAAATTTTAGAATTTTTTATTCGGAATTTTAGAATTTTTATTAGGAATTTTCAGATTTTTTTATTGAGAATTTTAGAATTTTTTCTTTTTAGTTTTAGAATTTTTTATTAAGAATTTTAAGATTTTTTTCTTGTGAATTTTCAGATTTTTCTCTTTAATTTCCACAAAAATTTAAATTTTTTTTCTGAATTTACCAAAATTTCCTTCCCAATCGAAAATCTGATTTTACTCAGAGGAAAAATATTAAAAAATTGAAATAAAAAAATCACCCAAAAATTTTTAATTAATATTTTCTCACCAATTCATCTTTTAATTAAGACTTCAATGAATATTTTAATTAATTTTTAATTAAAATTTTTAATTCTTTTTTTCCAAGCCATCCCTGGATGCAGAAATTCCCCAAAAAGAGAAGGAAAAATATGAAGAAGAATTGGAAATTTTCCAGCAAGAGTTGGAGAAGAAAAAAGAAGAATTTCAGAGAGAACACCCTGAGGTGCAGGGGGAGGCAGGTGAGGAGGAAATTCAAATAATTCAAAATAAAAATTGAAAAAATTCAAAATTCAAAAAAATTTAAAATTCAAAATTCAAAAAAATTCAAAATTCAAAAAAATTCAAAATTCAAAATTCAAAAAAATTCAAAATTCAAAATTCAAAAAAATTCAAAATTTAAAAAAAATCAAAATTCAAAATTAAAAAAATTTTTTTTCCCAATTTTTAAATTTTTTCCCCAATTTTAAAATCTTTTCCCCAATTTTTAATTTTTTTTCCCCAATTTTTAAATTTTTTTCCCAATTTTTTTATATTTTTCCCAATTTTTAAACTTTTCTTCCCAATTTTCAGATTTTTTCCCAATTTTAAAATTTTTTCCCAATTTTTTAAAATTTTCTTCCTAATTATTTAAGTTTTTTTCCCAATTTTTATATTTTTTCCCCAATTTTTAAAATTTTTTTCCCAATTTTTTAAAATTTTTTTCCCAATTTTTGAATTTTTTTCCCAATTTTTTAATTTTTTCCCAATTTTTTAAATTTTCTTCCTAATTTTTAAAGTTTTTTTCCCAATTTTTATATTTTTTTCCCAATTTTTTTCATTTTTTTCCCAATTATTTCTTTTTTTTTCCCAATTTTTTAAATTTTTTTTCCCAATTTTAAAATTTCTTCCCAATTATTTCATTTTTTTTTTCAATTTTTTAATTTTTTCCCCAATTTTTCATATTTTTTTCCCAATTATTTCATTTTTCTTCCCAATTTTTCATTTTTTCCCCAATTTTTTAATTTTTTTTCCCCAATTTTTAAATTTTCTTCCCAATTATTTCATTTTTTTTTCCCAATTTTTAAAATTTTTTCCCTAATTTTTTAAAATTTTTCCCAATTTTTGAATTTTTTTCCTAATGTTTAATTTTTGTTTTTCCTAATTTTTTAACTTTTTTTCCCAATTTTTAAAATTTTCTTCCCAATTTTTTCAATATTTTTTCCCAATTTTTGAATTTTTTCCCCAATTTTTTTTATTTTTTTCCCAATTATTTCATTTTTTTTCCCAATTTTTTAATTTCTTTCCCAATTATTTCATTTTTTTTTCCCAATTTTTGAATTTTTTCCCCAATTTTTTAAATTTTTTCCCAATTTTTGTATTTTCTTCCCAATTTTTGAATTTTTTCCCCAATTTTTAATTTTTGTTTTTCCTAATTTTTTACATTTTTTTCCCAATTTTTGAATTTTTTTTCCCAATTTTTTCAATTTTTTTCCCAATTATTTCTTTTTTTTTCCCAATTTTTTAATTTTTTTTCCCAATTATTTCATTTTTTCCCAATTTTTAAATTTTTTTCCCAAATTTTTAAATTTTTTTTCCCAATTTTTTAAATGTTTTCCCAATTTTTAATATTTCTTTCCCAGTTTTTAATTTTTTTTCCCAATTTTTTATATTTTTTCCCAATTTGTTAATTTTTGTCCCAATTTTTAAATTATTTTCCCAAATTTTTCAATTTTTTCCCCAATTTTAATTTTTTTTCTTAATTTTTTTTCCAATTTTTAAATTTTTTTCCCAAATATTTTAATTTTTTTCCAATTTTTAAATTTTTTTTTCCCAAAATTTTAAATTATTTTCCCAATTTTTAAATTTTTTATCCAAATTTTTAAATTTTTTTTAAAATTTTTTAATTTTTTCCCAATTCATTAATTTTTTTTCCCAAATATTTTAATTTTTTTCCCAATTTTTAAATTTTTTTCTCAATTCTTTAAATATTTTTCCCAATTTTTTAAATTCTTTCCTAATTTTTAAATTTTTTTCCCAAAATTTTCAATATTTTTCCCCAACTTTAATTTTTTTTCTTAATTTTTTAAATTTTTTTTTTTCCAATTTTTAAATTTTTTTCCCAAATATTTTAATTTTTTTCCAATTTTAAAATTTTTTCTTAAAATTTTAAATTATTTTCCCAATTTTTAAATTTTTTTCCCAAATATTTTAATTTTTTCCCAATTTATTAATTTCTTTTCCCAATTTATTAATTTTTTTTTCCCAAGTATTTTAATTTTTTTCCCAAATATTTTAATTCTTTTGTTAATTTTTAAATTTTCTTTTCCAGCCGACGACGTTTTCGACCGCGACCTTCGGCAGATCTTCGAGGGCCAGAGCAGAATCCACTCCGAAATCAAAGAAATTCACCGAACATTCGAGAACCTTCTGGAGGAGCAGAGGAGATTTTTCACTCAATTCGCCGAAAATTCGGAAAAAAGAGGAGCAGAGACCCCGAATGTGCAGGGGCAGGTAAAAAAAAAATTAAAATTTGATTTTTTTTTTGGTTTTTTGCCCAAAATGTGAAAAATATTCAATTTTTCCTTTGGTTTTTGCCCCAAAATGTGATTTTTTTCCCCAAAATTCGATTTTTTTTTCCCCAAAATTTGACAAAAATTCAATTTTTCCTTTGGTTTTTCCCCAAAATTTGATTTTTTTTCCCCAAAATTTGATTTTTTTTCCCCAAAAATATGATTTTTTTTCCCAAAATGTGACAAAAATCGGATTTTTCCTTTGGTTTTTTGCCCAAAATGTGATTTTTTTGCCCAAAATGTGACAAAAATTGAATTTTTCCTTTCGTTTTTTGCCCAAATGTGACAAAAATCTGATTTTTCCTTTGGTTTTTCCCCAAAATGGCATTTTTTCCCCCAAAATTCGATTTTTTTTTCCCAAAATCTGATTTTTTTTTGCCCAAAATGTGAAAAAAATTCAATTTTTCCTTTGGTTTTTGCCCCAAAATGTGAAAAAAAATCTGATTTTTCCTTTGGTTTTTCCCCAAAATCTGATTTTTTTTTTTGTTTTTTTCCCCAAAATTTGACAAAAATCCAATTTTTCCTTTGGTTTTTCCCCAAAATGGCTTTTTTTTCCCCAAAATTTGAATTTTTTCCCCAAAAATTTGATTTTTTTCCCCAAAATCTGATTTTTTTTGCCCAAAATGTGACAAAAATCGGATTTTTCCTTTGGTTTTTGCCCAAAATCTGAAAAAAATTCAATTTTTCCTTTGGTTTTTGCCCCAAAATTTGATTTTTTTCCCCCAAAAAAGTGATTTTTTTTTTCCCCAAAATCTGATTTTTTTTTTTGCCCAAAATTTGACAAAAATCTGATTTTTCCTTCGGTTTTTTTTCCCAAAATCTGATTTTTTTTTTGTTTTTGTTCCCAAAATTTGACAAAAATCCAATTTTTCCCTTGGTTTTTTCCCCAAAATGGCTTTTTTTTCCCCAAAATTTGAATTTTTTTCCCCAAAATTTGAATTTTTTTCCCCAAAAATGTGATTTTTTTCCCAAAATGTGACAAAAATCGGATTTTTCCTTTGGTTTTTTGCCCAAAATGGGAAAAAAATTCAATTTATTCTTTGGTTTTTGCCCCAAAATGTGAAAAAATCTGATTTTTCCTTTGGTTTTTTTGCCCAAAATCTGAAAAAAATTCAATTTTTCCTTTGCTTTTTTGCCCAAAATGTAATTTTTTTTTGTTTTTTTCCCCAAAATTTGACAAAAATCCAATTTTTCCTTTGGTTTTTCCCCAAAATGAGATTTTTTTCCCCAAAATTTGAATTTTTTCCCCAAAAAAGTGATTTTTTTCCCCAAAATCTGATTTTTTTTTCCCAAAATGTGACAAAAATCGGATTTTTCCTTTGGTTTTTTGCCCAAAATTTGATTTTTTCCCCCAAAAATTCGATTTTTTTTCCCAAAATCTGATTTTTTTTTCCCAAAATGTGACAAAAATCGGATTTTTCCTTTGGTTTTTTGCCCAAAATCTGAAAAAAATTCAATTTTTCCTTTGGTTTTTGCCCCAAATGTGAAAAAAATTCAATTTTTCCTTTGGTTTTTTGCCCCAAAATGTGAAAAAATCTGATTTTTCCTTTGGTTTTTGACCCAAAATAGGAAAAAAATTCAATTTTTTCTTTGGTTTTTGCCCCAAAATGTGAAAAAAATTCAATTTTTCCTTTGGTTTTTTGCCCCAAAATGTGAAAAAAATTCAATTTTTCCTTTGGTTTTTTCCCCAAAAATCTGATTTTTTTTCCCCAAAATGTGACAAAAATCCAATTTTTCCTTTGGTTTTTCCCC
>JAXCHO010000273.1:645000-930000 GCA_036630365.1 Acanthiza pusilla
ATTGGCTTTCTTCTCCATCCATTAATATCCTGATACTGTCCCTGTGTTTCTACCTCCTTCCATGTATTTCCTGGCATTTGGGGGGACATTAATGCAGGAGTTGGGTGCAGGTGAAATAGGATGTGATATTCCTGTTTCTTTAATGGAAAAGATTGGAATCAAAGGCAAAGGGCTGAGCAGCGAAGGCAGAAAATAAATTCCAAAATTATTTGTCCTGAAATGGAGAAAATAAAATGGAGTCAGATTTGTCTCTCTTCCCTACATGGAATAATTCCTAAAAATATAATTTTCAATGGAAAATTAAATCTCAGGGGAAAATTCCATTTTTCCACCAAAGCTCCTGTTTTTCTGAAATGATTTTAAGAGTTATGGCCAGTGAAAAATGGAAAATAGGGAAAGCGCCCAGAGAAAGAGTTCCTGGGTTGGAATTTCCACATGGGATTAGAGACAAATACTGGATGGAAATTGCTCGGGAGATTTTAACAGAGAGAGCTGCCAAATTCCCAAAAATCCAGAGGATTGGTAGGAATCGGAACAGCTGGAAATTTGGGTTGAGAATTGAAAAGCAGAGGGTTGGAATCCTATAAGGAAATAACCCGGGGATGATTCAGCCGTGAATTTGTCCTGACTTAAGGGGTAAAATTCCGAAATTATGGTGAAATTGGAATGGGGAGGGGAAATCCCTGATCCTGAAGGAGAGGAAAATGGGTGAACTTCCATCAGGAATTCACTGTATTTAAAAAAAAAAAAAAAAAAAGGGAAATAAAATTCCCTCTCATTCATTAATTGAAATTATTATTTTTTAAACTGGGGGGTTTTCAGCTGTGATCCCACCAGATTCCTATTGCTCTGTTGGGGAATTTCCGAGGGAAACGCGGAAAAGTCAGGTGGGGTGGGAGCAGGCACAGGATTTTGGCAGGAAAAGGTCGGGAGGCTGGAGCCGATTCAGGTGGGCACCTGGAGGGCACAGATCCATCCCATGCTCCGTTTTGCCTGGGAAAAGCCCCAATTAGAGCGGCCCCGGAGCAGCCGGGTCAGTGGGAACGGCAGGATCGCCGCATCCCAACCCACACTGCCGAGCCACGAGCGGGGCCGGAGCACGGGAACAAAGCCGGGAAGTGGCACTGGCAGGGAAACCCGGAGCATCTAGCCGGGAATAATCCAGGGAAGGGCCTTTGATCCTTCATAATGCCAGGAATTTTAATTGAAGGCACCGAGCGGCGGCTCGGAAAAGAGCGGGATGTGTCGGGTAAAGGGCGGGAGCTCCCAGAAAAGAACAAATACCAGATCGTGGATCGGGAAGTTTGATCCCAAAGGGATTTATTTGGGACGAGTTCCCTGAGGAATTGGGATCCAACAGGGAAAGGCCTTGGCAGCTCCAGGTGTGGCTGCAGCAGCTCCGAGCAGGTGAAGGAAAGCAGGGATTGCCCTCTGCAGCCTTGGGATCAGACGGACACCCAAACAAACCCTCAGCAATCCTTCGGGAAAGGAGCTCCATCCCTTTCCATCTCATCCTGGTTTGATCCCGGATCGATGCCAAAAAAATAAAAATGCACCAGGGGAAGAAAGGCTCTTTCCCGAGGGATTTTTCCCTGCTCCATGCTTGTGGATTTCAGGTTTGAGGCCCTTTCATCTGGATTCATTTTAGCAGGAAAATTCACCACTTTCATCCCACCTGTTTCCATAACAAAGGAAAAATATCCCGGTTTTCTTACCGGATCCTTTCCAACCTCTTAAATCCGAGACAAATGTGGAAGTGAAATCCACATAATTTTCCTTTAAAAAGCCAAACTCGAGGTTTGTGATAGAAACAACATTTGGGTTTTTCCAGGAGGGGTAATTTCATTCCCATCTGGATGGATTTCGTGGATCTTCTCCCTCTCCGGCTTTAATTCTTTGTCTCGTTATTCCCGGTTTGGAGGCAGGAGGAAGGAAACAGGAGGATTTGGGAATGCACAAAAAAAGCCAAAATATCGGAATTAATAAAAATTCCAGTGGCATGGCTCGATGAGGAAAATTCTGGGATTTGAGGATTTTGTTGTATCATTGATTAGGAAAACATTGGGAATTGTTTTTAGCTCCAATCCCAATCTCTTTTTCCATACGTGGACATGGAACCCTCTTGGAAACCTCCTTCTTTTCCTGCCAAATGCCAACTGATCCCAGCTTGTTCCCGACCCTCTGGAGCTGGGGAATCCCCGGGAAGCGCTCCCCTGTCCTTGGAGCTGAGTGGGAAAATAAGGATTTGGGGATAAATGGATGGATTTTTATCCCGGTGCAGGGTGGGACCCCAGATTCCCCATCCCACCAGTGGCCAAGGGCCTCTCCCAAAAAAACCCCTGACGCTCGATCTATGTGTTCCCTTCCCCTGTAATAATCGGAATTTGGGATTTCTTTTTCCCGTAGAAACCTCTGCAGCTTTTTCTAGAGGAAAAAGTTGGGATGAGGAAGCCAAAACTCCGTAGGGTACGTGGCTGTTTTCCTTTCATCTCGGAGGCTTGGAAAATGCTGATTTATGGGGTGGTCGGAGGATTTTTTTAGGGGAATGAAAGAGGAGCTGGATTTAGGAATTCATCCGGAGCCTCCCAGCCTTCCCGACATATGGATAAAGCCGGCACAGATTTAGCAGGTCTGGCTTTATGGCGCAGCGGAGACGTGAGGAAAATATATGGCTGGGGAGAATTCCCGAGCGGAACGCTGCTCCATTCCCAAAACATTCCCTAAAATCCCCTCTGTTTGCAGGGAATGGCCACGCCACACCAATATTTCTTGGGAAAAGTGTCCAGACATTCCTTAAAATCCTGCTTATTTCCAGGAATATTCACTGTAAACCCAAGTTTATTGTGAAATGATCCAAAACATTCCCTAAATCCCATTTATTTCGAGATACTCACAGTAAGCCGATATTCGTGGTGAAATGATCCAAAACACTCCCTAAATTCCTGTTCTTTTCAGGGAATAACCACAGTATTCTTTCGGAGACATTCCCTAAAATCCCACTGATTTTCAAGAATATTCATAGTAAACCTTGGGAAATATTCCCTTGTGAAATGCTCCAAAATATTCCCTAAAATCCCTCTGATTTTCAAGGATATTCACAGTGAACCTTGGGAATGAAATGCTCTGAAATATTCCCTAAAATCCTATTGATTTTCAAAGGATATTCGCAGCAAACCTTGGGAATGAAGTGCTCTGAAATATTCCCTAAAATCCCACTGATTTTCAAGGATATTTGCTATTAGTTGGGAACGCACTGAGACATCCCCTAAAGTCCCATCCTTCCCCAAGATACTCCCAACATCCCTTGTTCCCCTGCCCTTGTGGCCTCTGACCCTTTCCCATTCCCTGTTATCCCGCGCGATCCAATCCATTCCCAAGCTTTTTTCGCTGCCGCAGGTGTTGTTTAGCAGCAGAGCATCCTCCCGGCAGGTGGATATTCCCCGGGATTTTGGGGAAAAGGTGGCCTGGGACGTTTAGGGAGAGGGCTGCGCGGCTGTGGGGTGAGAGGGTTGGACAGCAGCAGGAATTTGTGCAGGGAAGCGGAGCAGCGTCCCGGGAATGCCCGGCTGGGGATGGATCCACGACCTTGGAATCCTTTCCCAAGCTCCGTGCGGCGCATCCCATTGGATCCCTCTCTCCCGAGCCGTTTTCCCGACGGCTCCGCTGTCGGAATTCGGGATTTTCCTGCTCGCGCCTCATATTTGCCCAACTGCTCCCCGCACTTTGTGGGGCGATTTGGGAAAGCCAAAGGAGCGGGACAAGGAATCCTTTGTTCCAGGTGCCGCCGCCTCGGGAGCTGTTCCCGGTTCCCAGCGGGTTAAGCCGGGAACGGGGGCAGAGCCATAATTGGCCCATTTAGGGCTGATTTGCATCTGAATGGGGCGGCAGCGAAGCGTCGCTAAGGCTGTTGTGAGTGACACGCTGATTGGAATTCCGATTAGGGAAAACACATTCCCGGCTTCCCGAGGCCGCTAATTGCCGCGCGCGCTCGATCGCGGGGAAAGGTGATTGCCAGGCGCACGAAAAGTTGGGAATTTGGGGGCGCCGCGCGGCGTTGGGATAGTGCGGGAAGTTTTCCCGGAGTTTGGAGAGGATCGAAGCCTCGGCGTTCGCTGGTAGTTTGCAAAGCGCTGGCTTTTCCTGCTGAATTCTTGGGACTGATCCCATCATTTCCCGGGCATAAAGTGGATTTTGTGAGCTCCTTCGCCGCTCCCCTTCGGTGGCCTTGATTTGTCTTTGGGATCCCAGGGTGCTGTGGATCCCATAAACTGCCCCAATATTGGGAATATTCCGTTTGTTTCCTGCTCCAGTCGCTCCCCACGCCCAACCCAGTGGGATTTTCATATGTTCTGTATATTTTCTGTCTATTCTGTATCGTGTGTATCTCTTTTATACATTCTATATTTGGGTATTATGGACTTCCACATTTATAATTTAATGTCTCATATTTGCCTTGTATATTCTATATACTATAGATCTTGTCTATAATCTGTTTTATACGTATTTTACACATTATAGATATTTGATACAATAGATAGTGAATCCATTATAGATATTGAATCCATTCTGGATTTTTAATACATTCTAGATATTGAATCCATTGTACATTTAGTACATTATGTATGGTTAATACATTCTAGGTATTGAATACATTCTAGATATCAAATGCATTATATATTTAATACATTATAGATACTTAATACAGGACATATTTAATGTGTTATGTATTTAATACATTCCACATATTTAATACATTATGCGTATTTAATACATTGTATATGCTTAATACACTATATTTAATACATTCTAGATATTTAATACATTATAATTGAATACAGTGTAGATGTATCACACAGTATATATTTAGTACATTATTGATATTGAACACATTAGGTATTGAATACATTCTGTATTTAATACATTATGTATTTAATACATTCTAGATATATAATACATTAGGGATAGTTAATACACTATAGATATATAATACGTTATGTATTTAACACGTTATAGATATTCGGTACATTATAGATATTCAGTACATTATGGCTATCTAATACATTTATATTATATATTTACTTTATTATGGATACTTAATACATTATAGATATTGAATACATTATAGACAATGAATACATTCTATATTTGCTATATTACAGCCCTGCTTCCTATACTTTATGGATTACACGTATTTTACATTTTATATATTTTGGATCTATTTTCTGTCTCTCTTCTGTGGATTTTATCAGTATCTGAAGCCCCAATACATTCCATTCCCGGATATTTTCCCTGAGACAACGGAGCCGCCTTATCCACATGGAGCCAAGCCTGGCATCCATGATTTTCATTTTATTATCCTTAAATCCGTGCACTTCGCCCTCACGGCAAAATTCCCAAAATTCCCAAACTTTCCCAAGTGCTGCTGGCCCCGGCCAAGCAGGCACTGCAATTCCCAGCGCTGGGAATTTGCACGGAATTCCTCCTTTTCCCGGCCTTTGGGCAGGAATGCTGGCGGTGTCTCCTTTAACGCGGCTCCGCACTCGCAGGGTTTCGTTCCCGGGTTATTTTTAGGGCTGGGAAGGAGCTGATGATGAGGGAAGCGTGGCTTGATCCGGCCGCCATTCCCAGCGTTTTCCCTCTGCGTTCCATCCCTGTAGCAGAGCCTGCTCGGAGGGGACATGGAGCTGGCCACGCCTGGGGCGCTGTCCCCCAGCAAGCCAGGATCCCAGTACTACCAGTATCCCGGGAGCAACGCCCGCCGGAGACCCCTGCACGGCTCCTCCATGGGTGAGTGACCCCTGAGCCCGATTCCCGGCTGTTCCCACCTTTGGGAGCGATCCCTGAGCCCGATTCCCGGCTGTTCCCACCTTTGGGAGCAAACCCTGAGCCCGATTCCCAACCCATCCCACCTTTGGGCGCGATCCCTGTTCCCAATTCCCAACCCATCCCACCTTTGGGAGCGATCCCTGTTCCCAATTCCCAACCCATCCCACCTTTGGGAGCAGTCCCTGATCCTGATTCCCGACAATTCCCACCTTTATCCTGCTCCCCTGCACGGCTCCTCCATGGGTGAGCAATCCCCGATCCCTATTTCCAACAATTGCCACCTTTGGGAGCGATCCCTGATCCCGATTCCCGATACATCCCGCCTTTGGGAGCGATCCCTGATCCCGATTCCCGACACATCCCGCCTTTGGGAGCGATTCCTGATCCCAATTCCCGACACATCCCACCTTTGGGAGCGATCCCTATTCGCAATTCCTGACCTGTCCCACCTTTGGGAGCGATCCCTGTTCCCAAATCCTGTCCCATCCCACCTTTTGGAGTGATCCCTGTTCCCAATTCCTGCCCCATCCCACCTTTATCCCTCTCTGGGAGACTCCCAGGGCAGGTGGAGCCTTCCAAATTCTCATTTTTCCCCAGCTGGACTCTTACCACCACGAGTCCAACCGAAAATCGTTCCCAGCAGTTTATCCCTAGAATTCTTTATTCCCTAGAGTTATTCCTTTACAGTGGGCAGGGAAAACCTCTGTGAATGATCCCTTCCATCCCATCCATCCAATCCCACTTCCTAATCCCCCTTTTCCTCCCTTTTTTTCCAGAAGTTCAGACAAAGAAAGTTCGGAAAGTCCCTCCGGGTTTGCCCTCCTCAGTAAGTACCACAGCGGCTCGGGCGCTTTTTTGGGGATCGGGATGGATGGAGGGAGCCCTTGCTGCAGGATGAGGCCCCAGAAAAGGCACGGAATGTCCGATCCGAGCGCCGGCAGGCCGGGAATGTGGGAATGCGGCCCTCGGGAATTACCTGCACTGGGCTCGCGTGCCCCATGTGCCGGGGGCTCTTTTGTGGGGCTGATTGATGGAAGAATTAATGAGGAATTGCCCGGGAATCGGCCGGCACAGCAGAGCGGCTCCCAGATTGCGGCGGGGCCGGGAATTCCAGATTCCAGCGGTGCCGGGGGACTCCAGGTGCCAGCCAGGTGTGCCAGAGGCTCCTCGGTGCTGCCCTATCCAGCTTTTCCCATGGATTTTGGGGAATATCCCTGATCCCTTGGTTAGCGAGGATTACAGGTACTGTCCAGCTCCGCATTTTTCTTGTTTTCATGCAGTTCTCACCTTTTTCCACTCAGGAATCGCTTTGGCTCCGTCAATCCTTTGTTCCGTGGTCCAAATAATTATTCAGTTTGTTTCATTTTTGGGATTATTTTGTGGGATTTTTCCCCAAAATCCTGGGCTGAGGTGCTTGCCATCCTTTCAAATCCATTAAAATCTGCAGAAAACCGAGGTTTTCTAGGAAGTGATCCAATATTTCACGATATCAGGGCTAAAAGGTGCATTTGATTCAATTTTTTTAATTCAAATTTCAGCTCCGGCATCACTTAAAAAATCCACTCAGTCTCATTTGCATATCATTTTGATATCAATATCCAATCAAGCATTCCGGAGGGGGAATCTTCCCTTTCCTCCCTGAGAAATTCCTTTATTTTAGATCCCAATCTTGTGATTAGTGGCAATTAAATCAGGGAGGAATCAATAAGAAAATAATATCAGAAGAGATAAAAATTAATCAGTTGGATTGGACAATATTATCTTCAATCCATGGGAATTTTTAATAAAATCCTGTTCCCATTAATCAAATACACACCTAAATATTTGGGAAGTTGCTGTCATCCGGGAATTCTCCAAGAAAAGCCTGAATCAATTAATAGGATTAATTACTTTCATTCCCCAAAGTGGATTTTTAACTTCTTCTTCTCGGTGCTTTTTGTTGATTTTAATGGAAACTCGAAATACTTGGAATTATTTCATGGAATTATTTTCTGGTCTGGACAGTAGCGTGGGAATTCCCATAGAGAAGCTATCCCTGGATATGTGAATCCCCCCAGACTCTGTTTTCTAGGAATTCATGAATTCAAATTCAGGGGAATCAAAGCACTCCGTGGTTCTGCTGTAAAAAGGGAATAGAGAGATTTGGGGCATTCCCAGAATTCCCAGAATCTGGGATTTCGTTTGGAGGCAGAAATGGATGGGCACCCTTAGTGGATGGGGTGGGAGCATTCCGATCAATGGATATTCCCGGGAATTGGACCCACTTTGGGTTGCTGAAGGACTTCAGATTCCCAAGGAATGTCTCTGCAGCTGTAATCCAGGAGTTTTTCCTGGAGTGGGATCAGTGGGATTTGGTTTAGCTGGGACAGAGACTCCCTCTTCAGCGCACTGCGGGAAGTGCACAAGGATTCGGGAAGGACTTGCCCAAATAATTCCAGAGGCTTTGGGAATTCTGCAAGATGAGACCTTGGAGCTTCTCAGTAATATTTTTAAGGAAGTTCTTGGAAATTTGGAGGGAAATCAGCTCAGTGGGAATTCAGTTTGTTCTTTGGGATGAAAGATGGGCTCAGGAAATCCTTTTGATAGAAATTAATAGGAAATCAATCCAATTAAGAAATATGACAATCCATAGGAATTCCAGATCTAGTTTTCCATAACTTCTTGCTCTAGTTATTTATGATTTGATTTTCCTTTGGGACATATGCTGAGCTTCCCAAGTGGGAACCCCAGCACATTCTTTAAGCACAGAATTCCTATCTCGGATCTGGCTTTTCCCCATGGATTTGGGAAGGGAGAGCACCTGGGGATGGATGGATTGGATCCCTGTGTTCAATTCCTTGGAAGTGGATTCCTTCCATTTCAGAACGGATTGGACACTTTGAGATCAGGCTGGGAGAGAAGGGAGAATTCCTTCCCAAAATCCCATCCATCCCTGCCCTCTGGCAGTGGGAGGCCATTCCCTGTCTCCTGTCCCTCCATCTCTTGTCCCAATCCCTCTCCAAGGTCTCCCTGGACCCAGTGGGGCTTGGCTGATTTGGGCATTTTCAGATGGATTTGCATACTCCAGACAAATGGACAGTGTTTCCAGAGGGGAATAGCAGGAACAGGAGGAGAGCTGGGAGCAGGAACAGGAGCAGGGAGTGGGAGCAGGACTGGGATCAGCAGCAGGGACTGGGATCAGGAGCAGGAGCAGGACTGGGATCAGGAGCCGGACTGGGAGCAGGAGCAGGACTGGGATCAGCAGCAGGGACTGGGATCAGCAGCAGGAGCAGGACTGGGATCAGGAGCCGGACTGGGAGCAGGAGCAGGACTGGGAGCAGGAGCAGGAGCACAGCTGGGATTAGGACCAGCAGCGGGAGTTCTAGCAGCTGGAGCAGCTCCCATTCCTGCTCTCACTCCCATTCCCAGCTGCCGGAATGACTGCCCCAGCTCCCCGGCCGTTTTCCCGGCTCTCTCCCGCTTCTCTCCCGAGCACCTTGGGCACAAGCCGCCCTTCCCAAAAAGCTCCTCCCGTTCTCTCCTCATTCCCCGGCTCCCAGTTCATTTGGGATTCCGCGGAGGGTGTTTTTTCAGGAAACACACGCTTCCCTTCTTGACCCCGGAGCATCTGTTAGGATTATTTTTTTTCGAATTCCTCCTTTGGCATTGGGGAAGTGTGAACGGCGTTCGGATCTGTTGGATGCTATTTCGGGATATTTATGATCACCTCTTGCTTCCTCGGGGGAAAGTGTGCCGGGAGTTTCTTCTTCCCGAGCAGCCCGGGAAGCGCTGGGATGAGGAAACAGATTGCCTCCAGCATGTGCTTCCTGTGACAGTAAAATGAACAAATCCCATGCAGCGCGGGATAATTTATTCGGGAACGGGCACAGCTTAGGGCTGGCCTACCCAAAAATCCAGACCCACTTCCCAAAGTTGGTTTAAATCCTGACAGCTGGATCCGTCGGTGTGTGCAGAGTGGTTTTCCTTTCCCTTTGTGTCTCAGCTTTTTCCACTTCCGTTGGGTGAATTGGAGCACTGGATGCTCTTTCCTGGTCCTCAAAGCACTCGGAATCAAGGAAGTGCTCCTACAAACTGGAATTCTGTGTTTAATCCCAGGGAGATTTTTATGGAATGAGGGAATTTTTGGAGCTGAGGCTTTAGGAGAAACTACAAATGGAGAAATCTTGGAATTGTGGAATGGGTTGGGTTGGAATCGCAGACTCCTGGAATGGCTTGGGTCAGAAGGACTTTTAGGGATCATCCATGGGCAGGGGCACCTCCCACTGTCCCAGGGTGCTCCAAGCCACGGCCGCAGCGTCCCTGGGTTTGAGGACATCCCAAGTCCTCCAAGAATCTGGGAAGATGCAGGGAAGTGGGAGTCTCTGGGGGAGCAGGATAGAATGACCTGGAGAGAACTGAGAATGCTGCCAGGAATAAAACCAAGCCAGGCTTCCATGGATGCATGGAATGTTGGGTGGGAAGGGCCCTTCCAAGCCCATCGGCTTTTCCATGCTCAATCCCTGAGGGTTCTTCCCAGATCCCATTCTTGCCAATGATCTTCAGTAGATCTGGAATTCCTGCTCCTTCCTTCCCTGCTGGGGGTGGGAAGTGCTCCGGGACAATATTCCAGGGTAAATGCTTCCATTTGCATCCTTGTTTTCCATGGGAAGGGGAGGAATGAAAGGCCCTCGCCCAATCCCTTCCCTCAGCCCTCAGATTTTCCCACCTTTCCAGAAGATTCCTTAACCATCAGACCTACTCAGGTGACAGCGGTGGGGGGGAATATCCCTGATTCCAGGGGGATGGAAGGGGGTGCAGACAGCCTTGGAATGGGCACCTAACCATTCCCAAAAGGAGCCAAATTCCTAAAAAATGACAGAGCGGGTTTCCATCGCCAGCTCTGGATAATTAGTGCCCATCTCCCAAGATTCCCGAGATTCCCGCTGAACCTTCCCGCCACCACAGCCCGCTCCCAATTTAATTCCCAATTTAATTCCCCTTTTCTCCTTCCCGACATCAAAGGGAAGATTTCGGAGCCATCTCCGTGCAACAGGTTCCCAAAGATTTCCCGGAATCCGCAGGTTTCCCCCCCAAAACTTCCTTGTTTTTTGCTCCCGTTTGGAATGTTCTGTTTGTGCAAAAAATTTGGAGAATCACCATAAGGGCTTCTTTGCATTTTTAATTTAGTAACTAACATATGAATACATTTGCATATTAATGAGTTGCAGATTAAATCATGCATACATAATTGCCTCCTTACTGTGTTTAATGTTTGTCAAAATCTCCAGGCCCGGCTTTGATGGATGGCGGATGAAAGATTCCAATTTGAGGTACCCTTGGAAGCGTTTCCACACCGCCAAGGAGCGGGAATTCTCCCCGGCCATCCCGAATCGCTCCCAAAAAACCCGGGAAAGGGGTGCCCATCCCTTTTGCCTGGATTTTCGCCTTGCACCGAGGCATTTCCTATTCATAATCATTAATGCATCTCCTAATTATACAGCATATGTCTGTTAACCCCTTCCCTGCCGCAGCTCCCATTCCTCAGCAAATATCCCGGGGTTCTCTTCCCTTCGGCTTCTGGGATCGAAGGGAAGAGTCACTCATTCCAGGGGTTTATCCTGGAGGGCAGAGGAAGGAGCTGCACAGAATTCCCACTGAATTCTCGGAATCCAGGCCATTCCAAGTGCAAAGGGAATGTGCCCAAAACGATCCCTAAAAACAGGCAGGGAAGGCTGGATGGGCTCGGCCCTGCCCGCGGCCGCCCCTCCGGCTCCGTGTCCATGGGGATTTGTCTTTCCAGCCTGGAAAGCAGCACCTGGACACCACTTCAGCTTCCAGACGCACGAGAAAAACGTGGATTTGGGCTCCTGGAGAAAAGTCGGGATTCGGCTCTGCTGAGTTCCCAGAATTCCACAGAGTTTGGGAAGTGCTTTGCCTCTTGGTTTTGTCCACAGCTCTGAAATTCCTGGTTTTAATCCCAGGGAGATTTCTGTGGAATGAGGGAATTTTCAGAGCTGAGGCTTTAGGAGAAACGAGAAGTCCCATAAAATGCCAGGACTGGCTCCCCTAGATTTACCACCAGGGATTTATCCAGTGCTTTCCTTTGGGGCCTCATCCGTCCACTCTTTTTCAAGGAAAACAAACCTTAAATCCACTTTCGTGGATTCGTCCTTTTCCATAGTGAATCCCATGGGATTCCTATAGAATCCCAGTAGAATCCCTGGCTTTGGGTGGCATCTGATTCCTTGGATTGGTTTATGGAGCCAGAGCTCTTTCTCCAGAATTTGTGGAGAAAGGATGGAATTATCCAAGTGACCCAGACTCGGAGGAATTCAGCTTTTTTTGGTGCCTGACATGACATTTCCCCATTATCCAGGGGAATCTGGGGCTGGAATCTCAGCATCCCATGGAAAGCTGGATCCCCTCGGGAGAGGTCACCGAGGAGAGTTAGGGAAAGCCTTTCCCAAACTTTCTGTCCCAGAAATCTTCTTGGAAAAGCAGGGACCCATTCTCTGCTTCATCCTAGAGCAGGAGGGATGGATTCTGGGGGGAGCTGCTTTGTCCTTCTTCTTTTTCCATCTCCTTTTCCTTCTCCTTCCCCACATCCAGCCTAAGCAGGAATGTTTTTAGAGATACTCAGAGCTAATTGAATCCATTGACTTTTAGGATTATTTATTCCACATTTTATTTCATTTTGTACTCATTTATTCCATAGGCATTTCTTAGGGGCATTTTTAGCAATACTTAAGGAAGGTTTTGGGATATTGGGCGTGTTCTTAGGGATGGATTTGGGATATTGACTTTTAGGGCTCTTTAGCTCCCGTTCTTTTTAATTCCCGGGATATTTCCTTTGGATCTGTGTGTAGGGAATCATTTAGGGCTGGCTTTGGGAATACTCAGGGATAGTTTAGGAATTCTTAGGGATAATTCAGGGCTGTTTTCAGGGATATTTTAGGGGCTGCTTTTCCTGTCTTGACTTTCCAAGTCTATTTAGGGCTATTTTAGGGATACTTTAGGGCTGTTTTATTCTAATACATAGGCTTAATATCTTGGGTTTTTTGAATTATTTTAGGGATACTTTCGGGCTGTTTGATTCTAATTCCTAGGGTTAATATCTCGATTTTTTGGGTTGTTTTCAGGGCTGTTTTAGATCTGTTTGATTCCAGTTCCTAGGCTTAAAATCTCAATTTCTCGGGCTCCTTTTAGGGCCATTTTAGGGCTGTTTGATTCCAATTCGTGGGGTTAATATCTTGATTTCTCGTGCTATTTGCGCGCCACTTCCGCGCCGTTCCCAATGACCCTTTGGAATATTTTTCCCGCCGCTTCCACGCCGTTCTCCATCCATTGCCTTTGCTGTTCCGTGGGGTGATTTTTTGTTTGTTTGGTTTTTTGGGGTTTTTTCATTTTGGTTTTTTTTCCGTGCGGGTGTCCGGGGGCTGCTCCAGGTTGTTTTTTTGTTGTTGTTGTTTTGGGTTTTTTTGGTTTTTTATTTTTTTCCCGGGAATGCGGGGGGGGCGGCAGCTGCGCACAATGCTGGGAGCGCGCCAGGAGCGGGGCCAGATGGCGCCGTGATTAGATGTGCATCAGCCCCGTGCCTTGCCTTGCCGTGCCTTCCCTTCCCTTCCCTTCCCTTCCTGCCAGCGCGCCTTAATCACATCCCAGAGCCCGCAAAAACGGGAAAAGGGCACGGGAAGAGCGGGGGGAGAGAGGGGGCCTTTGGAGAGGGGGAGAGGGGGGAATGGAAAAGCAAAAAGCAAGGGAAGAGGGGATGATAGGAAAAGAAAGGGGGGAAGAGGGGAGGGAAAAGAAAAAGAAAGGGAAAAAAGAGGGGAAAAGGAAAAATTGAAAAATGAAGAGGGGAGGATGGAAAAAGAAAGGGGAGGGAAAAGAAAGAAAGGAGGAAAAAGAAGGGAAGAAAAAAGGGAAAAAAACTTAAAAGAAGAGATGACAGAAAAAGAAAGCGGGGGAAGAGAAAAGAAAGAAGGGAGAAAGAGAAAGGAAAAATACTAGGAAAAAGGTAAAAGGAAGGGGGGAAAGGAGGGAAGGAAAAAGTAGGGGGAAAGAGGAAAAAGATTTTTTAAAAATAAAAAGGAAAAGGTAAAAAGAAAGGGAGGAAAGAGTGGGGAAAGAAAAAAGAAAGGAGGGGGAAAAGAGGAGAAGAAGAGGAGGGGAAGAGTGTGGAAAGAGGGAAATGCTGAAAAAAGTGAAGGTAAAAAAGAAGATAAAATAGAAAAAACAAGGGGGAATGTAAAAAGAAAGGAGAGGGGAAAGGGAGGTAAGAAGAAAAGAGAAATAAGAGGGAGTAATAGGGAAAAACGACGGAAAAAGAGGAAAGGAGAGGGGGAAAGGAAGGGAGAAAGTTGGAGAAAGGGAAAAAAGAGGGAAATGAAGGAGAGAAAAGAAGTGAAAAAGGGATAGAAAAGGGGGAAAAAAGGGGAAACAGAATGGGAAAAGAAAAAAAAGGGGGAAAGGCAGAAATGAGTAAAGAAAAAGAGGGAGAAAAGCAGGGGGAAAAGGGGGACGAAAAAGAGGAGGAAAAGGAAAAAAATACAGGGAAAAAAAGAGGAAAAGAAAAAAAGAGGGGGGAAAGGGAAAAGAGAAAGAGAGGAGGATAAGAGCAAAGAAAAAGGGGTAAAGAGAAAAAACGGGGAAAGAAGGAAAAAAGGGAGAAAGGCAAGGAAGGATTGAGGAAAAAAGGTGAAAAAATGGAAAAGGGGTAAAAAACAGAAAAGGTGGAGGGGGAAGGAAAACGAGGAGAAAAAGACGGGGAAAAGAAAAAAAAAGAGGGGAAAAGAGAGAAAGAGCCCCTGGGGGAAAAAAAAAAAAAAAAAAGATAAAAGAGGGGGGAAAAGGGGGAAAGGAGGGGAGAAAGAGGGCAGGAAAGCGGAGGAAAAGCAGAGGGGAAAAAGGAGGAAAAAAGCCGGAGGCGAGCGAGCGCAGGAAGGGGCGGGGAGGCTCGGCGGGGCCATTCCCGCTGCCATTGCCACTGCCAGTGCCGGTGCCGCTGCCGCTGCCGCTGCCGCTGCCGTTCCCGGGCCGCGGGGGCGGCAAGGGGCGGGGGCGCGGGGGGGCGCGGGGCCTCCGCCCCCGGCGGGGCCGGGCCGAGCCGAGCGGGGCCGGGCCGAGCCGAGCGGGGCCGATCGCCGAGCCGAGCCGAGCCGAGCGCCGAGCCGAGCCGAGCCGAACCGAGCTCCGCCGAGCTTTGCCGAGCTTTGCCGAGCTCCGCCGAGCTTTGCCGAGCGCACGATGTACTGCGCGTACCCCGCGGGCGGAGGGTCCCTCCTGTACTGCTGCAGCGGCAAGGCGGTAAGGGCGCCTTTTCCCACTTTTCCTAACATTCCAAGCCTTCTCCCACTCTTCCCGAGCTTCTCTGCCCGCGCGGAAAAGTTTGGGGACGCGGGGGAGCCAGGGGAGCCGCGGCTTCCGTGCGCGAAACTCCTCTAAAAGAAGGGAAAACGACCCATTCCTGCCTTTTTTTTTTTTTTTTTTTTTTACCCCCCCCCACCCACCTCCTTCCCACCGGGAAGAAAAAGGGGGGGAGGAAAAAAAAAAAAAAGCAGGAAAAGCGGAGTGTCTGGAATTCGCGCATAACCCCAGCAGAAGGTTTACGCTCGCCATCTGGAGGGGGGTGGTTTTTTTTTTTCCCTGGAAAAGTGTTTTGGAATATTTGAAAATATTTGGGGCGGGGGGGGAGCAGGGGGAACTGTTGCTGGAAGGGGCGGCGGATCCGACTGGGAAGGGAGGGAAGGGTGCGGAGGGAGCGATTCCCAGTTCGGACGGCGCAGCCCGACTGGGAGGGAACTGGGAGAGCGTCTGGGGTGCGGGAAAACGGGATCCGGGATCCGCAGGGATGCGGAGGCATGTGGGATGAGCAGCTGTCGGGAGAGCTGGAATTCATTATTTCATCCCGTCCTTCCATGGAAATCCCTTTATTACCGGAGTCGGGGGCCTTTTGTTTGGGATATTTTGGGAAGGACGCGCGGCACGATCCAGGATGTGGGAGAAACTCCGGGAATTAGTGCAGGGAAAGCGATCACAACTTCCAGTGATAAAAATCCCCCGAGCCCCACATTCCCAATTTCACTCCAAGGCTTTTTTCCCCCGGTTTTTTATTTTATTTTAAAAGGAGTCATTGCCATTCCAGAGCATGACATTCCCATGCGTGGCAGGCTCGGGAGCTTTCCGAAAGTTCCTGTTCGTCGGGAGTTAAGGAATAAAATCTGGGAGACAGCAGGCTGGGAGTGTCAGGGCCGCAGGGAGAATTCCCAACACTCGGAGCAACTTCCTTCTTCCCTGGATTTTCCTTTGGGGGGAGCGCGGAGAGGGAGACAGAGGGAGGGTTCCCGGTGTTTTGGGATCGTTTTCCCTGGATTTCTTTGTGCATTCCTTTCCTGGGTTTGTTTGGTTTTTTTTTGGGAAGTAACGAAAGGCAGAAGGAATCCCCAGTTTAAAGAATTCCCAGTTTGCCCAGTGGTTATTCCCTGCTCCATGTCCCCAGGAATGCTGACCCCGGCACCAGGCCCTGGACCCCTCTCCCGGTGTTTTCCAGAAGGTGGGAATGCTGCTCCAATCCCGGGGATGCTGCTCCGGGAGAAGCCAGCCTGGCTCGGCATTCCTAGCTCGGCATTCCCGGAAAACAGAGCACAAAGAGGGAAGCGAGCGCTGCCGGGGGGGACAAGGCCACAGCCTCGGGAAGGGGCCGGAGCAGCCCCCGGATTTGGGGATTTTTGGGATTTCTGGAGCTGGCATTGTCTGGCAGCGCCCGGGCATTGTGCGGCTCTTGACGTGGTGCCAGTGGCGCGGGATGCCAGGAATTCCCATCCCAGATCCCAAATCCCGGTGGCTGGGGGCTGCTCTGCCTTCCACACAGACACTTTGCAATTCCTGGTTTTTTTCCCCCATTCCCCCACCCCACTCCCCCCCGCTGCCGTGGGAAGTCGTTTCCATCCGGCTCCAACTCCGGGAGCAGGCGGCGGAAGCGGCTCTTCCCTGGGAATAAACAAAAGCCGGGGGAAAAAAACCAAAACGCCAAATCATTCCCAAAAAAACCCAGGCAGTGGAAGTTGTGGAGAGAATGTGGGGACAGGAGGCCTGGCAAGGCGTGGAAAAAATTGCAGGCAGAATTTGCAGGACACGTTTGCTGCCACTTGCTCTTTTTTCTCCCGTTTTTTCCCCCTTTTTCCCTGGCTCAGGGAATTCTCGGACTTGAACTCTTTGCGGATGCTTCTCGGTCGGGAATTTTTCTTTCCCATCCCAGGGATTTTCAGGATGGAAAAGCTCCAGTTTGGCTTTGTAGGGATGGATTAATTAATTGCTGACATTAATGCAGGGGTCAGTATTGGGTGCCTCATTCCTGATTTTCCCTAAAATCCCGTCGGGCAGGATGTTGTCCATGATGGACACACATTGGGAAGCGGAAACAGGAATTTTCCCTTGGCCTCGCTGCCGGGTGTGGGATGGGAGGATGGATGGGATGAGATTTTTTGGGATTGCTTCCTGAAATCGCAGCTCCCAGAGATTTTTATATGGATTTGCTCCTGGATAATCGACTGGAATTCAGGGAATGAGAAGGCAGGAGGAAAAAAACAGTGGGAAAACACCCTTTAGATGGGATGGGATGGGATAGGATGGGATGGGATGGGATGGGATGGGATGGGATGGGATGGGATGAGATTTTCCCGGCTGCTCTTCCCATTCCCAAAAATACCCATTCCCGTTCAGCTCCAGAGAATTCCTGGAGGAGGGTGGAAGGCCGGGCCAGAATTCCAGGAGTGATGAGTGAAGAGCTGGGAATGGGGGAAGTTCCTTGGATGGAGCAGCAGGAGGAGGGAATTGAGCAGGAATTCCGAGCGGGAATGACAGCTCCAGCTGGAATTCTGCTGGGAATATTCCAAGAGCACTTCTCTCGGATTTCCTCGGGGCTGGGATTTGGGAGCAGCGATCCCGAGAGTCCAAGGCTTCCCTGGGATTCCAGCAGATTCTGGGGTTTGGGAATCCATGGGGATGGGAAAGGGATCCAAGGCCGGAGCTCCTCGGGGTCTGCGGGAGAACAGGGAGAAATCAGTCCGGAAATCAAATCCATCAATCCTCAGAATCAGTTGGGATCCATGGAGAAATACCCAGAGATACATCAGGAATCATTTATAGAGCAATAGAATAATAAATAATAATATAGTAGTAAAAGTTATATAGATAATACATAAATAATAATATATAAAGGATATTATAGGAATAACCACAGATCATTTATCAATGAATATTCATCCCAAATAATGAATAATCAATAATCATTTATAAATTAATATTCATCTAGAATAATGAATAATCGATAATCAGTAATAATTTATAAATGAATATTCATCTAGAAATTTTTATTCCATAGAGATGGAAATCTGGAAATGCTGGAGCTCCTCAGGATCTATTCTAGTAAATAGATATAAAATTATTAAATTATATATAAAATATATAAAAATATATTGATATTTATAAATAAATAGAATTGAATATTTAGAAATGAATATCCATTTATAGAGATAAATATTTATATCTCAGTATCTATAAATGTGGAGATGAAATGCTTGAACTCCTCAGGATCTCTCTGTAAAATTGAAAAAAATAAAATTCAATATAAAAATAAGTAAGAACAGAGATAAAAATGCTCGAGCTCTTAAATATCTCTCTCTAAAATATTTTTTAATATTTATATATATATAAATAATTTAGTGCCTCAGGATCTAGATGTATAATATAATAAAATAAATGGATATAAAAATTCCTGTGAAAATAAAAATAAAATGCTGGAGCTCGGCAGGATTTCTCTGGATCATAGAAAAATAGAGGAATAAATAGATCTAAACATAAATATAAAATAAATATAAATTAAATATAAATATAAAATAAATATAAAAGCAGATGTTGAAATGCTCGAGCTCTTAAGGTTTTTCCTGGTTCCTATAAAAATATCCATAAATTATCAGAATTCTGGAATATTTGTATTGTATGTACTGTGTACATTAAAATATAAAGAGAAAGGGGCCTGAGCTCCTCAGCACCTCAGGATAACAGCAAATACATTGAATTTATCAATTAAAATCTATTATTTATGTATTTATAAATAGCATATTATTTATATATACTTATATATATAAATAATAGATTCCTATATTAAAATAGAGATCAAAGGGCTCTCTGGAGAATAGAAAAATCAATTTTAGAGCTGTTAAAATGTTCAAAAATTAGAATTTCCCCTTCTGTAAATAGAGAGATTAAAATGCCCTTCAGCGTCTGTTGATGATGGAAATAGAAATAGAAAATATAAATATAAAATAGAGATAAATATAAATATAAAATATCGATAAATACAAAATAAAGATAAATAGAGGTAAACATAAAATATAGAAAAATACAAAATATAGAGAAATATAAAACAGAGATAAACACAAAATAGAGATAAATACAAAATAGAGATAAATATGAAATATAGATAAATGGCAAATCTAGAGAAATACCAAATATAGATAAATATGAAATACAGATAAATACAAAATATAAACAAAAATCAAATACAGATAAAAAGAAAATGCTTTGTCTCCTCAGGATCTTTGTGTGTCATGGAAAACTAGAAGGGATGGAAAAATATGGATTAAAAATAAAAAACAGATCAAAATATGAATGAAAAATAGAAACTATATTGAAAGAGAGATTATAAAAGATAAAAATATGTTTAAAATCAAAATATAATAAAAATAAAAATATATGTAAATTATCTAAATCTATGAAAAATATAAAAATATTTAAAACATCAAAATCTGTTACAAATATCCAAATATATAAAATATCTGAATAAACTTCCCCCAGAATAATTGGAATTCCAGGTGTAAAATTCCCGGTATTTCCATCCCCTTCTGCCGGACTCCATCCGGAACCGTGCTTTAGGTTCTGGAGGATGGGAATGAAATTCTCCTGGATTTTTTCCGGAATATCCAGAACAGCTTTGAAGGCCTGGAATCCCTGAGTATTCCATGGAAAATGCTAGCTCCCGGATGGATGGGGTGGGAATCAGGTGGATACTAGCTCCAGGATGAATGGGTTGGATTCGGAAGGATTTTGGGAATTCTTTGAGCTTTGGGAGGGAATCTTGGATTGAAAGGTGCTGGGAAAACTTTGGGATATTTTCTGGGATTCGCTTTGGTCCTCCAGAAGGGAATTGGAAATGGAATTTTCTCCTTTGGAAATGGGATTTGTGCTCCTGGCTGGAGGGAGGCCATGGAAATCCATGGGGGTGTTGCCATCCCATTCCAGTACCCAGGGGAATCCCACTTTTTTCATAGGAAGGGATGGAGGGGGCAGGGAAGAGAAAATCCACCTCTCCCTTTCTTTTCCCTAAAAAAAAAAAAAAAAAATCGGGAATCAGTTTCATTTTTTCCAGGCAGGGAAACATGGATCCACTCTGGTATTTTTTGGGGTGGAATTTCAGGTGGGATTTTCCCCCTACTTTGAAAATCCTTAAAAAACTGTGGAAAAAAATCAGTGGAGGAAATTCCCTCTTCCTGGGGGGTGTGCCCAGGAGTGCCAGGATGAAATCCTGCTGGAAAGTCTGGATTTTTGGGAATGCGGAGGAGCAGGATCCCGGGAAGCTGAGCCGGGGCTGTTGTTCTCCGGCTCTTTCCCGGGAATTGGAGCGGCCGCTCCGGCAATCCCAACTCAGCCCTCCTGGGAAAGGCTTTATCCTTCATTTTCCCTTTTTAAAGGAATAACATGGATTAATTCCACGGATTAAAGCTGCTCGTTAAGCGCTGCCGGGATAGGAATCCAATATTCCTTGAAAAACTCCAAAGGCTCTGTTCTCTCCCCAGTTGGAGGGGTTTGGGAAGAGAAATTCAGGGAATGTTTGCATTCCTAATGTAATTCTGGCACTGAAGTGCTCCAGGGCAATTCCTGGTGTTTTATCCCAGCCATGGGAAGAACGGGAAGGACCGGGAGCGGATCCTGAGGGAAGGGAGCCTACAGGTGGGATCCATATGGGAAAGGCTGGAATGTTCAGGGGGTTGGATCCGTCCTGGAAAGGTTGGAATGTTCCGTCCCTTGGTTCTGCCAGAGCAGGAGCTGTATCCATGGAATCCTGGGATGCATTGGGTGGGAAGGGACCTTGGAGCCCATCCCCATCCAAGGCCTGCACATTCCATGATCCCAGCTCGCTCCAAGCCTTGGCCACTTCCGGGGATGGAATTCCTGCCCTCGGAGCTGCCTCTGCCGGGATTAGGTCACTTCCAACCATTTCCTTGGAGCGAACGATTCCCACTTCAATAACCTCAGAATTCCATCGGCTCCATCTCTCCCTAACAAACTCGTTTTTCCACGCTGCCGGAATAACCCTTGGAAGTTGGGATAATTCCATGGACATCAATGCATCCCCAGCCCTTCACATTCCCTTTTATCCCGGCAGCAAAGTCTTCCCGACTTTTCTGGGAGAGACTGGACACCGAGAGATAACGGCGTCCTTGGATGCTTCTCCCAGTCCATCTTTTTTTTCCTTTTTTCCCGCTAATTCTGCCGTGAAGGAGCCTCCGTGATTTTTTATTCCCGTTATGCTAATTCGAGCTTTAAACTCGGGAATGCCAATTTGCATCCATATTTTGGGTTTCCATGGAAAAACAAACAAAAAAACCCCACCCTGATCCCAACAATGTGGGAAGAAAAAAGATCTGGAGCTTGTTATATCCCAGGGAAATGTGGGAATGGGGTGCCAGAAATCATTGGGTTGAAATAAACTGGGAATGGAGGCCCCATAAACCTGGAATTCCAGGGGCTTTTAGGGCTTCCCGAATCCCAAAAAAATCCTGCCAGCGTTTCCAGGGCCAACCTTCCCTGGAATTGTTGAGGTTAGTAGAAGCCCTTAAGGTGCTCAAATCCCACCAAATTCCTTAAATTTATGGGATCCTCCATGGAAAACATACAAACTCTGCACTGGAAAATTATTCCCAGACTTTTCTTCCCTAATGGAGCTTAATTGGTGGGCAATGAAAAGGGAATGTGGGCGAATCCTGGGCTTTGATCAGAAATTCCTTGGAATGGGCTCCCTTTCTTCCCGCCGCCACCATCTTGAATCCATTTGGAATTCATTTGGAAGCAGGAGTGTAAACAAGTGGGAAACACTTCATTCCCAGCTTTTTTCCCTCTTTTTTCCTTATTTTTTTCATGGAGGTGGCACTTCAAAGCAACTGGAAATGAAAACGCTCTGAAAAAGGGGGATTTTCCCCCATCCCGGCATTCATTAATCGGGATTCATGGATCCTTCCGTGTCCCATTCCTTGAGGCGTCTCTCGGGGGAATCTGATTTTTGGGAATCAGTGGAATTGGTTCAACTTGGAGGGAAAAATGTTTGGGGTTTTTGGGGTTTTTTTAAAGGATTTTATTTGAATTCAGATTTTTTGAATCCAAGTGCTTTTCCAAACCAACATTCCCAGTCCAGCTTCCGGGGATTTGGGTTCTTTAGAATCCCTTCCCAAATTCGCCCCCATTTCCCAATGGATTTTCCCAGCCTTCCCAGCTGGATCCAGGGGAAAATTAGGGGAAAATTTCCCGGGAAATCATCGCTCTAAATGTGCCTTGCAGCCTCGCCGGTGGCTGCTCCCAAAAGGGCTGATTAGGCGGGAGCGATTCTGGGAGGAAGGCGCCGGTTCCGTTTAATTACGGATAATTCCTTTCCCTGGAAGTCAGGGATGTCCCCCATGGATAAGAGGGGATTTTGCCGATGGATTTTTTAATGGGATCCGGCAGGAAAGGCAAATATTCGCTTCCCTCCTCGTTTTCCCTGCAGCACCGGAAGCTGCCGGAGCCTAATTCCCGCCTTTCCCGGGAGGGGAGGAATTCCTGCTTTTCCCAGGATGGCTCCAAGGGACTAGGTTTGGAGCAGGAGCTGCCTCTTCCCAAAAGGGGAAGAGGGTTGGATCCGGTTTGGGATCTTCCCACTCCTCAGGCAGACCGGAATTTCATTGCACCATGGAATGATCCAGTTGATTTCATTGGGAATCATGGAATGGCTTGGCTGGGAAGGACGATCCCAGGATTTCTGCTATCCCAGGGTGCTCCAGGCCTTATCCAGGGAACATTCCAGGGATGGCACCAGGGGAAGGGACGGAGTCCCACTCCTGGAGGGATTGGGAATGTGGCTCTGGGATGGGGAATGCTTGGACTCGATGATCCTAAAGGGATTTTCCAGCGTCACATCCCAGGATTCTCTTGGCTCCACTCTCAGGGAATCCCGGGCATCGCCTTTGCCTTGGCTTTTCCCTGCTGTTTCCAGGGGATTCCTTCTGTTCCCATCTTCTCCTTTTGTCATTCCTTTCCCTTCTCCTGCCCCTTCCCAAATCCCTGTCGGATTCTGGTGGGATCATTCCATGAACTCTGGGATCCTGGGAGTCGGGGTCCACTGGCCTGGCTGGGTGGATTTGCTCAGGGCATGCTTTGGGAATGCTCTGGGATGGATAAAAACAGGGCCGGGATGGGCTGTGGGATGGGATGGGATGGGATGGGATGGGATGGGATGGGATGGGATGGGATGGGATGGGATGGGATGGGATGGGATGGGATGGGATGAGCTCCTAAGGTTCCTTCCAATCCCAGAATTGTGGGATTTGATGATCCCTGAAAGGGCTCGGAGCAACCAAGGAGGCTGGGATGGAATGGGATGAGCTTTGAGGTCCCTTCCAACCCCAAACCATCCCATGCTTCCATGATCCCGGGAAACAGTGGAGAGCAATCCGAGGCTGGAGGGAAAATCTGGGATGTTCCCGCTGCCCAGGGATGACATCATCCGGAATAGTTTTTTTTTCCCCTCTCCAATTTCCTTGACCCCTTTTTAACTCCGGGCGTTCCCGAGCTGCGGGATTCAGCCTTCCCATCTGGAAAACATTTGGGCTGCGCCGGATCTGTGGGGAGGGATGAGGGAATGAAACCCGGGAATAAAACCCGGGAATAAAACCCAGGAAGCTTTGGGGGGGAGCGGAGCAGAATCCCAGGATGCTTTGGGATCCCGGGAATCCTGGCTGGGAGGGTGCGGATCCCTGGGATGGAATTCCCAGAGTTTCCAAGGATCCCCCACCTGCACTTCCCACTCTGAGTCCTGGCAGGTGCCTTCCCTGCCGGCTCCACTTGTTTTTCCCGGAGCAAGCCTGGAATGCATTCCCGCTCCGGAGCTTTTCCGTGCGCCAGAGCTCAGCTGCTCCCAATTAGCATTCCCTGCTCGTCCCGGGAGAAAGATCTGGAAGCGCCGACATCTGCTTCGGATTGTGGGATCCAGGTTGGCTGAGGTGGGCGGGCGGCGTTTCCTTCCGGCCTTTTCCCGGGAATGCTCTTCCCAGGGCTTTCATCCGCGCCACATGTGGCTGGAATTAGGGACCTGCCGCTGGAAAAGGGAAAACTGGGAAAGAAACCTGGAGCAGGCCAGGGATTGGGAGCTCGGGACTGGTGTTTGCTGCTGAATGGAGGGAGTTGTTCCCTGAAACCTCAGGGAATTTTTTGCCTAGAACTGAGAAAAATCAGCACTAAAATGGAGGGAGTTTTTCCCTAAAAGCTGAGGAAATTTCACACTAAGAGTGAGAGAATTTTTCCCTAAGAACTGAGGGAAATTGTCACTAAACTTGAAGGAATTTCCCACTAAACCTGAGGAAATGTTTCCCTAAAAACTGAGGGAAATTGTCACTGGAGTGGAGGAGATTTTTCCCTAAAACTGAGGGAATTTTTCTCTAAAACGGAGGAAATTTGAAACTAAACCTAAAACCTAAACTAATTTTTTCCTAAATCTGAGGGAATATCCCACTAAAACTGAGGGAGTGTCTCACTAAAACCTGAGGGAGTTTTTCACCAAAAACTGAGGAAATTTTTCCCTAAACCTGAGGAAATTTCCCACTTAACATGCGGGAATTTTTCACCAAAAACGGAGGGAATTTTTCCTTACAACTGAGGGGATTTTTCCCTTAGAAACCGAGGGAATTCCTCCCTAGAACTGAGTGAGGAGGTCTCCATGGATAGGGACACTTCCCCAATCCCAGGCTGCTCCAAGCCCCATCCAACCTCAGACACTTCCATGGGTCCAGGGTCTGGTGGATGATCCCTAGCATTCCTTCCAAACCCAGCCATCCCAGGATTGTGCGGTGCGTCCCATCCCAATTCCCTGAATCCCGGGAAATGGCAGCAATTCCCGTCCCAGGATTTTGGCTTTCCGGTTGTGTCACCCCCAGATCGTTCCCCAGGACTCACTGCTGGCTTTTCCCAGGATTTGGAGCATCCTTAGGGCAGTGCCATGATTCCCACTTTGCTGGGATATTCCTGTGCATCCCAACCCTTTACTCCCTGGTTTTTTTGGGGATTTTTTTTTTTTAGGGAGAGCCGTGTGCTCTTCCCTGCTGGGTTGTGCTTCCCTGGGAACGTCAGGAGCGGGCGCCGTGCCAAATCCCGGGATCCACCGCCTGCTGCAAAATGGAGGCAGGAAGGTCTCCATTTGCATCCCGGAGATGTCAGGGATTCGGGATTCAGCATTCCATCTGGAGAGAGGAGGAGCGGGAATGAATCCCACCAGGAATCAGGAATTCCTGTGATCCAGCCGGGGGAATTTGGGTTCGCAATTCCCTCCTAAACAGGAGGAATCCAGAGCTTATCCCGGAAAAGTTGCAGGGGTTAGGGAATAGTGGGAGTGAAGGAGGGTTTTGGAACAGCACGGGAGAAGGGAATGTTCTGAGGGAAGGAGTTTTCCCCCTGCTGTGTTGGTGGTCCAGGTTTTTAACAACCCGGACCCTTGGGAATTTCATATCCCGGTCGGAATTCTGTGTCGGCTTCGAAACTAGGGGAGTTTTTTAGCTGGAAAATCCCAACTTTTTGAGCTTGTCTCGGAGCAGGCGAGGCCCGCGGGCTTTGATCCCAAAAAAAGCCTGCATTGTTCCCAGTTCCTGTTTATTTTCGGCTCCGGGAGGAACATGTGGACATCTGGTGGATAATTTGATTCCCAGAAATCCGGACTTTTGGACAAATCCCCCTCGGTTTGAGCTGGAAAATGTCAGCCCAGAGCGGCTTTCGGAGCTGGGAATTGACTTCCCAGTCCCACAGCGCCGGAAGGGTTTGTGTTCCAAAGGAGTTCTGGGATACTGTGAAGAGATTTTCAGGGAGTGAGGGGGAAAATTCCCATTTTTTGGGATCAAATCCGCCTAAATGAGGCTCTTTTCCTGCAGGTTTATGCTCCGTCCGCCAGCACTGCCGACTACAACCGGGATTCTCCCGGATATCCATCCTCCAAACCAGCAGCCAGCACTTTCCCCGGCTCCTTCTTCATGCAAGGTGAGAGGGAAGACCCATTTTTCCTATTTCCTATGTTTTTTTCCCAGGTTTTTATTTCATTCCAAGGTAGGCCCTCCGCTCCGGATGAGCATTTTGGGATCGTTTCCATAAAAATGAGGATTTGTGCATCCCCCGATCTCCCTTTCCATGGAGTCCAAGCTTAAAACAGGGATGAGCTCCGAATTCCTGTATTTTGCCTTAGTGCCAGTGAAGATTGGGATCAATTTTAGGCCATTCCTGGGGTTTGTAATCAGGCTCCTCATAAGGGGAAAGAATTCCCTTGCAAGGATCAGGCCCATGGAATACCTAGGCTGTAAAAGCCCTTGAAGGTGAAGTGGCACCACCATATCCATGGATTTTTTTGGGCACTTCCAGGATGATGACTCCACTGCCGATTATTCCATGAGGGAATTTTTCCTGATCCATTCCCATTTCAGTAATGTGTGGTGGAATTCCAGAGTTGGGAATGAATTGGGTTTTAAGGAGATCCAACATTCCCCTGGTGCTCCAGGCTGGGTGGGAATGGGCTTGGAGCAGGGATGAGCCGGTCCTGGATGTGATTGATGTGATTCCAAGGCCAAGCTCTCCATGATTCCCCAATTCCCGGATTTATTCCTGGATTTTCTGTTCCAGATGGGCACCACGGCAGCGACCCCTGGAGCTCGTCCAGCGGGATGAACCAGCCCGGCTATGCGGGAATGCTCGGCAACTCTTCCCACATTCCCCAGTCCAGCAGCTACTGCAGCCTGCACCCGCACGAGCGCCTGGTAAGCGTTTGGGATTCGGGATTCGGGATTGGGAATGTTACCTGCACTGGGGGGGAGAGGAGCTGATCCTTCAAATCCCTTCATTCCGGCATTCCCGGTTTTTTCCCGGGTTTTGCAGAGCTACCCATCGCACTCCTCGGCTGACATCAATTCCAGTCTTCCTCCGATGTCCACGTTCCACCGGAGCGGGAGCGGCCACTACAGCGCCTCGTCCTGCACGCCCCCGGCCAACGGCACCGACTCCATCCTGGGTGAGCATCCCAGAAAAACCTGCAATTGCCACAGGGAGGGATGCCAGCATGGGGAAAAGCCACCTCGGTTTGGTGCTGGAATGGTTGGGAAAGGCTCAAATCCCAGGAATCCAGAGGGGCAGCTCGGCCTCTCCGAGAGCGAATCCAGGGAATTAAATAATGGGAGAACAGGGAGCACATTGCAGGACACACAGTTCGGCTTACAGAATTCGGGAAGAAGGGAGGGTGGGAAAATCTGCATAAGGAGGTTTGGGAAGGCTGGGAACAAGGAAGAGACTCGATCCACACTCCAGGTTGGACTTATCCTGGAAAGGACGGATTCCCCATCCCGGGAAGCATTCCCAGTCAGGTGGGAGGTGTCCCTGCCCATGGAAGAGGCAGGGTCAGATAGGGCTTGTGGGAGATGTCCCTCCCCATCGGAATGAGCTGATCCCAACAATCTGCTTCTATCCCAAACCATTCCATGGCCCGCCGAGGCTGTGGAAAACAATCCCATAGATCCAAATAAGGAGAATGAAATCCCAGTTTTCCCTAATCAGGATTCAATAACAAGTGGGCGACCCGGGAATAGGAATTGGGGATAGGAATGGAGGTTTCCCGGGCGAGAAGATGGAATTTTCACCTGGAATTTTGTGGTTTTCAGCCAACAGAGGCAGCGGGGCGGCGGGCAGCTCACAGACCGGCGACGCTCTGGGAAAGGCACTCGCTTCCGTAAGGAAATCTTTACTTTGGAATTGCCCATTCTGACCCTTTGGAATTGGAATTCGGGGCTGATTCGGGCGGCTGGAGTCGGGGAAGATGAGGCAGCATTCCCTGTGGGAATAGGGAGGGATCAGGGAAAAGGGTGGAGGATTTAGGGTAGGATAGGGATGGGAAGAGGGGAAGGTTTGGCCACATTTCCATGGGAAGAGGGAGGGATAAGCTCCACACTCCCAAACCGCCCCCCCCAGCACTGGGATTCCTCTGGAATTTCCTGGAGTTTTTCCTGGCAGTTCACTCCTCCTCAGGTCACTGTTCAAGTCAGCCATTCCCACCTCGGACAGGGATAACGGGACTGGGATATCTGGGATATTCCCACCCCGCTCCCATTATCCCGGCCTTTTTCCAGGAGCACTCCGATTATTTTCTGGGCACAGTGGGTTCCTTTGAGTTCTCATGACACTCGTTCATAAATGAAGCCGAGACAAATCCCGGGACGATCCCAAATCCCGGGAATCCCTTCCCGAGGGTGTCCAGCTTCCTGCGTCTCCTCCGGCCCCATCTCCTAACCAGACAGAGATCGGAGTTCCGGAGCCCAGAATCCATTGAATTCCTTGGAATTTCTTGCGCGCTTGTCCCGCTCTCATTGCAATGAAGGGAATGCTTAAGAATTCCAAGCTTTTTTTCGGCACTGGGATGTGACGGCGCTAGATTAATTCTGTATCATCTCTTAAAGATCTATTCTCCAGATCACACCAACACCAGCTTCCCATCAAATCCTTCAACTCCTGTCGGTTCTCCCCCTTCTCTCTCAGGTATTGTTGTTCAATTCTATTTGCATCCTAAGTTTTGGTTTTTTTCGGGAAGAGACGCCCGAACGAGCTCCCATCCCAAATTCCCACAGCACACAGAGAGAAGCTCAGCACAGCTCTCTTCCCAAAATCTCCGTGGTTTGTCCGTCCTTCCCGTGGCAGGGAATTCGGGATAGGACGCAGGGCCATGGTTTGGAAGCGAGTCCAGGTTTTTTTAGGATCAGGGTTGCCTGAGGAAGCTGCCCCTGGATCCCTGGGAGTGGTCCTGGTTGGATGAGGCTTGGGGTGACCTGGATTGGTCCCTTCCAACCCCAACCATTCCAAGATTCCACGATTTTGGGATTTTGCACTTTATTCCCAATATTTGCAGGTTTCCCCAAACCCACCTGACTGTAAGGGAACAAGTCCCGAGGCCCAGGCTCATTCTCCTGAGTTTGGAATATTCCCCAGAATAGAATTCCCGGATTTTAATCTGTGAGGATCCCCAGCTGGAGCATTAGGCCTGGCCTGGATCACAGGGAGCCTGAGATTCCCAAATCCTGCAGTTTAAACTCACTGGGAATGCTGAGTATCTCCAGAGGGCAGGGAAAGTTGGGATCCATCCCGAGCTCTCCTGGGGAAGTTCTGGATCCTCCGGAATCCTGGCAGCGTCCCACAGGGATGAGAGCATTTGGGAAGGAGGGAAAGTGCAGGAAAATCCAGGATTCCACATCCCAACTTTGGGATGGCACTATGGAGAACACCCCGGCACTTCCCAGAACAACTTCCCACCCCGATTTTCCCAAGAATTCTCCCCAAATGGAGCAGCACATCTACTTCCTTTCCCCATGGAAGGGGCTGAGCCAGAGGGAGAAACTCCCGGATAATTTGGGCTGTGCTGCTTTCCCAGGGAAATCAGGAGAAACCAGGACCAAAACGAGAAATTGAGGAGTAGGAGTGGATTTAAGGAAGAGCTGAAAGGGTTCAGCACAGAAAACAGGGATATAAAAAACCTGGATAAGAAAACACATGCCAGGAGTTCCACCCAGCCTGGCCCATTCCCAAAAACAGGGAATAAACCTTAAATCCCGACGCTCCCCTCTCGATCCTAAAGGCCATTTTCTGGGATCGTTGGGAAGATCCCAAAAAACAAATGATGTCCATATATCCATGTATCAAAATAGTCAGGAAGAGAGCAGGAAAAGTGATTTTTCCCCAATTTTTCCTTGCTGTTTTCCCACAATTTTTCCTCGGACAGCAGGACCCCCTTTCTTCCCACAGAGCTTAGCACAGCCAAGCCTCGGGGCGGGAAAAGCTCCGGAAAAGAGCCCCTCCGGAATTCCTCCGGAGGCATGGCCGGCCTAGGACGTTCCCGCGCGTCCCAAGTTGAGATCGGCACTTTTGTTTCCAGAGTTTCTAACGGAATTCCGATTTTACTTGTTAGCAGGAACAGCTGTTTGGTCTAGGAATGGAGGTCAAGCGTCATCATCTCCCAATTATGAAGGTCCCTTACACTCCTTGGTATGTCTTAATTAGCGACCTCCTCGGCCTCCGGGTTCTTAATTAATTCATTTTGTTAATGATTTGATCCTCTCGCCCAGGTTTTCCTTCCTGTCGGCACAGGAAAACGGGGAAAAAGCTGCCGGGAAAAGGGGATGAGGAGGGAGATGGAAGAGGAGTGGGAATGGGGAGCCATGGTGGATGCGGGACCATCCCGTGGGGATGAGGGAGGTCAGGGATCCTGTGGAGTCAGGGAATGGTCCCGGAGTGAGGATTGGAATCCCCATGGAGTCAGGGAATGGTTGTGGTCCTCTCCCCTTGGAGCAAGGGAGGAGATGGTGGTGAAGGATCCCCATGGAATGAGGGGATGATGGTCAGGGATCCCCATGGAATGAGGGGGATGGATCCCCATGGAATGAGGGAGATGGATCCCCGTGGAGTGAGGGAGGTGGTGCTGAGGCTCCTCTCCCTATGGAATGCTGGCAGGGATGGTCCACTCCACCCGGAGTTCTGGTGGGCTGAGCTGATCCTAATGGTGGTAGCGGCTCTGAGGGATGTGGGTGGAATTTGTCACCTTTCCTTCTGGAAAGCTGAGCTGTCGGAAGTGTTGGGAAGTTTGCCAGAGTCAGGAATTAGCACAGACTTCTTTCCACCCCAATGTAGAAATCCCACAGTGTTTCCCAGGCTTTCCCATGGAGGTGTTGTGGCTGCTGGGGGCTTTGGAGAGCAGTGGGAATGTAGAGACCTTGGCTGAGGCAGCTTCCCCATCCCATGGGAATTGTCCCATTGAGGTTCCTCATCCCATGGGAATTTCTCCTATAGGGAACACCCCCCCGGCTGTGAGGGAACCAGGACCTGGAGCTCCCCTTCCTCTCTCTCCATGTGATCCCGGGATCAGCTAGGGGGGAGGAAAATCCCGCTTGGAGCTGAATCGCGATGCAAACTTCATTCCTTTCCTTCTCCTTCTTTTTGGTTTCTTTTCGGTTGGAATTCCCATGGTTGATTTTTTTTTTCCATTCCCAATTTTCCTTTCGATCCGACGCCAACTCTTACCAAGACCTCGAGGCCTTCCTTCCGCTGGCCCTTCCCAGATTTCTGTTCATGAGGAATCATTGAACCTGTTTTGCCCACGAAAATCAAGGATTCCATCGTGTTGTTCCCCGTCGCCCTAGGGAAGCGAAATTCCTTTAAAAAAAAAAAAAAATCCTTAAAAAAAGAGAAGAGGGAAAAACCTAGAAAGGATCCCAAAGGTTTGATGCGATCCCAAAGGCTGGATCCAATCCCAGAGGTTCCATCTGATCCCAAAGAACCCAGGGGATGAGCAGGAAGGCCCGGCTGCCCGGAGCCACGTTCCGGAGCCGCGCCTGACGCTCTTCCCGCTTTTCCTCCTCCCACCCCGCAGCAGAGCCGGATCGAGGATCGCCTGGAGCGGTTGGATGACGCCATCCACGTTCTCCGGAATCACGCCGTGGGTCCAGCCCCATCCATGGCCGGCGGGCACGGGGAAATCCATGGATTGATCGGATCTGGCCACAACGGAGCCATGGCCGGGCTGGCGGCCGGATACGGAACCGGGCTGCTGTCGGCCAACCGGCATTCCCTGATGGTGAGCGGGAATTCGGGATAGGAGCGGGAGTTCGGGATTGGGAGTGGGAATCCGGTATGAGGAGGGATGGGAGAGGGGTGGGATACAATGGAGTCATGGCCAACCAGTATTCCTTGGTGGTGAGCGGGAATTTGGGATTGAGAGATGGGAAAAAAATTGGAATAAGGGAGCCATGGCCAAGTGGTATTCCCTCACAGTGAGTGGGAATTCCCTCATGGTGAGCCAGGAATTTGGGATGAGAGATGGGAGAGGGGTGGGATGGGGAGAAAGGGGTTGTGGGGACTGGAATGGGAATAGGACCATCCCCGTGGGAGCTGCTCCGTGGTGATGGGAGCATCCCGGTGAGAGCTGGAATGGGAATGGGCAATCCCAGTGGGAGTTGGGATAGGAATGGGAGCATCCCAGTGGGAGCTGGAATGGGAGTGGGAACATCCCAGTAGGAGCTGGAATGAGAAGGGGAACATCCCAGTGAGTGTTGGAATGGGAATGGGAACATCCCAGTGAGACAGGGACATCCCAGTAGGAGCTGGGACGAGAATGGGAACATCGCAGTCAGAGTTCCTGCCTGGAATGTAGGAAGGGAACAGGGAATTCTCCAGCACAATTTTCCACTGGCTCAGGCTAATTGGGGTAGTTAAGAATGGGGTGGGAATGGGAATAGGAATGGGAACAGGGATGGGGGTGGAGCTGACAGCTCCAGGGCCAGCTTGGAGACAATTCCTTTTTTATTTGGGAATTGCCACATCCCTGCCCACCCAAACCATCCCGGTTTCCACGATTCCAGGCCAAACTGTTCAAAATTCCAGAATTCCATTAAATCAGGCACCTAAGGAAGAAAAGAATGGGAACTTTCAGAGTTGGAGGATTCATTCAATTCAATATTCCTCCGGCTGATCCTGAGAATCCCAAATTTTAGCGTGGCTCCGACTTTTTTCCCCTCCCAGCATGGCTAAAATCCCATTTTCCAGCCCCAAATCTGGATTTATTCAAAGCCGGATTTCACAACCGTTTCCTGTGGATCTGCTCCCAATCAGGGGGGAAAAAGCAGAATTTTGGGAGCTTTGCAGATGGAACACTCAGCCAGGGGATCTGGTTTGTTCCGGAAATCAGGAATGGGGCTCCTTGAAAAGCCAGATGGGGGTGAAATGTAAAAACTGGGATCCAAAAATCCCATTTTTTTGGGGAATTTGCCTTCCCAGGGGGCGTTCCTCACTGGCTTGCCCCTGTGGTTTGGTGGGAAGAGGCTGAGTCGGGAATTCCTTGGAAAAACCAGCAGAACAAAGTTCCGGAATAGACATCCTGGAATTCACCCACTGGAATTCACCAGTGCATTCCATGCTGGGAAGGAATCAGAAGGGAGGAAAAATTCCCAAAAATTCCAATCCCAAATCCAAGAGGATGCTGGGGACGTTTCCCACCTTTGGATTGGAAGCCCTGCCTGCCATTCCTGATATTCCAGCATGGAATTTGGTGGGACTCAACTCCCTATAAACCACAGGATTTCCTTCAGTTCATTCCACTCCATTGATTGGGGTTTTTCCATTCTCATTCATCCCATTTATTCCATTTTATTCCATTCCAATCACTTGATTCCATTTCATTCTATTTATTTATTCCCTTTTTAAAATTCAGTTTATTTTGGTTTTTTCCATTTTCATTTTTATTTATTCCCTTTCACTCAATTCCCTTGATTCCATTGATTTGGATTTCTTCAATCCCATTTATTCCATTTAATCCTGTTTATTTTGATTTCTCCTGTTTATTTTATTCTGTTTGTTCTATTTGTTTGATTTAATTCTATTGATTTGATTTCATTTTATTTGTTATATTTATTTCATTCTATTCTATTCTATTCTGTTCTGTTCTGTTCTATTCTAGTCATTTATTCAATTTTTTTCCATTCTGTTGATACTATTTCTTTTTTAAAATTTATTTCACTTAATTCCATTTACTTAATTTATTTTATTCTATTGATTCTCTTCTGTTTAGTTTTATTTATTCTATTGATTCGCTTCTGTTAAATTTTATTTATTTTATTCTGTTTATTCTCTTTATTTTATTCTATTTTCTTTCATTCTGTGTATTCTACTTTGTTCTATTTTATTCTATTTATTCCCTTGTATTTAATCTTATTTCTTTTATTCCATTTATTCTACTTTATTTATTTTAAAAATTTTATTCTATTTTATTCCGTTCGGTTTTATTCTGTTTATTCCCTTTTATTCTGCCTTATTTATTCTCCTTTATTCCATTGATTCCCTTTATTCCAGTCCATTCCAGTCCATCCCAGTCCATCCCATTCCTTTATCTTCCCATCCCACCCTGCTCTATTTCCTGAATTACACCATTTTTCCTTCCCATCCCCTTTTCCCCCTCCAAATCCCTTTCCCAAAATCCCGCTCCCATTTTCCTGGAGAAAAAGGAATTTTTCCGGAGCCAAAAAAACCGGGAAAACCGCCTGACCTTCGCCTTTTCCCAGCTTCCATCCCCCTCTCTGTGGGTTTTTTTTAGGATTATTAAATCCATCCTTTCCCTTTTGATCTTATTTATAGCCCGGCCCCGCTCCATCTGGGAACTATTATGGGATGGCGCAGAGATGAAAGGGCAGGGAATGAGGGGAATGGTTTGGAATCTGCGGCCGCTCCTGGATTTATCCAGAGTTGGGCGAGGTTTGGGACAATCCCAACTTCCTCCTGGTATCCCACTGGATACAAATCCATGGGATCCCCCAGGGGCCTTCTGGGATCAGGGAATGTCGTCCTGCTGGGGCCATAGGGGCAGGTGCTGCCCAATTCGCCCTGGATCCCTGTTTCTCTGGGATCCCCATTCCTCCTGGATCCCCCATTCCTCCTGAATTCCAGTTCATCCTGCTCCCAAATTTCTCCTGGAGCCAAATTCCCGATGCACCCCAGTTTCTCCTGGATTTCCATTCTTCTTTCTCCCCAGTTCCTTTTGTTCCGAAATTCCTCCTGGACCCCAGATTTTTCCTACTCCCAAATTCCTCCTGCAGCCCATTCCTCCTGTTTCCAAATTCCTCCTGGATCCCCCATTCCTCCTGGATTTCCATTCCTCCTGGATCCCCATTCCTCCTGGATCCCAGAGTCCTCCTGCTCCCAAATTCCTCCTGGACCCCAATTCCTGCTGCTCCCAAATTCCTGCTGCACCCCAATCCCTCCTGGATCCCAAATTCCTCCTGCTCCTTTATTCCCTTCCTTTTCCTTACAGAAGGGAGCCAGTAGGGCCAGTGGCCCTTTGGATTCGGGATCTGCCAGTGGACAAAATCCTTGCGGATCCATCCCGGATTTGGGAATGCTGGGAGGGAATCACCGGCCCCAGTGTAGCAGATGGGCCCAGAGATAATGGGGAGAGGAGCCCAAAGGGAATGGATCCATGTGGGAATCGGGATCACGGTGGCCATGTTTCCCTGGCACCTGGGAAAATTGGGATTTGGGGTTTCCGGGGATTCCCGGCTCACCTGGCCTCTCTCTCTCTCCCTGGAAAAGGTGGGAGCTCACCGTGAGGACGGAGTCGGAATCCGCGGGAGCCACTCGCTCGTCCCCAACCAGGTCCCAGTGCCGCAGCTTCCAGTGCAGTCGGCGACGTCCCCGGACCTGAACCCGCCCCAGGATCCCTACAGGGGTGAGTGTCCCAGAATTCCCAAATCCCGGATGGAATCTGTGGGGTTGTTCCGTGAACTTGGCCTCCCGGTTTTGCCTGTGCTCCCTGCCCTGGATGGGGAGGATATTTGCTCTTGGAATGCTTTGGGACTGCTCTGGGATTGAGAAAAACAGGGCTGGGTTGGCCTATGGAAGGTGGGATGGAATGGGATTCCAGTGCCAAAATTCTGGGATTCGATGATCCCTGAAAGTGCTCCCAGTTGGAGCAACCAAGGCAGGTGGGACGGAATGGGATGAGCTCTAAGGTCCCTTCCAATCCCAAAATTTTGGGATTTGATGATGCTGGTTGGATGGGGCTTGGAGCACCCTGGGCTATGGAATGGGATGAGCTTTAAGGTCCCTTCCAATCCCAGAATTTCAGGGTTTGATGATCCTGGTTGGGCTTGGAGCACCCTGGGCTATGGAAGAGGGGAGATCCATGGAACCCTTCCAAAACAATCCCAGCATTCCCTTCCCCAGCTGATCCCCATTTCCCACCAGGAATTCCTGCGGGGCTCCAAGGGCAGAGTGTCTCCTCCGGCAGCTCCGAGATCAAATCGGACGACGAGGCCGACGAGAACCTCCAGGACGGGAAATCGTCGGAAGAGAAAAAGCTGGAAGAGGAGAAGAAGGAGATCAAATCCATTACTAGGTCAAGATCTAGGTAACGGGATCTTGGGGTTTTTGCCCCAAAAATTGGGGTTTTTGCCCCAAAAAATAGGGATTTGGGCCCCAAAAATTTGGTGTTTTTTGCCCATAATAATTAGATTTGGGCCAAAAAAAGGAGGATTTTTTTCCCAAAAAAGATTTGGATTTGGGCCCACAAGATTGGATTTTTTTGCCTAAAAAAATTGGATTCAGAGAAAAAAAATGGGGATTTTGTGGCCCAAAATAATTTGATTATTTGGCCAAAAAAAAATCTGATTTTTTGCCCCAAAAAAATTGGATTTTTCAGTCCAACAAAATTGCATTTGGGCCCAAAAATCTGGATTTTTTTGGATTGGACATTAGAGTTCGATACTAGAGTTGGATATTGGGTTTGGATATTAGGGACGGTTGCTATGTTGGATATTGGGGTTGGATATTAGAGTTGGATACTGGGGTTGGATATTGGGGTTGGATATTAGGGATGGTTGTTGCATTGGATATTGAGGTTGGATATTAGGATTTTTAGGCCAAAAGTTGGGGGTTTTGGCCTAAAAACATCAGATTTCGGCCCAGAAAAATGGGATTTGGGCTGAAAAATGGGATCTTTTCCCCACCATTAGAAGTTGCCCTTTTCCCGCAGCAATAACGACGACGAGGACCTGACCCCGGAGCAGAAGGCGGAGCGGGAGAAGGAGCGGCGCATGGCCAACAACGCGCGGGAACGGCTCCGCGTGCGCGACATCAACGAGGCCTTCAAGGAGCTCGGGCGCATGGTGCAGCTGCACCTCAAGAGCGACAAGCCCCAGACCAAGCTGCTCATCCTGCACCAGGCCGTGGCTGTCATCCTCAGCTTGGAGCAGCAGGTCCGAGGTCAGTGGAGCTGCATTTCGGGAGCGTGTGGGCAGAGGTTCTCCAGTCTCGAGGGCTGTGGGATGGAAAAATTATCGAGGTTCTTTTCTCAATGGAAGTTGTTGTCTTTTTCTCCATGGAAGTTGTTGTCTTTTTCTCCATGGAAGTTTTCCTTTTCCCCATGGAAGTTCCCCTTGTTTCCATGGAAGTTCTCCTTTCCCCTGTGGAAGTTCTTTTCTCCACTGCAGTTCTCCTTTCCTCCATGGAAGTTCTTTCCCTCATGGAAGTTCTTTCCCCCATAGAAGTTCTCCTCTCCCCCATGGAATTTCTCTCCCCCGTGAAGTTCTTTCCCCCATGGAAGTTCTCCTTCTCCCCTCTGACATTGTCCTCCTCTCCTGCAGAACGGAACCTGAATCCGAAAGCAGCGTGCCTGAAAAGGCGGGAAGAGGAGAAGGTGTCCTCGGATCCTCCTCCGCTGTCGCTGGCAGGACCCCACCCCGGGATGGGAGACGCCTCCAATCACATGGGACAGATGTAAAAAAGGTCGGTTGGATATTAGGGCTGGATATTGGAGTTGAAATTGGGGTTGGGTATGAATGTTGGTTATTAGGGTTGGATATCAGGGCTGGATATTAATGTTAGCTATTAACCCTGGATATTGGGGTTGGAGTTGGGGCCAGCCAATCCCTTCCAAAGCGCTTTTGGGGTCACCCATTTCCTGGGAGCAGGGCCACAGGATAACTCCGGAAGAACTCCCCTCTCCTGATGGGAATTCTCCCTTCTCCCACAGGTCCAAGCTGCCGCGTTTCTCCAAGAGATCCCCGCTGTATGATCCCAATCCCACAGAAACACTTCTCCCTGAGCCCTTTGTTTTGTAAGATAATAAGACAAGTCTGAGCAGTTCCGAATCCCAGACGCAAGAGAGATTCCATCATTCCCGAGAAAAAGAAAAACCACGGAACCCGACGGAAAAAGTATAAACTTGGGAGGGACGAATCCCTCGGAACATACCCCAGAATGTCCAGCGCGGAATTCCGAGACTGAACGGCAATCTTTTCCACACTGTGGGACAATGCATTTTGTGCCTAAAATTCCTTCTTTTTTTTTTTCTTTTTTTTTTTTTTTTTTGGAACAAAAAAAGGAAAAAACAAACAAAAAACAAACAAACAAAAAAAACAAAAAACAAAAAAAAACACAAACAAAAAAAACACCTTGGGGCGGAAAAACCCCCGAATTTGTAAGCCTGAGGAAAAGAAATATTTAATTTAAAAAAAAAAAACAAAAAAAAAGGTAAACTTGCAATAATGATAAAAAAGTGTACTTCTGGAGAGAGGAGAAAAATGAGGAAAAACGACAGAAAATGAACGTTTTTTTGTTGGCTTGGTGTTTCTACTCCTGGATATCCACCGGGAAAAAAAAAAAGCGACGTTCCCGAAATAATTCCCAAAACCAGCAAAAAGGTCCTGACAGAAAAAAAAATAAGAAAAAAAAGAAACTGAAGCGATGCCATTTTAGCCATTCCTTAGGGTTAGGAGAAACAGATGGATCTTATAGACCTTATGACAAAAATATATATATCTATAAATATATATATAAATCTATATGAGAAATTTAGTGAAGATGATGGTGAGGTTTCGTTTCCTTCGGTTCCCAACTTTTTTTTTTTTTTTTTGCTCCTGGAAAAAAAAGGAAAAAGGAAAAAAAAAAAAGAAAACCAACGAAAAAAGGAAAAAAAAATAATCATAGTATGGATTTTTAAAAAAAAAACAAGGGAAAAAAAAAGGTTTTACTGTAAATATGGAATTTTTTTGGGCTTCTTTCCTCTTTTCCCTGGTCAGTTGATTTTTTTTCCCGTTTTTCCCGTTTCTTGGGGGTCCAGGCTGACCCTGCCATTGCTTCTCATCCATAAAAAATTGTTCCCTGGGGGAGGGTGGGGAAGAAGCAGGAATTCGGGGTCGGGGTGGCCCCGTTTTTTCCCGGGATTTTTCTGAGGTACAAGGTTAGAATGCCACAATGTTACCGCTGTGCCTTCCAATGTTTTATCCATCGGCAAAACATCCCATCCCAAAAAAACGCGGCCGCGATCCCAACGTTCCCTCAGATTCCAGGGGCTGGGAAAGGGGTGGGGGACGGATCGGACCCGATCCGTTCGGGACTCAGTTTGGGGTTTGGGGTTTGTTGGTTTTTTGTTTTTTTTTTTTTTTGTTCCCGGTGTTTCCTCCTTTTCCAAGTGGATTTTCGGAAGCGTCAACCTTGTTTTCCGTGGGAAAATCCCGATTTTTGGGGCACGCCGCTGTTTTTTCCCGAGCCTTACGAGTCCTAAAGCATTCCCATTGCACTTTTATCCAGGAGGGGCTTTATTCCAGGAATTCTCCGACCAGGACAAAGAAAACTCCGGAAGGAATGGATTCCAAGCAGCTCCGGCTTCCATAGGGAATCCCAATCCCAATTGACTTTGGTGTACAGAACCAGGATCGTGGTCATTAAATATTTCTCGGCATCATTCCCGTTTCCCAAACCCATTTTTCCAGGAAATCCATTGGGATTTCCCATCTGAAATCGTGTTCCAAGTCGGATTTTTCCCACTGAATAAATGCCGTAACAAAAAAAAAAAAAAAAAAAAAAAAAATCCATCCCAAAATGTTCCATCTGTTCTCCTGGTTTTGCCACTTCCGGAGTCACGGGAGAAACACAAAAAAATCCACAAAAACCACGGAGAAAAGAAAAAAAAAAAGACATTTGTAAATTTTATGCAACAAATGGCAAAGGGATCGTTATTTTGGAATTGTGTACGGAAAAGTTCTATTTTTCCATGTAGACTCTTGTTATTCCGTGTTTTCCTACGTTGTATCGGGGTCGGGTTAGGGTTGGGTTTTTTCCCAGTTTTTAAAAATCTGTGTGGTAAAAAAAAGCCCCCACAAAGTCTCCTCGGAATGAAATAAAAATGGGAATTCTGGGGGTTTTCCGGCTGAAATGAGAACAAATGGAATTCCCACATTCCTGGATGAGCCGCGGCCGTGCCGAGAACTGGAAATCCGTCGGGAATGGGAAAAATTCCAGAGTTTTGAGTTGTCCGTAAAGTCCTTGGATGTGGAGGAAAAAAATCCAACTTGGGCTTGAATAAACCCCATTTCCTGGTGGAAAATTATGGAGGAATTCCATTCCTGGAATTTGGGAAGGCGAGGAAAAGGTCCATCCCATATCCAGGTGCGTGATCCATGATTTTTTTCCCTGTTTTTCCCAGCCCATGGAGCTGCTGGTGAAATCCATGAAGGATTTTATTCCCCATGGGAATAAATCCAGGCTCAAAAATTCCCCAAGAAAGGTAAAATCCTGATTTTTGCTTTTTTTCCCAGCTCCACATCTGAGGAATTTGCGGATTGGGAATGTTCATCCCGAATTTTTGTCTTCTGTGTAGCTGCAAGGAGCGCTCCAGCCGTCAGTCCTTGTGCTGATTCAGTCTTCCGAGGTTTTTTTTGGGAATATTTTTTGGGATTTCAGGGGGCTGGGAGTGGGGGGGGACAATCCCAGGCAGCACCAGGAATGAGGAGATTCCGGTGGGAAATGAGCACAAATGAGCTCGAGGGATTTTTCCAAAAAGAAAAAATAGGGGAAAAGAAGGGGGGAGGGGGGGGAAAGGAAAAAATTCCAAACTAGTCCACTGGTTGGAAAATAAAAAAAATCCGAAGTGGAATAGGAGAAATTCCAACATAAAGGGGCACCTGGGAGGGCCCAAGTGTTTGGGTTTATTCCTGAATTTTTGGGGTTTTTTCTTTTTGTTTCATTTCAGCTGGTTTTTTGTTGTTTTTTTAAAAGATAATCCCACTTTTTTTTTTTTTTTTTTTCCCAAAGAAAATCCCCCTTTTTTTGGGGTTTTTTTCCCATGGGACTCGAAGTCGCCTCCTGTTCGTGCCGTGCTGGTTTTTTGCCCATCCCTCATTCCCAGTATTCCTTAGAATATTTCTGTCATGGTGAAAATGAGATGAACTCTGTGGCCTTTTTCATTCTCGTTCCTTGTGATGCAATTTCAGTGAAAAATAAGATTAAAAAAAGACAAAAAAAGGTAAAAAAAAAAAAAGAGATTTACCATGTATCAGTGCCTGGCTTTTTGTTATAAAGCTTCGTTTGTTGAGTGCTCTTTTTTGCTATAAAATAGAATCGTAGGACAACCCTGAGTAGGAGGAGAAAAAAAGAGAAAAAAAAAGCTAAAAATTTAAAAAAAAAATATATTTGGCTTATTTTTCACGGGAGCAATTCCTTTTATACCACGGATATTACGGAGAAAAAATTTAAAAAAACCGACAAAAATGAAAAAAAATAATAATAAAAAAAATTGTCAGATTCTGAATATTTCTTCTTTGTAGATTTTTGGGATCATCGGAAGTAAAAGTTTGTTACTTTATTTTACTATTTAAAAGATTGTTATTTTGCCATGTGATTTATTCCGGAGATGATGAAACTGTACTCGCTTGGGTTGCTTTGGTTTTTTTTTTGGGGGGGGGGGAGGTTTTTTTGGGTTTTTGGGCTTTTTTTTTCCGTCAAGTTTCCGGGGAAAAACGTTTTCCGGTTGAGACAAAAAATAAAAAATAAAATAATAATTTTTAAAAAAAAGGAAAAAAAGGGAAAAAGCTGTTAAAAAAAAGAAAAAAAAAAGCAAAAGAACAGTTACACTTTGTTTCCAATGTGTGGCTGAGTGCCTCGATTTTTCCATGTTTTTGGTGTATTCCCGAGTTGTAGATTGTCCCGGCAGGTGGTGGAGCTCGGCGCAGGTGGATGGATGGATGGAGCCGACGTGGCGGAGGCCATTCCCAGATTTCCCAGCTGTAGTATCCGATGCCGTCACGTACATGAGCGTTCTGTAGCAATAAATGTGCCATTTTTCTAACTCCCGAGCCTCCCGGTGCCCTTCCTTCCGCCATTGCCGGTAACTGGGGACAGGGTGGGAGTGGGGCGGTTGGGGATGGCTATGGCAGGGGGAATGGCTTTGGAATTAGTAGTATTATTACTACAACAGCATTTTTGATAGCTTAATATATAGAACACAATGCAATAGTGTAATACAATATGGTATGATATATAACAACGTAATACAGTGAATGGAATACAATAGATTATAATTATAAGGTAATACAATTCAATATAGAACAATGTAATATAAGGAACAGAATTAGGGTAGAATAGCATAGCATAGAATAGAAATTAGAACAGAATAGAATAGAAATAGCATAGCATAGCGTAGAATAGAATAGAATAGAATAGAATAGAATAGAATAGAATAGAATAGAATAGAATAGAATAGAATAGAAATACCATAGCATAGCATAGCATAGCATAGCATAGCATAGCATAGCATAGCATAGAATAGAATAGAATAGAATAGAATAGAATAGAATAGAATAGAATGGAATAGAATAGAATAGAATAGAATGGAATAGAATAGAATAATATACGTTGTAATACAATACTATATGTTATATATAACAATGTAATATAAGGAACGGAATAGAATAGAATACAATACAATGTAATTATGATTAAAAATATTAGAATTTTGCATTGTAATACAGTATTATATATAACAATGCAATTAATAGAATAGAATATTCTGTATATATATTATGTTGTAATGCAATACAATATATGATATTTAACAATGTAATATGAATAGAAGAGCATACAATACAGTAATATAATGTAATATAATGCAATGCAATATGACATTATATTATGTTATATTACATATATGTAGAATAAATACATCTTGGAGGTGGGAGTCAGGGAATGGGGCTGGGAATGGGGCAGGGAATGGGGCCAGGATATCCCATCCATCTGAGGTGCCAGAAGGCCTGGGAAGCTCCCCTGGGATTTGGGGGATCCAAGGGAAGATTTATGGGATCCGAGGGAAGATGATGCTCCCAATCCTTATTTCCCAGCTAAAAGAAGTTGCATCCCTGGCAGCTGAGTCTGGCTTTCCCCTGCGGATAATCTCCGATTAAATTCCATGATCTTTCCGGCCCTTCTACTCCACTTTATTCGGGAATTCCACACAATCTTTGCCTCCCATCCCTGCGGATATTTTTGTCCTCCCTTTGCTCCCCCTCCCTCATTCCCCTAAGGGTCGGGTCCCCTCACGGTTTCCCTCCTGGAAATAGGAGCAGACACTCCTCACCCTGCTGGGGCTGATTTGTCCATTCCCTGCTCTGCTCTCATACACCCTTCAGCCTCTGCCAAACTCAGCACTGCTGCAGATCTACAAGATCTACAAGAGGACAGCAGCTTGTTCCCAAACATGCTGTTCCAAACATGCATTTGCCATTACAACAATCCAAGTGGTTCCCAAAAGAACCATTATATGGACAGAGAGTAGAAGGTCTGCATTTAAACAGCTGAAATATTCCTTAATGTCAGTCCCAGCTTTGGGGGTGCCAGATTTAACTAAGCCTTCTGAACTTTTTGCATATGAGCAAATGAATGTTAGTGTGGGAGTAGTGGCACAGCACCCTGAGGAGCCATGAGGAGCCGTGCCCGGCCGGGGCTGTGTGGCCTGTGCGTGAGGCGAGCCCCCCGAGGCGGCGCTGCGTGTCCGCAGCAGCAGCCAATCACCGCAGCGCACAGGCTGGGACAGCCCTCGGCCTGGCCCCGCCCCGCGCCGCCCGCACCTCTGCGCAGGCGCCGTGGCCTCACGAGCCGCGTGACCTGCGCAGTTCCGGCTCGGCGGCGGCGGCGGGGACAGGGCACCGATGGTGGTGAGTGTTGATGGCGCTGATGTAATGGTGTTCTATCACCAAGTGACCACGTTCTCATTAAAACCACACGGCCGTGGTGGCGCCAGTGCCGGAGCGCTGAGCGCGGGAGGGAGCAGCCCAGCCCGGGCCGGCGCGGCGCCCTCAGGGGGGCGGCTCTGCCCCCTCATCGCTCCAGCTGCTCTGCGCTCCCGGAGCAGCTGCACCTCAGGGATGTGATGGGTGATGGGCAGCATTGGTTGATGCTGTGTTCCGCCTCCCTCGAGTGGCAGTGGCTGCTGCTGCTGCGGTTGCGATATTGCCATGGAGCTCCTGGGGACGCGTGACTATCCTTCCTTCCCCTCGCGGCCGCGTCTGTGCCGCGCCTTGAGTTCCCGTTTGAGTCTTGTTTGGTGGTGTCCCTTTGTTCCTCCTCGTTTCTCTTCCCGGTGTGTTTGAGGCTGCTTTGGTCAGTGATTCTGGAAGTTTTAGCTCAAACTTCTGCTGAGCGTTCAGTCTTCCAGGAAAGGTGGACAGGGATGTGTCAACCTGCAGGAGGTGTTGCCACAGGTACTTGCATCAGAGCTGGCCTGTCTTTGTTGTGCTTTCACTCTTACAGGAGGGACTTGTTCATTTTGGTGTTGGTTGTTTTTGGTGCAGGAGATTGAAGCTGAAGGCCGAGGAGATTCCCAACGGAGGAAGTTTTAGTGAGAGCTGCTGTTGGGTGTCCCACGTGGTTTGTTTAGTGTTGATTTCATACAATGAACATGATTTTCTCCTGCAATTTTACCAGGAAATCCTTACCAAAGCCCTTCCCTTGCCGATATTGCCGGGAATGTTTTTGTTCCGACTCCTGCGTCAGCTCAGCACTCTGAGGTGCTGTGGTCTGGCATCGCCACTGATGGCGTTTCCTTTAGGCAAACAGCTCCTTGGGATGTGCTTCTGTGCAAAAACTTGCCGAGCGCTGGGGATGCCAATCTCAGCAGCTTTTCGTGGCTTCCAGGCTGTTTTCCCCAGCTTCTTGCAGGCCATTTCAGAGTGTGGTGCAGAGCAGAATTGCTGCAGTTGCACAGTAAACGCAGTTCAGCCACAAGTTGGTCCTTTCAGTTTTCCGTTCGAGATGTCACTGCTTGGCCAGCGTTAGCTCACCCAAAATGGCAGGGCTTGAAGTGTTCAGGCCTGGGATTCCCTGTGCTCAGTTTGCTCCAGGCCATGAAGTCCTTCTGGAAGCACCACCCAAGGGCCAGGAGGGAGGAGCCGAAGGCTGTGGATGCTGCCTCTGTTCTGCGCTGGGAGTTAGGAGCCCTTGGGAGTCCTTCTTTGCAAAGTTCTTGAAAGGGAAATGTCAAGGGAATGAGGTACGGGCCTCAAAAATAGTGACAGTTGTTCTTCCAGTAATGACAGAATGCACAGAAAGGAACGGGATAGGTTTGGTGTGCCTTTGAGAAGGACTTGAGGAAGTACAAAGTGTACGAAAGTGGGTCAGGAAGATGGATCTTTTCCCTGAAATCGCACTTTTGCTTGAGGTGATTTTTCTGGGCATTTTTTCAACTGGAATGGGGAGGAGATGTGGCCAGCTCGGTCTGAGTTCTGGGGCACCGCGTGCGCAGGCAAACAAATACTTCCTAGTGCACGGAACTGTTTGTTCTATGATTTTTTCCTGTTCTGTGGGGCAAACTTGGTTTTTGATTTCACGCTCAGAATGTGCATGGAGCCCCCCAGGGCAAGCAGTGCAAGTGCACATCGATGAGTTGGGTGAGGTGACTTAGGCTCAGCCTCAAGCAGTTTCCCAAGGGAGTTTTCGAGAGAGTTGGGTTCTGCAGAGCTGCTTTGTTCCATCGGAGTTTTGTGCAACCGGCTCCTCCAATTCCCCCAGCGCTTCCAGGGAAACGGAGGTGAAACTTCCTGCAATAAAAACGTGAACTTCTTTCTTTCTTTCTTTCTTCCAGAAGGCTGCCAGGAAATCCCGGCGGGTGCCCACGGCAGGCTTTTCCATGTGCTGCAACATCCTGGACTCGGCAGTCACCGAGGGACTCGGAGCAGAACCATTGGCAGCGAGTGGTTTGGGTGAGTACTGGCTGGGAAAATTGCAGCAGAAAAGAACACAGACACGTGGCACAGGGACACGGGACAGAGGCAGAGAACACAGGCGCACGTACAAGAGGCACATGACACAGGCGGACGTGACACAGCCATGTAACACAGACGCATGCCACAGGGACACGCGACACAGTGGTAGAACACAGGCACACGCCAGAGACTCACGTGACAGACAGAACAGACAGACGTAGCACAGACTGACATGACACATACACGCTCGCGCACGCACACACACACCCCCAATACACACGTGTGCACACACATACACACTTGTGAACATGCCTGCACACATGTGCGCACCCATACAGACATGTGTGCACCCATACACACTTGTGCGCACGTGTACACACGCGTGCACATGCCTACACACATGTGAGCACCCATAGACACCTGTGCACATGCATACAGACATGTGCACACGCATACACACTTGTGCACATGCCTACACACATGTGTACACCCATAGACACATGTGCGCACTCATACACACTTGTGCACATGCCTGCACACATGTGGGCACCCATAGACACATGAGCACATGCCGACACACATGTGCGCACCCATGCACACTTAGGCACATGCCTACCCACTTTTGCACATGTCTACACACATGTGCGCAGCCATACAGACGTGTGCTCCCATACACGCTTGTGCACACACATACACACTTGTGCACACGCCTGCACACATGTGCGCATCCATGCCCACTTTTGCACATGCATGCACACATGTGCGCACCCGTACACAGTTTTGCACACTCCTACGCACGTGTGTGTACCCAGGCACACTTGTGCACACCCAGACACACCTGTGCTCACGCATACACACATGTGCACACCCAGACACACTTGTGCACACGCATACACTGTTGTGCACACGCCTACAGACATGTGCGCAGCCTTACACACATGTGCACACATCCCACATGCGCTTCCCCCCCCTCGAGGGCGCTGCCTGGTGGGCAGCGATCGGGGAGACACGGAGCACGTCTGGTGCCGCAGGCAGGGTGCAGTTCCCGTGCTTCCCCACAGGAGGGCGACACTGAGCCCATCCCTTGGTGCCGCAGGGTGCAGTACCGCGGTGTCACCACAGGAGGGAGACACTGATCCTGGACTCGGCAGTCACCGAGGGACTCGGCGCAGAGCCATTGGCAGGGAGTGGTTTGGGTGAGCACTGGCTGGGAAAATTGCAGCAGAAAAGAGCACGGACACATGGCACAGGGACACGGGACGCAGAGGGACACGCCGCAGACCTAGCACGCAGGCACATGCACAAGAGGCACGTGACACAGCCATGTAACACAGGCACATGCCGCAGGGACACGAGACACAGTGGTAGAAGACAGGCACATGCCAGAGACTCACGTGACAGACAGAACAGACAGACATAGCACAGACTGACATGACAGATACACACTCGTGCACACGCACGTGTGCGCACCCATACACACTTTTGCACAGGCCTACGCACATGTGCACACGTATAGGCAGTTGTGCACTCGCCTACGCGTGTGCGCACCCATAGACACATGTGGACACCGTCCCACGAGCAATTTCTGAATTTCTCCTGGAGAAAACCTCGTGGCAGAGCAGGTTGTAAGCAAAATCAAGAGCAAAGGTTGGTTTGGATTGGGAAACTTGAAATAACTTTGGAGCAGAAGGTCCCAACTTTTTCTTTTCTTTCTCTTTGTCTCCTTCACGTGCTGGAGTTGCCTGTGGGGATGTCAGACCCTCGTGGCTGTGAGTGTCTTTTTTTTTTTTCCATGGGAAAGTGGAAATAAAGAGGAATGAACTAATGGGAGCAATGTTTTCTGCAGCCTTTCCCCTTTGCTGAAACGTTTTCTGCACTCCTTTCTCTTTTTGCCTTTGAATGTACAGCCATTGCCTAGGAACGCCTCCCCCGAATTCCTTGCAGCTCGTGGCGGAACTCGGACAGGACTGGGCAATCGCCGCGGCCGCCATTTGCCCTCAGAGCACGGTGCGGGCAGGAGCTGCCCGTCCGCGCTGCCCAGGTGAGGCTGGGGGGCTTCGGCCTCCCCTCCTCTGCCCCCTCTAGCCCTCTTTTCTGACCCCCGTGTTCCCCGTCTTTCTCCCCCTCCTTCCTGGTCGCCGTCTTCCCCTTCTTTGTCCCCTTTCCCCTCCTTCCTCCCCCCCCCGTGTTCCCCTTCTTTTTCCCCCACCTTCCTGCTCGCCGTACTCCCCCGTGTGTCCCTGTCCCCCCCGTGCCTCTTTCCCCCGCAGCCGCGGGGCTCGGGGCGCCGGAGAATAAAGCCCAGAGGGCCGGAGCCCGGCGCCCCCCGCTCTCGCTGGGACCCCCCCGTCCCCGCACGGGGCCGGGCCCGCTCGGCAGCTCCCCCCGAGCAGTTCCAAAGCACCGCCCGACAGCGCCGGCGCTCCCGGGGAGGGGGTTCGGGGGGGCCCTCTCCTTAGGAGGGGGTCCTGGTGCTGGGGAGGGGGGGGATAGGTTAGGGAGGGCCCCCTCCTCTTTTGGAGGGGGTCCTCGAAAGGGGTGGGAGTTTGGGGGGGGGGGGGTTGTGGGGGGAACCGTCTCCTTAGGAGGGGATCCGGGAGAGGGGCTTGGGGCGGACTCTCCCCACCCTAGGCCTCGGCTCCTCCAGGCGGGGTCTGCGCTGTCGCCCCGCCTCCCCTAAACCCCCCACCTCAATGAATTATTAAAGTGCAGATATAGATCTAATATGGATATCCACCTGAGAGGGACAAAGGCTCTCTAACTCGTTCAGGTTAGAAAGCGTATGTTCATTTCAGCGCCGGAGAGCTGCAGGGATAACTCCCAAAGGTACAGCTCCAAAGAACAATGCAACACAGAACTGACTGATCTATCACCAACTACGTATTTAGCATAAGCGCCTCCCATTCCCCGGCTTCGTATGGCAATTACTACAAAGTCATGCGCAGTTGCTGCAATGGAATTGAGTCGGTGGTCGTGAATTTGAGTCTGAGGGCTGCTTTGGATGAAGGAATATATATGGGTCTTCCTCGCTGTCACCTTCTTACTTTGTTGATTTTTGACAATACATTTGACCCTGGAAAAGTCCCAATGCTCTTTTCTATTGCTTCTAAGTAGGTTCCATCTGGGCAAAATTTGTAACTGTCTAGGCTCTCCTTTGAACCTCTTTTCTTAAGATTATTAATTGTCTATTCTAAGCACAGCTGAGTAAATATGAAGAAATCAAAAGGCTCCGCTGCATTTAATCATTAATTTCTTTGTAAGTTAAGTTCTGTATCTTTTATTATTATTCCAGTTGATTTTAACAGAACTAACAGTGATCGAAAGTGTCTCTATTCAAATGTCTAAAGGAGAGCGCAATGCTTAATCACGGCAGGGCAAAAAGCAGAGCAGGGCCACCACCTGACAGGGACCTGGGAGCACTTCGGGGCGACACTGAGACGAGAGCACGCGAGGCACACTAGCAGATCCCCACCCACAATTCCTAACAGAAAGCTTGACACAAGCTCACCACACGGCGAGCATATTGAAACAAGCACTGCACTCCAGCAGCACACAAAGGGTCAGAGACCGCGAGCGGTTTCAACGTTGCCGCCCACCCGGCCGGACCGCAAGCGCCTCACACGCACGTCACGGCTACCGCCGCGCGCCGACCTGAAGCGCTTCGAGAGCGCTTCCAGGACTCCTTCCTGAGGCACTCCGCACGTTATTTCCGCGGTCTGCAGCACTGTCGCCAAAATAGTCTACATTCCCCGCAAATATCGCTCCCAAGATGCACCACTGGCATGGGGAATTTGCATGACCGCGCCCCTTTTCCCATGATGCCGTTCGCAGTGAGGAATTTGCATGACCCCGCCCCTTTCCCCATGATGCAGTTCGCCGCTCTCGAATTTGCATGACCCCGCCCCGTCTCCCAGGGTGCATTTCGCCGCTCTGAAATTTGCATGACCGCGCCTCCTTTCCTTATATGGCGTTCCCTTCGCGCATGCGCAGTCTGCCGCAGGTCAGGAGGGCCCCGCCCGGGGACCTCCCGAATTCTATAGGTGGCTACAGCACTGCCTGAGCCAAATCTGCATTTTGCCGGCGGTCGCGCCATTTTTCTCGGCTTCTTCAGGTGCGGGGAATGCGTGCGGTGGCATTAGTGGCGCCGGGGACGGTCGGGGGCAGCGCCTGCTGCGGCCGGCATGGGCACGGGCGGCTCTGTTTCGGCCGCGCGTCTCCGCCCCTCCAGAGGACCTGCGGCGCGCGCGCGGACAGCGGCGGGGCAGCGGCAGGGGAGCGGCGGGAAGCGGCGGGACGCGGCGCAGAGCGGCGGGGAACGGTGGGGAGCGGCGGGGGGCGGCGGAAAGCGGCAGGGGAGCGGCGGGAAGCGGCGGGAAGCGGCGGAAAGCGGCAGGGGAGCGGCGGGAAGCGGCGCAGAGCGGCGGGGAACGATGGGCAGCGGCGGAAAGCGGCGGGGAACGGTGGGGAGCGGCGGGGGGCGGCGGAAAGCGGCAGGGGAGCGGCGGGACGCGGCGGAGAACGGTGGGGAGCGGCGGAAAGCGGCGGGGAACGGTGGGGAGCGGTGGGGGGCGGCGGAAAGCGGCGGAGAACGGTGGGGAACGGCGGGGAGCGGCGGAGGGGCGGCGGAAAGCGGCAGGGGAGCGGCGTCGCCGGAGGGGTGGCGGGGAGCGGCGGGGAGCGGCGGGGGGACGGCGGGAAGCGGCGGGGGGGCGGCGGGAAGCGGCGGGGAGCGGCGGCGGTCCCCGCGCGGTTTCGGAGCAGCCGCTGAGTAAACGGAGGTACCTGGGGGGGGGCATGGGGGTGCGGGGGTGCTCCCGGGACCGGCGCGCAACGGCGAGGCGCGCCGGGCGGCTTTGGTGGGTAAAGCGAGGCACCTGGCGTGCGCACGGGCGGGCGGGCGGTAGCCGCGGGGTCGGGACGGGCACCCGGGGCTGGGGGGGGCCGCACATGGAGCGGGCACTGCCAGGCGTCTGTTCCTTGCGTGTACCCGCCTCCCCCCTGGGGGGGTCAGCGGAAACCCTGCTGTCCTTTAAGAAAGGAGAAAGAGAAACGGAGGAAATAAAAAACAAAACTCCAAAAACCTGCACTGAAACGAAACAAACAAAAACAAGCCCACAAAATAAGAGCAAAAGAGGAAAACAAAACGTAATGAAAACAAACAAAAAAGAAAAAAAAATAAAAGAAGAAAAATCACGAAAATAGGACCATTTTGGTATGTTCCTTTAAAATGTCTGGATGGCTTTGGTGTTTGAAATATAGTTCCCTTTGGTATGCTGTCCAAATTAGTAAAGGAGGCTAAAAATGGAATGGTGCTCCTCTGCTTTTGGCACTGCTTTGCCATTCTGGTGGTTGCTACTCTTCCATAGTCCTGGTAGCTGGAAAACCTCGTCTCTTTTTTTTCTCTCCTGTGATCCAGGTGAGCTGGCTTTTTGCAAAGGATGCTGTGTGGCTCACGAGCTGGATGTGCTTCCCTTTGCTGTGATTCTGGAAACTGGAAATGGGGAAGAGTGTCTCATGCTTAAGCCTGGACCTGCGGCTCACTTGTGTAAGTTGCTTTTCTTTGGGATGGCTCCATTGTTAGGGAGGTGGCAGACTTCAGCTTGTGTGAGGCATTTCTTTGTGGAATGGAAAGAAGTGCCTGTTCTCTTTTTCTCTTTGCACGTGGCCAGGTTTCTGATTTAAATGAGAAATGAAAAAGACATTTTCTCATCTTCATTGGCTGATGGAGAGTTTTGCACATGTAATTCCATTTCATTAGTCACGCTCCTAGTATGTTCAGGTGGAAAGAAAAGATGAAAGTGCTGTGCTGCCAGAAGCCACATCCGTGTTGACTTAGAGCATTCGCTGTTAGTCCCATCTTTTCAGCTTTGCTTTAAGCATGTTGGCTCCTAGATTCCTCACGCGTTAGATGCCTTCTCGTCCTTCTTTTCTCTCTTTTCACATGTGAAATGAAGAGCTGTGGCACAGAAGAGCCCCTCTGTCCGGTACTACGCAGGGGTGGGAGTGAACGCTTAACGTGGCTGTGCTCCCGTCCTTCCAGCGCCGGGCGCAGAGGTGCAGCACACGAGCCGTGCCGTGCGCTTTCTGCCCAGAGTTTGAGCAGCACGTGGAGTTTCTTTGTCACCTCGTCGTTCCGAAAAGCAGTGGAGAGGCCTCTTCTCTGGGGGAGCTCCTGCAGTCTGCCAGCATTGTGTTCTCTGCCTAGCATCAGAGCACCAAGTCGGGTAAGGACAGCAGGTGTGACTGCGAGGACTGAACACCGGTGCGGGAGTCCCTTTGAGTTTAGCACGGGGAAAGAAATGGCCGTAGAATAATGGAATAGTTGGGGTTGGGACTTGCAAAAGCCCCCTGCAAACGAGCAGGGCCATCTTGCAGCAGGTCAGGTTGCTCAGAGCCCTGTGCAGCCTGGATTTGCCTGTTCCCAGGGAACTCTGCAGTTGCTAATCGCTGTAATTAGAGTGACTTTGGCAGAGCCTGTTCCCCTTGTGCAAAGAGTTTTGGAGCCTGCCAGCGATCGAGATCACCTCTTAAAAGAGAAGATGAATTTGAAAGGGTTAAAGGTGTTTTCAGGAAGACAGCTGAGCCTTTTGCTGTTGGGGCATTGGAGCTTTCTCTCCAAGGAAGTACTCTGAGAGCACCTCCAGCATCTGGGCGAGCTGCTCAGCAGTCAGTCATTTCCAAACCTTGTGTTCCACTTCGGTGTGTTTACAAAACTATTTCTTTTGCAGCCGGTGACAAATGGGCTCGATAGAACCAATCCAGAGAGTATCTTCTTGGGACAGTCACGATTCCAAGCAGAGTGCTGCTGACAGGAAGATCAGGTAATACAGCAGTGCTGTGCTGCTGACATTCTGTGTAAATGCTATTGTAATTCCCGAAAACTAGTTTCATTCCTGCTTGGGGTGTGGGGGGTGTGTTTTCTGGGGTTTTTTAGACCATAGTTCTTTCAGATGCTCCCCATGTGTCCAGTAAAAATTCTGTACTAGGAAAGTCACATGAATGTTGTTGTTTGAAAATCTGTTTTCAGGGTGTAGGATGTCTAGTGCAGCGACTGGATTCTGCAGCTACTGTGAAGAAATTTAACTCCATGGCAGCTAAGACCAGCACATAAAATCCTTAGGATTTTATTCCGTGCTGTTTTATTTTCTAGATGGAGAGTCCAAAAAGGATGTAAAGTCCTTGAGTGTGAGTGTTTAGTGCAGGACCAGTGACTGCTTCCCAGATGTCAAAGCTGGAAACAAAAGTCTTAGATAATTAGAAAAAAAAATTCCTGTCCCTGCAGGAAAGAGCAGGGCCGGGTCAGAGGTGTGGGAGACAGGCGAGCATAAAGGAATACGCAGAGAGCGCTGCTGCGGATGGGCCTCTGTCTCTCTCGTGGTGCCGCCCCGTGCCGGCAGGTGCAGTACCGCGGCTTGGCCACAGGAGGGAGACACTTGAGCCCATTCTCTCAGGAAAGCCCTCGTTCGTGCAGTAAGTTTTGTGTTAATACACGTAGCTAAATATTGATCCTGTTGGCTGTACCTGCACGAAGAGCTGACCAATTCTTTTCTTCCTTTCTTTCATTTAATGCAGGTTTGCTTGATGTGAGTGTGAGGTACCAACGATCCTTGCGAGCAGCAGCAGGAATAAGCGCTCAAGCTGTTTTGCTTTCTGTGCAGGTGCACAGGGCAGCTGGTTTGCAAGCAGCAGCCAGGTAAAGCCTGATTCAAAAAGGACCGTTTTTCACTGAAAACACCTTTATCTGGGGGCAGCAGGCTGAGGCATGAGATTAGAACAAATTTTTACTGGCCAGCTTTCCAGCTGCAGAGAGCATGGTTCGAAGTGGCTTCTGCTCCCAAGTGAAAATAATCTTAGGAAGGCCACCAGCAGTTGTTCTGGCCCGTGAAGCTGCAGTACAGGGTGGTGGGGTTTGTTCTGCAGAAGGATCAAGATTGGAAGGGCGTGGTTTCCTACATTTCCACATTTTTCTACACCAAAGGCTGATGTAAAAAATTGGCTGCTGTAAGATGGTACCTACTTGGGCCTTGGATCCTGGTCTTGCTGATGCTATTTGAAAGCTAGCTGAGGTTCTTTTCTTGCATTTCCCTGTGAAAAGCCCTCAGTAAGCTACCTGGGAAATGGAGCACGTCCCTTTCCACCACAGGGCTTCTGCTTCAATTGCGTGGTATTGGCTGGACATAGTTCCAGAATATGTGATTTTCCAGAGTTAGGAAAGGGCTAGAATAGAGGGCTATTCCAAATTGCCTAAGAGGGAGGGCTCCTGTCAGTGCAGAGATCACGCTCTGACCCTTTCCCGGTGTTGCTGTGAGCCCCTGCTCCCTCTTAATTCAAGTGGATGCTGAAAGATGAGGATCCACTGTCCTGTGGTGCTTGGAGAAGTCAAGGGAATGGAATGACCTTAGACTCCTCATCCTTCAGGTGTATGACCTGAGTAAAGCTGGGTCTGGTTCACTTGTAAATTCTTCCATTTGCTGCTTTCGCCTCCTTTTGCTGATCAGTCCTGGTCCGTACAAATAATGGGGCTTGGCCTTTGGCTTCTTTCTGGAGCAGGCTCTCTGGGAAGCTTTTCTACCGCACCGTATATTCTTAAAGGTGCTGAGTACTTTCTCAGCCACAGATAGGAGCACAGCCACCAGTGAAGGACCTGACCGGTGAGTTCCTCTCACCGTTTCGTATCTGCTCCTGGTATGTTCAGGTGGAAAGAAAAGATGAAAGTGCTGTGCTGCCAGAAGCCACATCCGTGTTGACTTAGAGCATTCGCTGTTAGTCCCATCTTTTCAGCTTTGCTTTAAGCATGTTGGCTCCTAGATTCCTCACGCGTTAGATGCCTTCTCGTCCTTCTTTTCTCTCTTTTCACATGTGAAATGAAGAGCTGTGGCACAGAAGAGCCCCTCTGTCCGGTACTACGCAGGGGTGGGAGTGAACGCTTAACGTGGCTGTGCTCCCGTCCTTCCAGCGCCGGGCGCAGAGGCGCAGCACACGAGCCGTGCCGTGCGCTTTCTGCCGAGAGTTTGAGCAGCACGTGGAGTTTCTTTGTCACCTCGTCGTTCCGAAAAGCAGTGGAGAGGCCTCTTCTCTGGGGGAGCTCCTGCAGTCTGCCAGCATTGTGTTCTCTGCCTAGCATCAGAGCACCAAGTCGGGTAAGGACAGCAGGTGTGACTGCGAGGACTGAACGCCGGTGCGGGAGTCCCTTTGAGTTTAGCACGGGGAAAGAAATGGCCGTAGAATAATGGAATAGTTGGGGTTGGGACTTGCAAAAGCCCCCTGCAAACGAGCGGGGCCATCTTGCAGCAGGTCAGGTTGCTCAGAGCCCTGTGCAGCCTGGATTTGCCTGTTCCCAGGGAACTCTGCAGTTGCTAATCGCTGTAATTAGAGTGACTTTGGCAGAGCCTGTTCCCCCTGTGCAAAGAGTTTTGGAGCCTGCCAGCGATCGAGATCACCTCTTAAAAGAGAAGATGAATTTGAAAGGGTTAAAGGTGTTTTCAAGAAGACAGCTGAGCCATTTGCTGTTGGGGCATTGGAGCTTTCTCTCCAAGGAAGTACTCTGAGAGCACCTCCAGCAACTGTGCGAGCTGCTCTGCCGTCAGTCATTTCCAAACCTTGTGTTCCACTTTGGTGTGTTTACAAAACTATTTCTTTTGCAGCCGGTGACAAATGGGCTGATAGAACCAATCCAGAGGGTATCTTCTGGGGACAGTCACGATTCCAAGCAGAGAGCTGCTGACAGGAAGATCAGGTAATCCATCCTTGGCCCCCTGACACTCAGCCTGAGTCCAGCTGCTGTGTTTGGCTCTTTTGGGGAGCAGGGGGAAGCGTGTCCCTCGGGCTTGCGTGGGCTGCGCTGTTGCCCCCTGTGACGGTCAGTCAGAGTGCTGCTGCTGGCTTTGGCTTTTTTGGGGAGAAGGGGCATGTGTGTGAAAGGCTGGCATGTGTGGGCTATGTGCTTGCTCCCTGCCATGCGTCAGGCAGAGTGTTGCAGGTGCTGGGTTTGGCCTTTTTGGGGACACATGGGAAGTGCCTGTAAGCCTGGCACAGAAAGGAACGGGATAGGTTTGGTGTGCCTTTGAGAAGGACTTGAGGAAGTACAAAGTGTACGAAAGTGGGTCAGGAAGATGGATCTTTTCCCTGAAATCGCACTTTTGCTTGAGGTGATTTTTCTGGGCATTTTTTCAACTGGAATGGGGAGGAGATGTGGCCAGCTCGGTCTGAGTTCTGGGGCACCGCGTGCGCAGGCAAACAAATACTTCCTAGTGCACGGAACTGTTTGTTCTATGATTTTTTTCTGTTCTGTGGGGCAAACTTGGTTTTTGATTTCACGCTCAGAATGTGCATGGAGCCCCCCAGGGCAAGCAGTGCAAGTGCACATCGATGAGTTGGGTGAGGTGACTTAGGCTCAGCCTCAAGCAGTTTCCCAAGGGAGTTTTTGAGAGAGTTGGGTTCTGCAGAGCTGCTTTGTTCCATCGGAGTTTTGTGCAACCGGCTCCTCCAATTCCCCCAGCGCTTCCAGGGAAACGGAGGTGAAACTTCCTGCAATAAAAACGTGAACTTCTTTCTTTCTTTCTTTCTTCCAGAAGGCTGCCAGGAAATCCCGGCGGGTGCCCACGGCAGGCTTTTCCATCCGCTGCAACATCCTGGACTCGGCAGTCACCGAGGGACTCGGAGCAGAACCATTGGCAGCGAGTGGTTTGGGTGAGTAGTGGCTGGGAAAATTGCAGCAGAAAAGAGCACGGACACGTGGCACAGGGACACGGGACAGAGGCAGAGAACACAGGCGCACGTACAAGAGGCACATGACACAGGCGGACGTGACACAGCCATGTAACACAGACGCATGCCACAGGGACACGCGACACAGTGGTAGAACACAGGCACACGCCAGAGACTCACGTGACAGACAGAACAGACAGACGTAGCACAGACTGACGTGACACATACACGCTCGCGCACGCACACACACACCCCCAATACACACGTGTGCACACACATACACACTTGTGAACATGCCTGCACACATGTGCGCACCCATACAGACATGTGTGCACCCATACACACTTGTGCGCACGTGTACACACGCGTGCACATGCCTACACACATGTGAGCACCCATAGACACCTGTGCACATGCATACACACATGTGCACACGCATACACACTTGTGCACATGCCTACACACATGTGTACACCCATAGACAGATGTGCGCACTCATACACACTTGTGCACATGCCTGCACACATGTGGGCACCCATAGACACATGAGCACATGCCGACACACATGTGCGCACCCATGCACACTTAGGCACATGCCTACCCACTTTTGCACATGTCTACACACATGTGCGCAGCCATACAGACGTGTGCTCCCATACACGCTTGTGCACACACATACACACTTGTGCACACGCCTACACACATGTGCGCATCCATGCCCACTTTTGCACATGCATGCACACATGTGCGCACCCGTACACAGTTTTGCACACTCCTACGCACGTGTGTGTACCCAGGCACACTTGTGCACACCCAGACACACCTGTGCACACGCATACACACATGTGCACACCCAGACACACTTGTGCACACGCATACACTGTTGTGCACACGCCTACAGACATGTGCGCAGCCTTACACACATGTGCACACATCCCACATGCGCTTCCCCCCCCTCGAGGGCGCTGCCTGGTGGGCAGCGATCGGGGAGACACGGAGCACGTCTGGTGCCGCAGGCAGGGTGCAGTTCCCGTGCTTCCCCACAGGAGGGCGACACTGAGCCCATCCCTTGGTGCCGCAGGGTGCAGTACCGCGGTGTCACCACAGGAGGGAGACACTGATCCTGGACTCGGCAGTCACCGAGGGACTCGGCGCAGAGCCATTGGCAGCGAGTGGTTTGGGTGAGCACTGGCTGGGAAAATTGCAGAAGAAAAGAGCACGGACACATGGCACAGGGACACGGGACGCAGAGGGACACGCCGCAGGCCTAGCACGCAGGCACACGCACAAGAGGCACGTGACACAGCCATGTAACACAGGCACATGCCGCAGGGACACGTGACACAGTGGTAGAAGACAGGCACATGCCAGAGACTCACGTGACAGACAGAACAGACAGACGTAGCACAGACTGACGTGACAGATACACACTCGTGCACACGCACGTGTGCGCACCCATACACACTTTTGCACAGGCCTACGCACATGTGCACACGTATAGGCAGTTGTGCACTCGCCTACGCGTGTGCGCACCCATAGACACATGTGGACACCGTCCCACGAGCAATTTCTGAGTTTCTCCTGGAGAAAACCTCGTGGCAGAGCAGGTTGTAAGCAAAATCAAGAGCAAAGGTTGGTTTGGATTGGGAAACTTGAAATAACTTTGGAGCAGAAGGTCCCAACTTTTTCTTTTCTTTCTCTTTGTCTCCTTCACGTGCTGGACTTGCCTGTGGGGATGTCAGACCCTCGTGGCTGTGAGTTTCTTTTTTTTTTTTCCATGGGAAAGTGGAAATAAAGAGGAATGAACTAATGGGAGCAATGTTTTCTGCAGCCTTTCCCCTTTGCTGAAACGTTTTCTGCACTCCTTTCTCTTTTTGCCTTTGAATGTACAGCCATTGCCTAGGAATGCCTCCCCCGAATTCCTTGCAGCTCGTGGCGGAACTCGGACAGGACTGGGCAATCGCCGCGGCCGCCATTTGCCCTCAGAGCACGGTGCGGGCAGGAGCTGCCCGTCCGCGCTGCCCAGGTGAGGCTGGGGGGCTTCGGCCTCCTCTCCTCTGCCCCCTCTAGCCCTCTTTTCTGCCCCCCGTGTTCCCCTTCTTTCTCCCCCTCCTTCCTGCTCGCCGTCTTCCCCTTCTTTGTCCCCTTTCCCTTCCTTCCTCCCCCCCCCCCGTGTTCCCCTTCTTTTTCCCCCACATTCCTGCTCGCCGTGCTCCCCCGTGTGTCCCTGTCCCCCCCGTGCCTCTTTCCCCCGCAGCCGCGGGGCTCGGGGCGCCGGAGAATAAAGCCCAGAGGGCCGGAGCCCGGCGCCCCCCGCTCTCGCTGGGACCCCCCCGTCCCCGCACGGGGCCGGGCCCGCTCGGCAGCTCCCCCCGAGCAGTTCCAAAGCACCGCCCGACAGCGCCGGCGCTCCCGGGGAGGGGGTTCGGGGGGGCCCTCTCCTTAGGAGGGGGTCCCGGGGCTGGGGAGGGGGGGGATAGGTTAGGGAGGGCCCCCTCCTCTTTTGGAGGGGGTCCTCGAAAGGGGTGGGAGTTTGGGGGGGGGGGGGTGTGGGGGGAACCGTCTCCTTAGGAGGGGATCCGGGAGAGGGGCTTGGGGCGGACTCTCCCCACCCTAGGCCTCGGCTCCTCCAGGCGGGGTCTGCGCTGTCGCCCCGCCTCCCCTAAACCCCCCACCTCAATGAATTATTAAAGTGCAGATATAGATCTAATATGGATATCCACCTGAGAGGGACAAAGGCTCTCTAACTCGTTCAGGTTAGAAAGCGTATGTTCATTTCAGCGCCGGAGAGCTGCAGGGATAACTCCCAAAGGTACAGCTCCAAAGAACAATGCAACACAGAACTTACTGATCTATCACCAACTACGTATTTAGCATAAGCGCCTCCCATTCCCCGGCTTCGTATGGCAATTACTACAAAGTCATGCGCAGTTGCTGCAATGGAATTGAGTCGGTGGTCGTGAATTTGAGTCTGAGGGCTGCTTTGGATGAAGGAATATATATGGGTCTTCCTCGCTGTCACCTTCTTACTTCGTTGATTTTTGACAATACATTTGACCCTGGAAAAGTCCCAATGCTCTTTTCTATTGCTTCTAAGTAGGTTCCATCTGGGCAAAATTTGTAACTGTCTAGGCTCTCCTTTGAACCTCTTTTCTTAAGATTATTAATTGTCCATTCTAAGCACAGCTGAGTAAATATGAAGAAATCAAAAGGCTCCGCTGCATTTAATCATTAATTTCTTTGTAACTTAAGTTCTGTATCTTTTATTATTCCAGTTGATTTTAACAGAAGTAACAGTAATCGAAAGTGTCTCTATTCGAATGTCTAAAGGAGAGCGCAATGCTTAACCACGGCAGGGCAAAAAGCAGAGCAGGGCCACCACCTGACAAGGACCTGGGAGCACTTCGGGGCAACACCGGGGCGAGAGCACGCGCGAGGCACACTAGCAGATCCCCACCCACAATTCCTAACAGAAAGCTTGAGCTGGGCACAAGCTCACCACACAGCGAGCATAGTGAAAAAAGCAGCTGCACTCCAGCAGCACACAGACGGCTAAGAGCCGCGAGCAATTTTGGCGTTCCCGCCCACCCGGCCGGACCGCAAGCGCCTCACACGCACGTCACGGCTACCGCCGCGCGCCGACCTGAAGCGCTTCGAGAGCGCTTCCAGGACTCCTTCCTGAGGCACTCCGCACGTTATTTCCGCGGTCTGCAGCACTGTCGCCAAAATAGTCTACATTCCCCGCAAATATCGCTCCCAAGATGCACCACTGGTTGGCGGAGTTTGCATGACCGCGCCCCTTTTCCCATGATGCCGTTCGCAGTGAGGAATTTGCATGACCCCGCCCCTTTCCCCATGATGCAGTTCGCCGCTCTCGAATTTGCATGACCCCGCCCCGTCTCCCAGGGTGCATTTCGCCGCTCTGAAATTTGCATGACCGCGCCTCCTTTCCTTATATGGCGTTCCCTTCGCGCATGCGCAGTCTGCCGCAGGTCAGGAGGGCCCCGCCCGGGGACCTCCCGAATTCTATAGGTGGCTACAGCACTGCCTGAGCCAAATCTGCATTTTGCCGGCGGTCGCGCCATTTTTCTCGGCTTCTTCAGGTGCGGGGAATGCGTGCGGTGGCATTAGTGGCGCCGGGGACGGTCGGGGGCAGCGCCTGCTGCGGCCGGCATGGGCACGGGCGGCTCTGTTTCGGCCGCGCGTCTCCGCCCCTCCAGAGGACCTGCGGCGCGCGCGCGGACAGCGGCGGGGCAGCGGCAGGGGAGCGGCGGAAAGCGGCGAAAAGCGGCGGAGAGCGGCGGGGAACGATGGGCAGCGGCGGAAAGCGGCGGGGGGCGGCGGAAAGCGGCAGGGGAGCGGCGGGAAGCGGCGGAGAACGGTGGGGAGCGGCGGAAAGCGGCGGGGAACGGTGGGGAGCGGCGGGGGGCGGCGGAAAGCGGCAGGGGAGCGGCGGGAAGCGGCGGAGAACGGTGGGGAGCGGCGGGGGGCGGCGGGGAACGGTGGGGAGCGGCAGGGGAGCGGCGGGAAGCGGCGGAGAACGGTGGGGAGCGGCGGGGAGCGGCGGGGGGGCGGCGGAAAGCGGCAGGGGAGCGGCGGCGCCGGAGGGGCGGTGGGAAGGGGCGGAAAGCGGCGGGGACCGGCGGGGACCGGCGGGGGGGCGGCGGGAAGCGCCGGGGGAGCGGCGTCGCCGGAGGGGCGGTGGCAAGCGGCGGGGAGCGGCGGGGAGCGGCGGGGGGGCGGCGGCAAGCGGCGGGGGGGCGGCGGGGAGCGGCGGCGGTCCCCGCGCGGTTTCGGAGCAGCCGCTGAGTAAACGGAGGTACCTGGGGGGGGGCATGGGGGTGCGGGGGTGCTCCCGGGACCGGCGCGCAACGGCGAGGCGCGCCGGGCGGCTTTGCTGGGTAAAGCGAGGCACCTGGCGTGCGCACGGGCGGGCGGGCGGTAGCCGCGGGGTCGGGACGGGCACCCGGGGCTGGGGGCGGCCGCACATGGAGCGGGCACTGCCAGGCGTCTGTTCCTTGCGTGTACCCGCCTCCCCCCTGGGGGGGTCAGCGGAAACCCTGCTGTCCTTTAAGAAAGGAGAAAGAGAAACGGAGGAAATAAAAACCAAAACTCCAAAAACCTGCACTGAAACGAAACAAACAGAAACAAGCCCACAAAATAAGAGCAAAAGAGGAAAACAAAACGCAATGAAAACAAACAAAAAAGAAAAAAAATAAAAGAAGAAAAATCACGAAAATAGGACCATTTTGGTATGTTCCTTTAAAATGTCTGGATGGCTTTGGTGTTTGAAATATAGTTCCCTTTGGTATGCTGTCCAAATTAGTAAAGGAGGCTAAAAATGGAATGGTGCTCCTCTGCTTTTGGCACTGCTTTGCCATTCTGGTGGTTGCTACTCTTCCATAGTCCTGGTAGCTGGAAAACCTCGTCTCTTTTTTTTCTCTCCTGTGATCCAGGTGAGCTGGCTTTTTGCAAAGGATGCTGTGTGGCTCACGAGCTGGATGTGCTTCCCTTTGCTGTGATTCTGGAAACTGGAAATGGGGAAGAGTGTCTCATGCTTAAGCCTGGACCTGCGGCTCACTTGTGTAAGTTGCTTTTTTTTGGGATGGCTCCATTGTTAGGGAGGTGGCAGACTTCAGCTTGTGTGAGGCATTTCTTTGTGGAATGGAAAGAAGTGCCTGTTCTCTTTTTCTCTTTGCACGTGGCCAGGTTTCTGATTTAAATGAGAAATGAAAAAGACATTTTCTCATCTTCATTGGTTGACGGAGAGTTTTGCACATGTAATTCCATTTCATTAGTCACGCTCCTAGTATGTTCAGGTGGAAAGAAAAGATGAAAGTGCTGTGCTGCCAGAAGCCACATCCGTGTTGACTTAGAGCATTCGCTGTTAGTCCCATCTTTTCAGCTTTGCTTTAAGCATGTTGGCTCCTAGATTCCTCACGCGTTAGATGCCTTCTCGTCCTTCTTTTCTCTCTTTTCACATGTGAAATGAAGAGCTGTGGCACAGAAGAGCCCCTCTGTCCGGTACTACGCAGGGGTGGGAGTGAACGCTTAACGTGGCTGTGCTCCCGTCCTTCCAGCGCCGGGCGCAGAGGCGCAGCACACGAGCCGTGCCGTGCGCTTTCTGCCGAGAGTTTGAGCAGCACGTGGAGTTTCTTTGTCACCTCGTCGTTCCGAAAAGCAGTGGAGAGGCCTCTTCTCTGGGGGAGCTCCTGCAGTCTGCCAGCATTGTGTTCTCTGCCTAGCATCAGAGCACCAAGTCGGGTAAGGACAGCAGGTGTGTCTGCGAGGACTGAACGCCGGTGTGGGAGTCCCTTTGAGTTTAGCACGGGGAAAGAAATGGCCGTAGAATAATGGAATAGTTGGGGTTGGGACTTGCAAAAGCCCCCTGCAAACGAGCGGGGCCATCTTGCAGCAGGTCAGGTTGCTCAGAGCCCTGTGCAGCCTGGATTTGCCTGTTCCCAGGGAACTCTGCAGTTGCTAATCGCTGTAATTAGAGTGACTTTGGCAGAGCCTGTTCCCCCTGTGCAAAGAGTTTTGGAGCCTGCCAGCGATCGAGATCACCTCTTAAAAGAGAAGATGAATTTGAAAGGGTTAAAGGTGTTTTCAAGAAGACAGCTGAGCCATTTGCTGTTGGGGCATTGGAGCTTTCTCTCCAAGGAAGTACTCTGAGAGCACCTCCAGCAACTGTGCGAGCTGCTCTGCCGTCAGTCATTTCCAAACCTTGTGTTCCACTTTGGTGTGTTTACAAAACTATTTCTTTTGCAGCCGGTGACAAATGGGCTGATAGAACCAATCCAGAGGGTATCTTCTGGGGACAGTCACGATTCCAAGCAGAGAGCTGCTGACAGGAAGATCAGGTAATCCATCCTTGGCCCCCTGACACTCAGCCTGAGTCCAGCTGCTGTGTTTGGCTCTTTTGGGGAGCAGGGGGAAGCGTGTCCCTCGGGCTTGCGTGGGCTGCGCTGTTGCCCCCTGTGACGGTCAGTCAGAGTGCTGCTGCTGGCTTTGGCTTTTTTGGGGAGAAGGGGCATGTGTGTGAAAGGCTGGCATGTGTGGGCTATGTGCTTGCTCCCTGCCATGCGTCAGGCAGAGTGTTGCAGGTGCTGGGTTTGGCCTTTTTGGGGACACATGGGAAGTGCCTGTAAGCCTGGCACAGAAAGGAACGGGATAGGTTTGGTGTGCCTTTGAGAAGGACTTGAGGAAGTACAAAGTGTACGAAAGTGGGTCAGGAAGATGGATCTTTTCCCTGAAATCGCACTTTTGCTTGAGGTGATTTTTCTGGGCATTTTTTCAACTGGAATGGGGAGGAGATGTGGCCAGCTCGGTCTGAGTTCTGGGGCACCGCGTGCGCAGGCAAACAAATACTTCCTAGTGCACGGAACTGTTTGTTCTATGATTTTTTTCTGTTCTGTGGGGCAAACTTGGTTTTTGATTTCACGCTCAGAATGTGCATGGAGCCCCCCAGGGCAAGCAGTGCAAGTGCACATCGATGAGTTGGGTGAGGTGACTTAGGCTCAGCCTCAAGCAGTTTCCCAAGGGAGTTTTTGAGAGAGTTGGGTTCTGCAGAGCTGCTTTGTTCCATCGGAGTTTTGTGCAACCGGCTCCTCCAATTCCCCCAGCGCTTCCAGGGAAACGGAGGTGAAACTTCCTGCAATAAAAACGTGAACTTCTTTCTTTCTTTCTTTCTTCCAGAAGGCTGCCAGGAAATCCCGGCGGGTGCCCACGGCAGGCTTTTCCATCCGCTGCAACATCCTGGACTCGGCAGTCACCGAGGGACTCGGAGCAGAACCATTGGCAGCGAGTGGTTTGGGTGAGTAGTGGCTGGGAAAATTGCAGCAGAAAAGAGCACGGACACGTGGCACAGGGACACGGGACAGAGGCAGAGAACACAGGCGCACGTACAAGAGGCACATGACACAGGCGGACGTGACACAGCCATGTAACACAGACGCATGCCACAGGGACACGCGACACAGTGGTAGAACACAGGCACACGCCAGAGACTCACGTGACAGACAGAACAGACAGACGTAGCACAGACTGACGTGACACATACACGCTCGCGCACGCACACACACACCCCCAATACACACGTGTGCACACACATACACACTTGTGAACATGCCTGCACACATGTGCGCACCCATACAGACATGTGTGCACCCATACACACTTGTGCGCACGTGTACACACGCGTGCACATGCCTACACACATGTGAGCACCCATAGACACCTGTGCACATGCATACACACATGTGCACACGCATACACACTTGTGCACATGCCTACACACATGTGTACACCCATAGACAGATGTGCGCACTCATACACACTTGTGCACATGCCTGCACACATGTGGGCACCCATAGACACATGAGCACATGCCGACACACATGTGCGCACCCATGCACACTTAGGCACATGCCTACCCACTTTTGCACATGTCTACACACATGTGCGCAGCCATACAGACGTGTGCTCCCATACACGCTTGTGCACACACATACACACTTGTGCACACGCCTACACACATGTGCGCATCCATGCCCACTTTTGCACATGCATGCACACATGTGCGCACCCGTACACAGTTTTGCACACTCCTACGCACGTGTGTGTACCCAGGCACACTTGTGCACACCCAGACACACCTGTGCACACGCATACACACATGTGCACACCCAGACACACTTGTGCACACGCATACACTGTTGTGCACACGCCTACAGACATGTGCGCAGCCTTACACACATGTGCACACATCCCACATGCGCTTCCCCCCCCTCGAGGGCGCTGCCTGGTGGGCAGCGATCGGGGAGACACGGAGCACGTCTGGTGCCGCAGGCAGGGTGCAGTTCCCGTGCTTCCCCACAGGAGGGCGACACTGAGCCCATCCCTTGGTGCCGCAGGGTGCAGTACCGCGGTGTCACCACAGGAGGGAGACACTGATCCTGGACTCGGCAGTCACCGAGGGACTCGGCGCAGAGCCATTGGCAGCGAGTGGTTTGGGTGAGCACTGGCTGGGAAAATTGCAGAAGAAAAGAGCACGGACACATGGCACAGGGACACGGGACGCAGAGGGACACGCCGCAGGCCTAGCACGCAGGCACACGCACAAGAGGCACGTGACACAGCCATGTAACACAGGCACATGCCGCAGGGACACGTGACACAGTGGTAGAAGACAGGCACATGCCAGAGACTCACGTGACAGACAGAACAGACAGACGTAGCACAGACTGACGTGACAGATACACACTCGTGCACACGCACGTGTGCGCACCCATACACACTTTTGCACAGGCCTACGCACATGTGCACACGTATAGGCAGTTGTGCACTCGCCTACGCGTGTGCGCACCCATAGACACATGTGGACACCGTCCCACGAGCAATTTCTGAGTTTCTCCTGGAGAAAACCTCGTGGCAGAGCAGGTTGTAAGCAAAATCAAGAGCAAAGGTTGGTTTGGATTGGGAAACTTGAAATAACTTTGGAGCAGAAGGTCCCAACTTTTTCTTTTCTTTCTCTTTGTCTCCTTCACGTGCTGGACTTGCCTGTGGGGATGTCAGACCCTCGTGGCTGTGAGTTTCTTTTTTTTTTTTCCATGGGAAAGTGGAAATAAAGAGGAATGAACTAATGGGAGCAATGTTTTCTGCAGCCTTTCCCCTTTGCTGAAACGTTTTCTGCACTCCTTTCTCTTTTTGCCTTTGAATGTACAGCCATTGCCTAGGAATGCCTCCCCCGAATTCCTTGCAGCTCGTGGCGGAACTCGGACAGGACTGGGCAATCGCCGCGGCCGCCATTTGCCCTCAGAGCACGGTGCGGGCAGGAGCTGCCCGTCCGCGCTGCCCAGGTGAGGCTGGGGGGCTTCGGCCTCCTCTCCTCTGCCCCCTCTAGCCCTCTTTTCTGCCCCCCGTGTTCCCCTTCTTTCTCCCCCTCCTTCCTGCTCGCCGTCTTCCCCTTCTTTGTCCCCTTTCCCTTCCTTCCTCCCCCCCCCCCGTGTTCCCCTTCTTTTTCCCCCACATTCCTGCTCGCCGTGCTCCCCCGTGTGTCCCTGTCCCCCCCGTGCCTCTTTCCCCCGCAGCCGCGGGGCTCGGGGCGCCGGAGAATAAAGCCCAGAGGGCCGGAGCCCGGCGCCCCCCGCTCTCGCTGGGACCCCCCCGTCCCCGCACGGGGCCGGGCCCGCTCGGCAGCTCCCCCCGAGCAGTTCCAAAGCACCGCCCGACAGCGCCGGCGCTCCCGGGGAGGGGGTTCGGGGGGGCCCTCTCCTTAGGAGGGGGTCCCGGGGCTGGGGAGGGGGGGGATAGGTTAGGGAGGGCCCCCTCCTCTTTTGGAGGGGGTCCTCGAAAGGGGTGGGAGTTTGGGGGGGGGGGGGTGTGGGGGGAACCGTCTCCTTAGGAGGGGATCCGGGAGAGGGGCTTGGGGCGGACTCTCCCCACCCTAGGCCTCGGCTCCTCCAGGCGGGGTCTGCGCTGTCGCCCCGCCTCCCCTAAACCCCCCACCTCAATGAATTATTAAAGTGCAGATATAGATCTAATATGGATATCCACCTGAGAGGGACAAAGGCTCTCTAACTCGTTCAGGTTAGAAAGCGTATGTTCATTTCAGCGCCGGAGAGCTGCAGGGATAACTCCCAAAGGTACAGCTCCAAAGAACAATGCAACACAGAACTTACTGATCTATCACCAACTACGTATTTAGCATAAGCGCCTCCCATTCCCCGGCTTCGTATGGCAATTACTACAAAGTCATGCGCAGTTGCTGCAATGGAATTGAGTCGGTGGTCGTGAATTTGAGTCTGAGGGCTGCTTTGGATGAAGGAATATATATGGGTCTTCCTCGCTGTCACCTTCTTACTTCGTTGATTTTTGACAATACATTTGACCCTGGAAAAGTCCCAATGCTCTTTTCTATTGCTTCTAAGTAGGTTCCATCTGGGCAAAATTTGTAACTGTCTAGGCTCTCCTTTGAACCTCTTTTCTTAAGATTATTAATTGTCCATTCTAAGCACAGCTGAGTAAATATGAAGAAATCAAAAGGCTCCGCTGCATTTAATCATTAATTTCTTTGTAACTTAAGTTCTGTATCTTTTATTATTCCAGTTGATTTTAACAGAAGTAACAGTAATCGAAAGTGTCTCTATTCGAATGTCTAAAGGAGAGCGCAATGCTTAACCACGGCAGGGCAAAAAGCAGAGCAGGGCCACCACCTGACAAGGACCTGGGAGCACTTCGGGGCAACACCGGGGCGAGAGCACGCGCGAGGCACACTAGCAGATCCCCACCCACAATTCCTAACAGAAAGCTTGAGCTGGGCACAAGCTCACCACACAGCGAGCATAGTGAAAAAAGCAGCTGCACTCCAGCAGCACACAGACGGCTAAGAGCCGCGAGCAATTTTGGCGTTCCCGCCCACCCGGCCGGACCGCAAGCGCCTCACACGCACGTCACGGCTACCGCCGCGCGCCGACCTGAAGCGCTTCGAGAGCGCTTCCAGGACTCCTTCCTGAGGCACTCCGCACGTTATTTCCGCGGTCTGCAGCACTGTCGCCAAAATAGTCTACATTCCCCGCAAATATCGCTCCCAAGATGCACCACTGGTTGGCGGAGTTTGCATGACCGCGCCCCTTTTCCCATGATGCCGTTCGCAGTGAGGAATTTGCATGACCCCGCCCCTTTCCCCATGATGCAGTTCGCCGCTCTCGAATTTGCATGACCCCGCCCCGTCTCCCAGGGTGCATTTCGCCGCTCTGAAATTTGCATGACCGCGCCTCCTTTCCTTATATGGCGTTCCCTTCGCGCATGCGCAGTCTGCCGCAGGTCAGGAGGGCCCCGCCCGGGGACCTCCCGAATTCTATAGGTGGCTACAGCACTGCCTGAGCCAAATCTGCATTTTGCCGGCGGTCGCGCCATTTTTCTCGGCTTCTTCAGGTGCGGGGAATGCGTGCGGTGGCATTAGTGGCGCCGGGGACGGTCGGGGGCAGCGCCTGCTGCGGCCGGCATGGGCACGGGCGGCTCTGTTTCGGCCGCGCGTCTCCGCCCCTCCAGAGGACCTGCGGCGCGCGCGCGGACAGCGGCGGGGCAGCGGCAGGGGAGCGGCGGAAAGCGGCGAAAAGCGGCGGAGAGCGGCGGGGAACGATGGGCAGCGGCGGAAAGCGGCGGGGGGCGGCGGAAAGCGGCAGGGGAGCGGCGGGAAGCGGCGGAGAACGGTGGGGAGCGGCGGAAAGCGGCGGGGAACGGTGGGGAGCGGCGGGGGGCGGCGGAAAGCGGCAGGGGAGCGGCGGGAAGCGGCGGAGAACGGTGGGGAGCGGCGGGGGGCGGCGGGGAACGGTGGGGAGCGGCAGGGGAGCGGCGGGAAGCGGCGGAGAACGGTGGGGAGCGGCGGGGAGCGGCGGGGGGGCGGCGGAAAGCGGCAGGGGAGCGGCGGCGCCGGAGGGGCGGTGGGAAGGGGCGGAAAGCGGCGGGGACCGGCGGGGACCGGCGGGGGGGCGGCGGGAAGCGCCGGGGGAGCGGCGTCGCCGGAGGGGCGGTGGCAAGCGGCGGGGAGCGGCGGGGAGCGGCGGGGGGGCGGCGGCAAGCGGCGGGGGGGCGGCGGGGAGCGGCGGCGGTCCCCGCGCGGTTTCGGAGCAGCCGCTGAGTAAACGGAGGTACCTGGGGGGGGGCATGGGGGTGCGGGGGTGCTCCCGGGACCGGCGCGCAACGGCGAGGCGCGCCGGGCGGCTTTGCTGGGTAAAGCGAGGCACCTGGCGTGCGCACGGGCGGGCGGGCGGTAGCCGCGGGGTCGGGACGGGCACCCGGGGCTGGGGGCGGCCGCACATGGAGCGGGCACTGCCAGGCGTCTGTTCCTTGCGTGTACCCGCCTCCCCCCTGGGGGGGTCAGCGGAAACCCTGCTGTCCTTTAAGAAAGGAGAAAGAGAAACGGAGGAAATAAAAACCAAAACTCCAAAAACCTGCACTGAAACGAAACAAACAGAAACAAGCCCACAAAATAAGAGCAAAAGAGGAAAACAAAACGCAATGAAAACAAACAAAAAAGAAAAAAAATAAAAGAAGAAAAATCACGAAAATAGGACCATTTTGGTATGTTCCTTTAAAATGTCTGGATGGCTTTGGTGTTTGAAATATAGTTCCCTTTGGTATGCTGTCCAAATTAGTAAAGGAGGCTAAAAATGGAATGGTGCTCCTCTGCTTTTGGCACTGCTTTGCCATTCTGGTGGTTGCTACTCTTCCATAGTCCTGGTAGCTGGAAAACCTCGTCTCTTTTTTTTCTCTCCTGTGATCCAGGTGAGCTGGCTTTTTGCAAAGGATGCTGTGTGGCTCACGAGCTGGATGTGCTTCCCTTTGCTGTGATTCTGGAAACTGGAAATGGGGAAGAGTGTCTCATGCTTAAGCCTGGACCTGCGGCTCACTTGTGTAAGTTGCTTTTTTTTGGGATGGCTCCATTGTTAGGGAGGTGGCAGACTTCAGCTTGTGTGAGGCATTTCTTTGTGGAATGGAAAGAAGTGCCTGTTCTCTTTTTCTCTTTGCACGTGGCCAGGTTTCTGATTTAAATGAGAAATGAAAAAGACATTTTCTCATCTTCATTGGTTGACGGAGAGTTTTGCACATGTAATTCCATTTCATTAGTCACGCTCCTAGTATGTTCAGGTGGAAAGAAAAGATGAAAGTGCTGTGCTGCCAGAAGCCACATCCGTGTTGACTTAGAGCATTCGCTGTTAGTCCCATCTTTTCAGCTTTGCTTTAAGCATGTTGGCTCCTAGATTCCTCACGCGTTAGATGCCTTCTCGTCCTTCTTTTCTCTCTTTTCACATGTGAAATGAAGAGCTGTGGCACAGAAGAGCCCCTCTGTCCGGTACTACGCAGGGGTGGGAGTGAACGCTTAACGTGGCTGTGCTCCCGTCCTTCCAGCGCCGGGCGCAGAGGCGCAGCACACGAGCCGTGCCGTGCGCTTTCTGCCGAGAGTTTGAGCAGCACGTGGAGTTTCTTTGTCACCTCGTCGTTCCGAAAAGCAGTGGAGAGGCCTCTTCTCTGGGGGAGCTCCTGCAGTCTGCCAGCATTGTGTTCTCTGCCTAGCATCAGAGCACCAAGTCGGGTAAGGACAGCAGGTGTGACTGCGAGGACTGAACGCCGGTGCGGGAGTCCCTTTGAGTTTAGCACGGGGAAAGAAATGGCCGTAGAATAATGGAATAGTTGGGGTTGGGACTTGCAAAAGCCCCCTGCAAACGAGCGGGGCCATCTTGCAGCAGGTCAGGTTGCTCAGAGCCCTGTGCAGCCTGGATTTGCCTGTTCCCAGGGAACTCTGCAGTTGCTAATCGCTGTAATTAGAGTGACTTTGGCAGAGCCTGTTCCCCCTGTGCAAAGAGTTTTGGAGCCTGCCAGCGATCGAGATCACCTCTTAAAAGAGAAGATGAATTTGAAAGGGTTAAAGGTGTTTTCAAGAAGACAGCTGAGCCATTTGCTGTTGGGGCATTGGAGCTTTCTCTCCAAGGAAGTACTCTGAGAGCACCTCCAGCAACTGTGCGAGCTGCTCTGCCGTCAGTCATTTCCAAACCTTGTGTTCCACTTTGGTGTGTTTACAAAACTATTTCTTTTGCAGCCGGTGACAAATGGGCTGATAGAACCAATCCAGAGGGTATCTTCTGGGGACAGTCACGATTCCAAGCAGAGAGCTGCTGACAGGAAGATCAGGTAATCCATCCTTGGCCCCCTGACACTCAGCCTGAGTCCAGCTGCTGTGTTTGGCTCTTTTGGGGAGCAGGGGGAAGCGTGTCCCTCGGGCTTGCGTGGGCTGCGCTGTTGCCCCCTGTGACGGTCAGTCAGAGTGCTGCTGCTGGCTTTGGCTTTTTTGGGGAGAAGGGGCATGTGTGTGAAAGGCTGGCATGTGTGGGCTATGTGCTTGCTCCCTGCCATGCGTCAGGCAGAGTGTTGCAGGTGCTGGGTTTGGCCTTTTTGGGGACACATGGGAAGTGCCTGTAAGCCTGGCACAGAAAGGAACGGGATAGGTTTGGTGTGCCTTTGAGAAGGACTTGAGGAAGTACAAAGTGTACGAAAGTGGGTCAGGAAGATGGATCTTTTCCCTGAAATCGCACTTTTGCTTGAGGTGATTTTTCTGGGCATTTTTTCAACTGGAATGGGGAGGAGATGTGGCCAGCTCGGTCTGAGTTCTGGGGCACCGCGTGCGCAGGCAAACAAATACTTCCTAGTGCACGGAACTGTTTGTTCTATGATTTTTTTCTGTTCTGTGGGGCAAACTTGGTTTTTGATTTCACGCTCAGAATGTGCATGGAGCCCCCCAGGGCAAGCAGTGCAAGTGCACATCGATGAGTTGGGTGAGGTGACTTAGGCTCAGCCTCAAGCAGTTTCCCAAGGGAGTTTTTGAGAGAGTTGGGTTCTGCAGAGCTGCTTTGTTCCATCGGAGTTTTGTGCAACCGGCTCCTCCAATTCCCCCAGCGCTTCCAGGGAAACGGAGGTGAAACTTCCTGCAATAAAAACGTGAACTTCTTTCTTTCTTTCTTTCTTCCAGAAGGCTGCCAGGAAATCCCGGCGGGTGCCCACGGCAGGCTTTTCCATCCGCTGCAACATCCTGGACTCGGCAGTCACCGAGGGACTCGGAGCAGAACCATTGGCAGCGAGTGGTTTGGGTGAGTAGTGGCTGGGAAAATTGCAGCAGAAAAGAGCACGGACACGTGGCACAGGGACACGGGACAGAGGCAGAGAACACAGGCGCACGTACAAGAGGCACATGACACAGGCGGACGTGACACAGCCATGTAACACAGACGCATGCCACAGGGACACGCGACACAGTGGTAGAACACAGGCACACGCCAGAGACTCACGTGACAGACAGAACAGACAGACGTAGCACAGACTGACGTGACACATACACGCTCGCGCACGCACACACACACCCCCAATACACACGTGTGCACACACATACACACTTGTGAACATGCCTGCACACATGTGCGCACCCATACAGACATGTGTGCACCCATACACACTTGTGCGCACGTGTACACACGCGTGCACATGCCTACACACATGTGAGCACCCATAGACACCTGTGCACATGCATACACACATGTGCACACGCATACACACTTGTGCACATGCCTACACACATGTGTACACCCATAGACAGATGTGCGCACTCATACACACTTGTGCACATGCCTGCACACATGTGGGCACCCATAGACACATGAGCACATGCCGACACACATGTGCGCACCCATGCACACTTAGGCACATGCCTACCCACTTTTGCACATGTCTACACACATGTGCGCAGCCATACAGACGTGTGCTCCCATACACGCTTGTGCACACACATACACACTTGTGCACACGCCTACACACATGTGCGCATCCATGCCCACTTTTGCACATGCATGCACACATGTGCGCACCCGTACACAGTTTTGCACACTCCTACGCACGTGTGTGTACCCAGGCACACTTGTGCACACCCAGACACACCTGTGCACACGCATACACACATGTGCACACCCAGACACACTTGTGCACACGCATACACTGTTGTGCACACGCCTACAGACATGTGCGCAGCCTTACACACATGTGCACACATCCCACATGCGCTTCCCCCCCCTCGAGGGCGCTGCCTGGTGGGCAGCGATCGGGGAGACACGGAGCACGTCTGGTGCCGCAGGCAGGGTGCAGTTCCCGTGCTTCCCCACAGGAGGGCGACACTGAGCCCATCCCTTGGTGCCGCAGGGTGCAGTACCGCGGTGTCACCACAGGAGGGAGACACTGATCCTGGACTCGGCAGTCACCGAGGGACTCGGCGCAGAGCCATTGGCAGCGAGTGGTTTGGGTGAGCACTGGCTGGGAAAATTGCAGAAGAAAAGAGCACGGACACATGGCACAGGGACACGGGACGCAGAGGGACACGCCGCAGGCCTAGCACGCAGGCACATGCACAAGAGGCACGTGACACAGCCATGTAACACAGGCACATGCCGCAGGGACACGTGACACAGTGGTAGAAGACAGGCACATGCCAGAGACTCACGTGACAGACAGAACAGACAGACGTAGCACAGACTGACGTGACAGATACACACTCGTGCACACGCACGTGTGCGCACCCATACACACTTTTGCACAGGCCTACGCACATGTGCACACGTATAGGCAGTTGTGCACTCGCCTACGCGTGTGCGCACCCATAGACACATGTGGACACCGTCCCACGAGCAATTTCTGAGTTTCTCCTGGAGAAAACCTCGTGGCAGAGCAGGTTGTAAGCAAAATCAAGAGCAAAGGTTGGTTTGGATTGGGAAACTTGAAATAACTTTGGAGCAGAAGGTCCCAACTTTTTCTTTTCTTTCTCTTTGTCTCCTTCACGTGCTGGACTTGCCTGTGGGGATGTCAGACCCTCGTGGCTGTGAGTTTCTTTTTTTTTTTTCCATGGGAAAGTGGAAATAAAGAGGAATGAACTAATGGGAGCAATGTTTTCTGCAGCCTTTCCCCTTTGCTGAAACGTTTTCTGCACTCCTTTCTCTTTTTGCCTTTGAATGTACAGCCATTGCCTAGGAATGCCTCCCCCGAATTCCTTGCAGCTCGTGGCGGAACTCGGACAGGACTGGGCAATCGCCGCGGCCGCCATTTGCCCTCAGAGCACGGTGCGGGCAGGAGCTGCCCGTCCGCGCTGCCCAGGTGAGGCTGGGGGGCTTCGGCCTCCTCTCCTCTGCCCCCTCTAGCCCTCTTTTCTGCCCCCCGTGTTCCCCTTCTTTCTCCCCCTCCTTCCTGCTCGCCGTCTTCCCCTTCTTTGTCCCCTTTCCCTTCCTTCCTCCCCCCCCCCCGTGTTCCCCTTCTTTTTCCCCCACATTCCTGCTCGCCGTGCTCCCCCGTGTGTCCCTGTCCCCCCCGTGCCTCTTTCCCCCGCAGCCGCGGGGCTCGGGGCGCCGGAGAATAAAGCCCAGAGGGCCGGAGCCCGGCGCCCCCCGCTCTCGCTGGGACCCCCCCGTCCCCGCACGGGGCCGGGCCCGCTCGGCAGCTCCCCCCGAGCAGTTCCAAAGCACCGCCCGACAGCGCCGGCGCTCCCGGGGAGGGGGTTCGGGGGGGCCCTCTCCTTAGGAGGGGGTCCCGGGGCTGGGGAGGGGGGGGATAGGTTAGGGAGGGCCCCCTCCTCTTTTGGAGGGGGTCCTCGAAAGGGGTGGGAGTTTGGGGGGGGGGGGGTGTGGGGGGAACCGTCTCCTTAGGAGGGGATCCGGGAGAGGGGCTTGGGGCGGACTCTCCCCACCCTAGGCCTCGGCTCCTCCAGGCGGGGTCTGCGCTGTCGCCCCGCCTCCCCTAAACCCCCCACCTCAATGAATTATTAAAGTGCAGATATAGATCTAATATGGATATCCACCTGAGAGGGACAAAGGCTCTCTAACTCGTTCAGGTTAGAAAGCGTATGTTCATTTCAGCGCCGGAGAGCTGCAGGGATAACTCCCAAAGGTACAGCTCCAAAGAACAATGCAACACAGAACTTACTGATCTATCACCAACTACGTATTTAGCATAAGCGCCTCCCATTCCCCGGCTTCGTATGGCAATTACTACAAAGTCATGCGCAGTTGCTGCAATGGAATTGAGTCGGTGGTCGTGAATTTGAGTCTGAGGGCTGCTTTGGATGAAGGAATATATATGGGTCTTCCTCGCTGTCACCTTCTTACTTCGTTGATTTTTGACAATACATTTGACCCTGGAAAAGTCCCAATGCTCTTTTCTATTGCTTCTAAGTAGGTTCCATCTGGGCAAAATTTGTAACTGTCTAGGCTCTCCTTTGAACCTCTTTTCTTAAGATTATTAATTGTCCATTCTAAGCACAGCTGAGTAAATATGAAGAAATCAAAAGGCTCCGCTGCATTTAATCATTAATTTCTTTGTAACTTAAGTTCTGTATCTTTTATTATTCCAGTTGATTTTAACAGAAGTAACAGTAATCGAAAGTGTCTCTATTCGAATGTCTAAAGGAGAGCGCAATGCTTAACCACGGCAGGGCAAAAAGCAGAGCAGGGCCACCACCTGACAAGGACCTGGGAGCACTTCGGGGCAACACCGGGGCGAGAGCACGCGCGAGGCACACTAGCAGATCCCCACCCACAATTCCTAACAGAAAGCTTGAGCTGGGCACAAGCTCACCACACAGCGAGCATAGTGAAAAAAGCAGCTGCACTCCAGCAGCACACAGACGGCTAAGAGCCGCGAGCAATTTTGGCGTTCCCGCCCACCCGGCCGGACCGCAAGCGCCTCACACGCACGTCACGGCTACCGCCGCGCGCCGACCTGAAGCGCTTCGAGAGCGCTTCCAGGACTCCTTCCTGAGGCACTCCGCACGTTATTTCCGCGGTCTGCAGCACTGTCGCCAAAATAGTCTACATTCCCCGCAAATATCGCTCCCAAGATGCACCACTGGTTGGCGGAGTTTGCATGACCGCGCCCCTTTTCCCATGATGCCGTTCGCAGTGAGGAATTTGCATGACCCCGCCCCTTTCCCCATGATGCAGTTCGCCGCTCTCGAATTTGCATGACCCCGCCCCGTCTCCCAGGGTGCATTTCGCCGCTCTGAAATTTGCATGACCGCGCCTCCTTTCCTTATATGGCGTTCCCTTCGCGCATGCGCAGTCTGCCGCAGGTCAGGAGGGCCCCGCCCGGGGACCTCCCGAATTCTATAGGTGGCTACAGCACTGCCTGAGCCAAATCTGCATTTTGCCGGCGGTCGCGCCATTTTTCTCGGCTTCTTCAGGTGCGGGGAATGCGTGCGGTGGCATTAGTGGCGCCGGGGACGGTCGGGGGCAGCGCCTGCTGCGGCCGGCATGGGCACGGGCGGCTCTGTTTCGGCCGCGCGTCTCCGCCCCTCCAGAGGACCTGCGGCGCGCGCGCGGACAGCGGCGGGGCAGCGGCAGGGGAGCGGCGGAAAGCGGCGAAAAGCGGCGGAGAGCGGCGGGGAACGATGGGCAGCGGCGGAAAGCGGCGGGGGGCGGCGGAAAGCGGCAGGGGAGCGGCGGGAAGCGGCGGAGAACGGTGGGGAGCGGCGGAAAGCGGCGGGGAACGGTGGGGAGCGGCGGGGGGCGGCGGAAAGCGGCAGGGGAGCGGCGGGAAGCGGCGGAGAACGGTGGGGAGCGGCGGGGGGCGGCGGGGAACGGTGGGGAGCGGCAGGGGAGCGGCGGGAAGCGGCGGAGAACGGTGGGGAGCGGCGGGGAGCGGCGGGGGGGCGGCGGAAAGCGGCAGGGGAGCGGCGGCGCCGGAGGGGCGGTGGGAAGGGGCGGAAAGCGGCGGGGACCGGCGGGGACCGGCGGGGGGGCGGCGGGAAGCGCCGGGGGAGCGGCGTCGCCGGAGGGGCGGTGGCAAGCGGCGGGGAGCGGCGGGGAGCGGCGGGGGGGCGGCGGCAAGCGGCGGGGGGGCGGCGGGGAGCGGCGGCGGTCCCCGCGCGGTTTCGGAGCAGCCGCTGAGTAAACGGAGGTACCTGGGGGGGGGCATGGGGGTGCGGGGGTGCTCCCGGGACCGGCGCGCAACGGCGAGGCGCGCCGGGCGGCTTTGCTGGGTAAAGCGAGGCACCTGGCGTGCGCACGGGCGGGCGGGCGGTAGCCGCGGGGTCGGGACGGGCACCCGGGGCTGGGGGCGGCCGCACATGGAGCGGGCACTGCCAGGCGTCTGTTCCTTGCGTGTACCCGCCTCCCCCCTGGGGGGGTCAGCGGAAACCCTGCTGTCCTTTAAGAAAGGAGAAAGAGAAACGGAGGAAATAAAAACCAAAACTCCAAAAACCTGCACTGAAACGAAACAAACAGAAACAAGCCCACAAAATAAGAGCAAAAGAGGAAAACAAAACGCAATGAAAACAAACAAAAAAGAAAAAAAATAAAAGAAGAAAAATCACGAAAATAGGACCATTTTGGTATGTTCCTTTAAAATGTCTGGATGGCTTTGGTGTTTGAAATATAGTTCCCTTTGGTATGCTGTCCAAATTAGTAAAGGAGGCTAAAAATGGAATGGTGCTCCTCTGCTTTTGGCACTGCTTTGCCATTCTGGTGGTTGCTACTCTTCCATAGTCCTGGTAGCTGGAAAACCTCGTCTCTTTTTTTTCTCTCCTGTGATCCAGGTGAGCTGGCTTTTTGCAAAGGATGCTGTGTGGCTCACGAGCTGGATGTGCTTCCCTTTGCTGTGATTCTGGAAACTGGAAATGGGGAAGAGTGTCTCATGCTTAAGCCTGGACCTGCGGCTCACTTGTGTAAGTTGCTTTTTTTTGGGATGGCTCCATTGTTAGGGAGGTGGCAGACTTCAGCTTGTGTGAGGCATTTCTTTGTGGAATGGAAAGAAGTGCCTGTTCTCTTTTTCTCTTTGCACGTGGCCAGGTTTCTGATTTAAATGAGAAATGAAAAAGACATTTTCTCATCTTCATTGGTTGACGGAGAGTTTTGCACATGTAATTCCATTTCATTAGTCACGCTCCTAGTATGTTCAGGTGGAAAGAAAAGATGAAAGTGCTGTGCTGCCAGAAGCCACATCCGTGTTGACTTAGAGCATTCGCTGTTAGTCCCATCTTTTCAGCTTTGCTTTAAGCATGTTGGCTCCTAGATTCCTCACGCGTTAGATGCCTTCTCGTCCTTCTTTTCTCTCTTTTCACATGTGAAATGAAGAGCTGTGGCACAGAAGAGCCCCTCTGTCCGGTACTACGCAGGGGTGGGAGTGAACGCTTAACGTGGCTGTGCTCCTGTCCTTCCAGCGCCGGGCGCAGAGGCGCAGCACACGAGCCGTGCCGTGCGCTTTCTGCCGAGAGTTTGAGCAGCACGTGGAGTTTCTTTGTCACCTCGTCGTTCCGAAAAGCAGTGGAGAGGCCTCTTCTCTGGGGGAGCTCCTGCAGTCTGCCAGCATTGTGTTCTCTGCCTAGCATCAGAGCACCAAGTCGGGTAAGGACAGCAGGTGTGACTGCGAGGACTGAACGCCGGTGCGGGAGTCCCTTTGAGTTTAGCACGGGGAAAGAAATGGCCGTAGAATAATGGAATAGTTGGGGTTGGGACTTGCAAAAGCCCCCTGCAAACGAGCGGGGCCATCTTGCAGCAGGTCAGGTTGCTCAGAGCCCTGTGCAGCCTGGATTTGCCTGTTCCCAGGGAACTCTGCAGTTGCTAATCGCTGTAATTAGAGTGACTTTGGCAGAGCCTGTTCCCCCTGTGCAAAGAGTTTTGGAGCCTGCCAGCGATCGAGATCACCTCTTAAAAGAGAAGATGAATTTGAAAGGGTTAAAGGTGTTTTCAAGAAGACAGCTGAGCCATTTGCTGTTGGGGCATTGGAGCTTTCTCTCCAAGGAAGTACTCTGAGAGCACCTCCAGCAACTGTGCGAGCTGCTCTGCCGTCAGTCATTTCCAAACCTTGTGTTCCACTTTGGTGTGTTTACAAAACTATTTCTTTTGCAGCCGGTGACAAATGGGCTGATAGAACCAATCCAGAGGGTATCTTCTGGGGACAGTCACGATTCCAAGCAGAGAGCTGCTGACAGGAAGATCAGGTAATCCATCCTTGGCCCCCTGACACTCAGCCTGAGTCCAGCTGCTGTGTTTGGCTCTTTTGGGGAGCAGGGGGAAGCGTGTCCCTCGGGCTTGCGTGGGCTGCGCTGTTGCCCCCTGTGACGGTCAGTCAGAGTGCTGCTGCTGGCTTTGGCTTTTTTGGGGAGAAGGGGCATGTGTGTGAAAGGCTGGCATGTGTGGGCTATGTGCTTGCTCCCTGCCATGCGTCAGGCAGAGTGTTGCAGGTGCTGGGTTTGGCCTTTTTGGGGACACATGGGAAGTGCCTGTAAGCCTGGCACAGAAAGGAACGGGATAGGTTTGGTGTGCCTTTGAGAAGGACTTGAGGAAGTACAAAGTGTACGAAAGTGGGTCAGGAAGATGGATCTTTTCCCTGAAATCGCACTTTTGCTTGAGGTGATTTTTCTGGGCATTTTTTCAACTGGAATGGGGAGGAGATGTGGCCAGCTCGGTCTGAGTTCTGGGGCACCGCGTGCGCAGGCAAACAAATACTTCCTAGTGCACGGAACTGTTTGTTCTATGATTTTTTTCTGTTCTGTGGGGCAAACTTGGTTTTTGATTTCACGCTCAGAATGTGCATGGAGCCCCCCAGGGCAAGCAGTGCAAGTGCACATCGATGAGTTGGGTGAGGTGACTTAGGCTCAGCCTCAAGCAGTTTCCCAAGGGAGTTTTTGAGAGAGTTGGGTTCTGCAGAGCTGCTTTGTTCCATCGGAGTTTTGTGCAACCGGCTCCTCCAATTCCCCCAGCGCTTCCAGGGAAACGGAGGTGAAACTTCCTGCAATAAAAACGTGAACTTCTTTCTTTCTTTCTTTCTTCCAGAAGGCTGCCAGGAAATCCCGGCGGGTGCCCACGGCAGGCTTTTCCATCCGCTGCAACATCCTGGACTCGGCAGTCACCGAGGGACTCGGAGCAGAACCATTGGCAGCGAGTGGTTTGGGTGAGTAGTGGCTGGGAAAATTGCAGCAGAAAAGAACACGGACACGTGGCACAGGGACACGGGACAGAGGCAGAGAACACAGGCGCACGTACAAGAGGCACATGACACAGGCGGACGTGACACAGCCATGTAACACAGACGCATGCCACAGGGACACGCGACACAGTGGTAGAACACAGGCACACGCCAGAGACTCACGTGACAGACAGAACAGACAGACGTAGCACAGACTGACGTGACACATACACGCTCGCGCACGCACACACACACCCCCAATACACACGTGTGCACACACATACACACTTGTGAACATGCCTGCACACATGTGCGCACCCATACAGACATGTGTGCACCCATACACACTTGTGCGCACGTGTACACACGCGTGCACATGCCTACACACATGTGAGCACCCATAGACACCTGTGCACATGCATACACACATGTGCACACGCATACACACTTGTGCACATGCCTACACACATGTGTACACCCATAGACAGATGTGCGCACTCATACACACTTGTGCACATGCCTGCACACATGTGGGCACCCATAGACACATGAGCACATGCCGACACACATGTGCGCACCCATGCACACTTAGGCACATGCCTACCCACTTTTGCACATGTCTACACACATGTGCGCAGCCATACAGACGTGTGCTCCCATACACGCTTGTGCACACACGTACACACTTGTGCACACGCCTACACACATGTGCGCATCCATGCCCACTTTTGCACATGCATGCACACATGTGCGCACCCGTACACAGTTTTGCACACTCCTACGCACGTGTGTGTACCCAGGCACACTTGTGCACACCCAGACACACCTGTGCACACGCATACACACATGTGCACACCCAGACACACTTGTGCACACGCATACACTGTTGTGCACACGCCTACAGACATGTGCGCAGCCTTACACACATGTGCACACATCCCACATGCGCTTCCCCCCCCTCGAGGGCGCTGCCTGGTGGGCAGCGATCGGGGAGACACGGAGCACGTCTGGTGCCGCAGGCAGGGTGCAGTTCCCGTGCTTCCCCACAGGAGGGCGACACTGAGCCCATCCCTTGGTGCCGCAGGGTGCAGTACCGCGGTGTCACCACAGGAGGGAGACACTGATCCTGGACTCGGCAGTCACCGAGGGACTCGGCGCAGAGCCATTGGCAGCGAGTGGTTTGGGTGAGCACTGGCTGGGAAAATTGCAGAAGAAAAGAGCACGGACACATGGCACAGGGACACGGGACGCAGAGGGACACGCCGCAGGCCTAGCACGCAGGCACACGCACAAGAGGCACGTGACACAGCCATGTAACACAGGCACATGCCGCAGGGACACGTGACACAGTGGTAGAAGACAGGCACATGCCAGAGACTCACGTGACAGACAGAACAGACAGACGTAGCACAGACTGACGTGACAGATACACACTCGTGCACACGCACGTGTGCGCACCCATACACACTTTTGCACAGGCCTACGCACATGTGCACACGTATAGGCAGTTGTGCACTCGCCTACGCGTGTGCGCACCCATAGACACATGTGGACACCGTCCCACGAGCAATTTCTGAGTTTCTCCTGGAGAAAACCTCGTGGCAGAGCAGGTTGTAAGCAAAATCAAGAGCAAAGGTTGGTTTGGATTGGGAAACTTGAAATAACTTTGGAGCAGAAGGTCCCAACTTTTTCTTTTCTTTCTCTTTGTCTCCTTCACGTGCTGGACTTGCCTGTGGGGATGTCAGACCCTCGTGGCTGTGAGTTTCTTTTTTTTTTTTCCATGGGAAAGTGGAAATAAAGAGGAATGAACTAATGGGAGCAATGTTTTCTGCAGCCTTTCCCCTTTGCTGAAACGTTTTCTGCACTCCTTTCTCTTTTTGCCTTTGAATGTACAGCCATTGCCTAGGAATGCCTCCCCCGAATTCCTTGCAGCTCGTGGCGGAACTCGGACAGGACTGGGCAATCGCCGCGGCCGCCATTTGCCCTCAGAGCACGGTGCGGGCAGGAGCTGCCCGTCCGCGCTGCCCAGGTGAGGCTGGGGGGCTTCGGCCTCCTCTCCTCTGCCCCCTCTAGCCCTCTTTTCTGCCCCCCGTGTTCCCCTTCTTTCTCCCCCTCCTTCCTGCTCGCCGTCTTCCCCTTCTTTGTCCCCTTTCCCTTCCTTCCTCCCCCCCCCCCGTGTTCCCCTTCTTTTTCCCCCACATTCCTGCTCGCCGTGCTCCCCCGTGTGTCCCTGTCCCCCCCGTGCCTCTTTCCCCCGCAGCCGCGGGGCTCGGGGCGCCGGAGAATAAAGCCCAGAGGGCCGGAGCCCGGCGCCCCCCGCTCTCGCTGGGACCCCCCCGTCCCCGCACGGGGCCGGGCCCGCTCGGCAGCTCCCCCCGAGCAGTTCCAAAGCACCGCCCGACAGCGCCGGCGCTCCCGGGGAGGGGGTTCGGGGGGGCCCTCTCCTTAGGAGGGGGTCCCGGGGCTGGGGAGGGGGGGGATAGGTTAGGGAGGGCCCCCTCCTCTTTTGGAGGGGGTCCTCGAAAGGGGTGGGAGTTTGGGGGGGGGGGGGTGTGGGGGGAACCGTCTCCTTAGGAGGGGATCCGGGAGAGGGGCTTGGGGCGGACTCTCCCCACCCTAGGCCTCGGCTCCTCCAGGCGGGGTCTGCGCTGTCGCCCCGCCTCCCCTAAACCCCCCACCTCAATGAATTATTAAAGTGCAGATATAGATCTAATATGGATATCCACCTGAGAGGGACAAAGGCTCTCTAACTCGTTCAGGTTAGAAAGCGTATGTTCATTTCAGCGCCGGAGAGCTGCAGGGATAACTCCCAAAGGTACAGCTCCAAAGAACAATGCAACACAGAACTTACTGATCTATCACCAACTACGTATTTAGCATAAGCGCCTCCCATTCCCCGGCTTCGTATGGCAATTACTACAAAGTCATGCGCAGTTGCTGCAATGGAATTGAGTCGGTGGTCGTGAATTTGAGTCTGAGGGCTGCTTTGGATGAAGGAATATATATGGGTCTTCCTCGCTGTCACCTTCTTACTTCGTTGATTTTTGACAATACATTTGACCCTGGAAAAGTCCCAATGCTCTTTTCTATTGCTTCTAAGTAGGTTCCATCTGGGCAAAATTTGTAACTGTCTAGGCTCTCCTTTGAACCTCTTTTCTTAAGATTATTAATTGTCCATTCTAAGCACAGCTGAGTAAATATGAAGAAATCAAAAGGCTCCGCTGCATTTAATCATTAATTTCTTTGTAACTTAAGTTCTGTATCTTTTATTATTCCAGTTGATTTTAACAGAAGTAACAGTAATCGAAAGTGTCTCTATTCGAATGTCTAAAGGAGAGCGCAATGCTTAACCACGGCAGGGCAAAAAGCAGAGCAGGGCCACCACCTGACAAGGACCTGGGAGCACTTCGGGGCAACACCGGGGCGAGAGCACGCGCGAGGCACACTAGCAGATCCCCACCCACAATTCCTAACAGAAAGCTTGAGCTGGGCACAAGCTCACCACACAGCGAGCATAGTGAAAAAAGCAGCTGCACTCCAGCAGCACACAGACGGCTAAGAGCCGCGAGCAATTTTGGCGTTCCCGCCCACCCGGCCGGACCGCAAGCGCCTCACACGCACGTCACGGCTACCGCCGCGCGCCGACCTGAAGCGCTTCGAGAGCGCTTCCAGGACTCCTTCCTGAGGCACTCCGCACGTTATTTCCGCGGTCTGCAGCACTGTCGCCAAAATAGTCTACATTCCCCGCAAATATCGCTCCCAAGATGCACCACTGGTTGGCGGAGTTTGCATGACCGCGCCCCTTTTCCCATGATGCCGTTCGCAGTGAGGAATTTGCATGACCCCGCCCCTTTCCCCATGATGCAGTTCGCCGCTCTCGAATTTGCATGACCCCGCCCCGTCTCCCAGGGTGCATTTCGCCGCTCTGAAATTTGCATGACCGCGCCTCCTTTCCTTATATGGCGTTCCCTTCGCGCATGCGCAGTCTGCCGCAGGTCAGGAGGGCCCCGCCCGGGGACCTCCCGAATTCTATAGGTGGCTACAGCACTGCCTGAGCCAAATCTGCATTTTGCCGGCGGTCGCGCCATTTTTCTCGGCTTCTTCAGGTGCGGGGAATGCGTGCGGTGGCATTAGTGGCGCCGGGGACGGTCGGGGGCAGCGCCTGCTGCGGCCGGCATGGGCACGGGCGGCTCTGTTTCGGCCGCGCGTCTCCGCCCCTCCAGAGGACCTGCGGCGCGCGCGCGGACAGCGGCGGGGCAGCGGCAGGGGAGCGGCGGAAAGCGGCGAAAAGCGGCGGAGAGCGGCGGGGAACGATGGGCAGCGGCGGAAAGCGGCGGGGGGCGGCGGAAAGCGGCAGGGGAGCGGCGGGAAGCGGCGGAGAACGGTGGGGAGCGGCGGAAAGCGGCGGGGAACGGTGGGGAGCGGCGGGGGGCGGCGGAAAGCGGCAGGGGAGCGGCGGGAAGCGGCGGAGAACGGTGGGGAGCGGCGGGGGGCGGCGGGGAACGGTGGGGAGCGGCAGGGGAGCGGCGGGAAGCGGCGGAGAACGGTGGGGAGCGGCGGGGAGCGGCGGGGGGGCGGCGGAAAGCGGCAGGGGAGCGGCGGCGCCGGAGGGGCGGTGGGAAGGGGCGGAAAGCGGCGGGGACCGGCGGGGACCGGCGGGGGGGCGGCGGGAAGCGCCGGGGGAGCGGCGTCGCCGGAGGGGCGGTGGCAAGCGGCGGGGAGCGGCGGGGAGCGGCGGGGGGGCGGCGGCAAGCGGCGGGGGGGCGGCGGGGAGCGGCGGCGGTCCCCGCGCGGTTTCGGAGCAGCCGCTGAGTAAACGGAGGTACCTGGGGGGGGGCATGGGGGTGCGGGGGTGCTCCCGGGACCGGCGCGCAACGGCGAGGCGCGCCGGGCGGCTTTGCTGGGTAAAGCGAGGCACCTGGCGTGCGCACGGGCGGGCGGGCGGTAGCCGCGGGGTCGGGACGGGCACCCGGGGCTGGGGGCGGCCGCACATGGAGCGGGCACTGCCAGGCGTCTGTTCCTTGCGTGTACCCGCCTCCCCCCTGGGGGGGTCAGCGGAAACCCTGCTGTCCTTTAAGAAAGGAGAAAGAGAAACGGAGGAAATAAAAACCAAAACTCCAAAAACCTGCACTGAAACGAAACAAACAGAAACAAGCCCACAAAATAAGAGCAAAAGAGGAAAACAAAACGCAATGAAAACAAACAAAAAAGAAAAAAAATAAAAGAAGAAAAATCACGAAAATAGGACCATTTTGGTATGTTCCTTTAAAATGTCTGGATGGCTTTGGTGTTTGAAATATAGTTCCCTTTGGTATGCTGTCCAAATTAGTAAAGGAGGCTAAAAATGGAATGGTGCTCCTCTGCTTTTGGCACTGCTTTGCCATTCTGGTGGTTGCTACTCTTCCATAGTCCTGGTAGCTGGAAAACCTCGTCTCTTTTTTTTCTCTCCTGTGATCCAGGTGAGCTGGCTTTTTGCAAAGGATGCTGTGTGGCTCACGAGCTGGATGTGCTTCCCTTTGCTGTGATTCTGGAAACTGGAAATGGGGAAGAGTGTCTCATGCTTAAGCCTGGACCTGCGGCTCACTTGTGTAAGTTGCTTTTTTTTGGGATGGCTCCATTGTTAGGGAGGTGGCAGACTTCAGCTTGTGTGAGGCATTTCTTTGTGGAATGGAAAGAAGTGCCTGTTCTCTTTTTCTCTTTGCACGTGGCCAGGTTTCTGATTTAAATGAGAAATGAAAAAGACATTTTCTCATCTTCATTGGTTGACGGAGAGTTTTGCACATGTAATTCCATTTCATTAGTCACGCTCCTAGTATGTTCAGGTGGAAAGAAAAGATGAAAGTGCTGTGCTGCCAGAAGCCACATCCGTGTTGACTTAGAGCATTCGCTGTTAGTCCCATCTTTTCAGCTTTGCTTTAAGCATGTTGGCTCCTAGATTCCTCACGCGTTAGATGCCTTCTCGTCCTTCTTTTCTCTCTTTTCACATGTGAAATGAAGAGCTGTGGCACAGAAGAGCCCCTCTGTCCGGTACTACGCAGGGGTGGGAGTGAACGCTTAACGTGGCTGTGCTCCTGACCTTCCAGCGCCGGGCGCAGAGGCGCAGCACACGAGCCGTGCCGTGCGCTTTCTGCCGAGAGTTTGAGCAGCACGTGGAGTTTCTTTGTCACCTCGTCGTTCCGAAAAGCAGTGGAGAGGCCTCTTCTCTGGGGGAGCTCCTGCAGTCTGCCAGCATTGTGTTCTCTGCCTAGCATCAGAGCACCAAGTCGGGTAAACACAGCAGGTGTGGCTGCGAGGACTGAACACCGGTGCGGGAGTCCCTTTGAGTTTAGCACGGGGAAAGAAATGGCCGTAGAATAATGGAATAGTTGGGGTTGGGACTTGCAAAAGCCCCCTGCAAACGAGCGGGGCCATCTTGCAGCAGGTCAGGTTGCTCAGAGCCCTGTGCAGCCTGGATTTGCCTGTTCCCAGGGAACTCTGCAGTTGCTAGTCGATGTAATTAGAGTGACTTTGGCAGAGCCTGTTCCCCTTGTGCAAAGAGTTTTGGAGCCTGCCAGCGATCGAGATCACCTCTTAAAAGAGAAGATGAATTTGAAAGGGTTAAAGGTGTTTTCAGGAAGACAGCCGAGCCATTTGCTGTTGGGGCATTGGAGCTTTCTCTCCAAGGAAGTACTCTGAGAGCACCTCCAGCAACTGTGCGAGCTGCTCTGCCGTCAGTCATTTCCAAACCTTGTGTTCCACTTCGGTGTGTTTACAAAACTATTTCTTTTGCAGCCGGTGACAAATGGGCTGATAGAACCAATCCAGAGGGTATCTTCTTGGGACAGTCACGATTCCAAGCAGAGTGCTGCTGACAGGAAGATCAGGTAATACAGCAGTGCTGTGCTGCTGACATTCTGTGTAAATGCTATTGTAATTCCTGAAAACTAGTTTCATTCCTGCTTGGGGTGTGGGGGGTGTGTTTTCTGGGTTTTTTTAAACCATAATTCTTTCAGATGCTCCCCATGTGTCCAGTAAAAATTCTGTACTAGGAAAGTCACCTGAATGTTGTTGTTTGAAAATCTGTTTTCAGGGTGTAGGATGTCTAGTGCAGCGACTGGATTCTGCAGCTACTGTGAAGAAATTTAACTCCATGGCAGCTAAAACCAGCACATAAAATCCTTAGGATTTTATTCCGCGCTGTTTTATTTTCTAGATGGAGAGTCCAAAAAGGATGTAAAGTCCATGAGTTGGAGTGTTTAGTGCAGGACCAGTGACTGCTTCCCAGATGTCAAAGCTGGAAACAAAAGTCTTAGATAATTAGAAAAAAAAATTCCTGTCCCTGCAGGAAAGAGCAGGGCCGGGTCAGAGGTGTGGGAGACAGGCGAGCATAAAGGAATACGCAGAGAGCGCTGCTGCGGATGGGCCTCTGTCTCTCTCGTGGTGCCGCCCCGTGCCGGCAGGTGCAGTACCGCGGCTTGGCCACAGGAGGGAGACACTTGAGCCCATTCTCTCAGGAAAGCACTCGTTCGTGCAGTAAGTTTTGTGTTAATACACGTAGCTAAATATTGATCCTGTTGGCTGTACCTGCGCGAAGAGCTGACCATTTCTTTTCTTCCTTTCTTTCATTTAATGCAGGTTTGCTTGATGTGAGTGTGAGGTACCAACGATCCTTGAGAGCAGCAGCAGGAGTAAGCGCTCAAGCTGTTTTGCTTTCTGTGCAGGTGCACAGGGCAGCTGGTTTGCAAGCAGCAGCCAGGTAAAGCCTGATTCAAAAAGGACCGTTTTTCACTGAAAACACCTTTATCTGGGGGCAGCAGGCTGAGGCATGAGATTAGAACAAATTTTTACTGGCCAGCTTTCCAGCTGCAGAGAGCATGGTTCGAAGTGGCTTCTGCTCCCAAGTGAAAATAATCTTAGGAAGGCCACCAGCAGTTGTTCTGGCCCGTGAAGCTGCAGTACAGGGTGGTAGGGTTTGTTCTGCAGAAGGATCAAGATTGGAAGGGCGTGGTTTCCTACATTTCCACATTTTTCTACACCAAAGGCTGATGTAAAAAATTGGCTGCTGTAAGATGGTACCTACTTGGGCCTTGGATCCTGGTCTTGCTGATGCTATTTGAAAGCTAGCTGAGGTTCTTTTCTTGCATTTCCCTGTGAAAAGCCCTCAGTAAGCTACCTGGGAAATGGAGCACGTCCCTTTCCACCACAGGGCTTCTGCTTCAATTGCGTGGTATTGGCTGGACATAGTTCCAGAATATGTGATTTTCCAGAGTTAGGAAAGGGCTAGAATAGAGGGCTATTCCAAATTGCCTAAGAGGGAGGGCTCCTGTCAGTGCAGAGATCTGACCCTTTCCCAGTGTTGCTGTGAGCCCCTGCTCCCTCTTAATTCAAGTGGATGCTGAAAGATGAGGATCCACTGTCCTGTGGTGCTTGGAGAAGTCAAGGGAATGGAATGACCTTAGACTCCTCATCCTTCAGGTGTATGACCTGAGTAAAGCTGGGTCTGGTTCACTTGTAAATTCTTCCATTTGCTGCTTTCGCCTCCTTTTGCTGGTCAGTCCTGGTCCGTACAAATAATGGGGCTTGGCCTTTGGCTTCTTTCTGGAGCAGGCTCTCTGGGAAGCTTTTCTACCGCACCGTATATTCTTAAAGGTGCTGAGTACTTTCTCAGCCACAGATAGGAGCACAGCCACCAGTGAAGGACCTGACCGGTGAGTTCCTCTCACCGTTTCGTATCTGCTCCTGGTATGTTCAGGTGGAAAGAAAAGATGAAAGTGCTGTGCTGCCAGAAGCCACATCCGTGTTGACTTAGAGCATTCGCTGTTAGTCCCATCTTTTCAGCTTTGCTTTAAGCATGTTGGCTCCTAGATTCCTCACGCGTTAGATGCCTTCTCGTCCTTCTTTTCTCTCTTTTCACATGTGAAATGAAGAGCTGTGGCACAGAAGAGCCCCTCTGTCCGGTACTACGCAGGGGTGGGAGTGAACGCTTAACGTGGCTGTGCTCCCGTCCTTCCAGCGCCGGGCGCAGAGGCGCAGCACTCGAGCCGTGCCGTGCGCTTTCTGCCGAGAGTTTGAGCAGCACGTGGAGTTTCTTTGTCACCTCGTCGTTCCGAAAAGCAGTGGAGAGGCCTCTTCTCTGGGGGAGCTCCTGCAGTCTGCCAGCATTGTGTTCTCTGCCTAGCATCAGAGCACCAAGTCGGGTAAGGACAGCAGGTGTGACTGCGAGGACTGAACGCCGGTGCGGGAGTCCCTTTGAGTTTAGCACGGGGAAAGAAATGGCCGTAGAATAATGGAATAGTTGGGGTTGGGACTTGCAAAAGCCCCCTGCAAACGAGCGGGGCCATCTTGCAGCAGGTCAGGTTGCTCAGAGCCCTGTGCAGCCTGGATTTGCCTGTTCCCAGGGAACTCTGCAGTTGCTAATCGCTGTAATTAGAGTGACTTTGGCAGAGCCTGTTCCCCCTGTGCAAAGAGTTTTGGAGCCTGCCAGCGATCGAGATCACCTCTTAAAAGAGAAGATGAATTTGAAAGGGTTAAAGGTGTTTTCAAGAAGACAGCTGAGCCATTTGCTGTTGGGGCATTGGAGCTTTCTCTCCAAGGAAGTACTCTGAGAGCACCTCCAGCAACTGTGCGAGCTGCTCTGCCGTCAGTCATTTCCAAACCTTGTGTTCCACTTCGGTGTGTTTACAAAACTATTTCTTTTGCAGCCGGTGACAAATGGGCTGATAGAACCAATCCAGAGGGTATCTTCTTGGGACAGTCACGATTCCAAGCAGAGTGCTGCTGACAGGAAGATCAGGTAATCCATCCTTGGCCCCCTGACACTCAGCCTGAGTCCAGCTGCTGTGTTTGGCTCTTTTGGGGAGCAGGGGGAAGCGTGTCCCTCGGGCTTGCGTGGGCTGCGCTGTTGCCCCCTGTGACGGTCAGTCAGAGTGCTGCTGCTGGCTTTGGCTTTTTTGGGGAGAAGGGGCATGTGTGTGAAAGGCTGGCATGTGTGGGCTATGTGCTTGCTCCCTGCCATGCGTCAGGCAGAGTGTTGCAGGTGCTGGGTTTGGCCTTTTTGGGGACACATGGGAAGTGCCTGTAAGCCTGGCACAGAAAGGAACGGGATAGGTTTGGTGTGCCTTTGAGAAGGACTTGAGGAAGTACAAAGTGTACGAAAGTGGGTCAGGAAGATGGATCTTTTCCCTGAAATCGCACTTTTGCTTGAGGTGATTTTTCTGGGCATTTTTTCAACTGGAATGGGGAGGAGATGTGGCCAGCTCGGTCTGAGTTCTGGGGCACCGCGTGCGCAGGCAAACAAATACTTCCTAGTGCACGGAACTGTTTGTTCTATGATTTTTTTCTGTTCTGTGGGGCAAACTTGGTTTTTGATTTCACGCTCAGAATGTGCATGGAGCCCCCCAGGGCAAGCAGTGCAAGTGCACATCGATGAGTTGGGTGAGGTGACTTAGGCTCAGCCTCAAGCAGTTTCCCAAGGGAGTTTTTGAGAGAGTTGGGTTCTGCAGAGCTGCTTTGTTCCATCGGAGTTTTGTGCAACCGGCTCCTCCAATTCCCCCAGCGCTTCCAGGGAAACGGAGGTGAAACTTCCTGCAATAAAAACGTGAACTTCTTTCTTTCTTTCTTTCTTCCAGAAGGCTGCCAGGAAATCCCGGCGGGTGCCCACGGCAGGCTTTTCCATCCGCTGCAACATCCTGGACTCGGCAGTCACCGAGGGACTCGGAGCAGAACCATTGGCAGCGAGTGGTTTGGGTGAGTAGTGGCTGGGAAAATTGCAGCAGAAAAGAACACGGACACGTGGCACAGGGACACGGGACAGAGGCAGAGAACACAGGCGCACGTACAAGAGGCACATGACACAGGCGGACGTGACACAGCCATGTAACACAGACGCATGCCACAGGGACACGCGACACAGTGGTAGAACACAGGCACACGCCAGAGACTCACGTGACAGACAGAACAGACAGACGTAGCACAGACTGACATGACACATACACGCTCGCGCACGCACACACACACCCCCAATACACACGTGTGCACACACATACACACTTGTGAACATGCCTGCACACATGTGCGCACCCATACAGACATGTGTGCACCCATACACACTTGTGCGCACGTGTACACACGCGTGCACATGCCTACACACATGTGAGCACCCATAGACACCTGTGCACATGCATACACACATGTGCACACGCATACACACTTGTGCACATGCCTACACACATGTGTACACCCATAGACAGATGTGCGCACTCATACACACTTGTGCACATGCCTGCACACATGTGGGCACCCATAGACACATGAGCACATGCCGACACACATGTGCGCACCCATGCACACTTAGGCACATGCCTACCCACTTTTGCACATGTCTACACACATGTGCGCAGCCATACAGACGTGTGCTCCCATACACGCTTGTGCACACACATACACACTTGTGCACACGCCTACACACATGTGCGCATCCATGCCCACTTTTGCACATGCATGCACACATGTGCGCACCCGTACACAGTTTTGCACACTCCTACGCACGTGTGTGTACCCAGGCACACTTGTGCACACCCAGACACACCTGTGCACACGCATACACACATGTGCACACCCAGACACACTTGTGCACACGCATACACTGTTGTGCACACGCCTACAGACATGTGCGCAGCCTTACACACATGTGCACACATCCCACATGCGCTTCCCCCCCCTCGAGGGCGCTGCCTGGTGGGCAGCGATCGGGGAGACACGGAGCACGTCTGGTGCCGCAGGCAGGGTGCAGTTCCCGTGCTTCCCCACAGGAGGGCGACACTGAGCCCATCCCTTGGTGCCGCAGGGTGCAGTACCGCGGTGTCACCACAGGAGGGAGACACTGATCCTGGACTCGGCAGTCACCGAGGGACTCGGCGCAGAGCCATTGGCAGCGAGTGGTTTGGGTGAGCACTGGCTGGGAAAATTGCAGCAGAAAAGAGCACGGACACATGGCACAGGGACACGGGACGCAGAGGGACACGCCGCAGGCCTAGCACGCAGGCACATGCACAAGAGGCACGTGACACAGCCATGTAACACAGGCACATGCCACAGGGACACGTGACACAGTGGTAGAAGACAGGCACATGCCAGAGACTCACGTGACAGACAGAACAGACAGACGTAGCACAGACTGACGTGACAGATACACACTCGTGCACACGCACGTGTGCGCACCCATACACACTTTTGCACAGGCCTACGCACATGTGCACACGTATAGGCAGTTGTGCACTCGCCTACGCGTGTGCGCACCCATAGACACATGTGGACACCGTCCCACGAGCAATTTCTGAGTTTCTCCTGGAGAAAACCTCGTGGCAGAGCAGGTTGTAAGCAAAATCAAGAGCAAAGGTTGGTTTGGATTGGGAAACTTGAAATAACTTTGGAGCAGAAGGTCCCAACTTTTTCTTTTCTTTCTCTTTGTCTCCTTCACGTGCTGGACTTGCCTGTGGGGATGTCAGACCCTCGTGGCTGTGAGTTTCTTTTTTTTTTTTCCATGGGAAAGTGGAAATAAAGAGGAATGAACTAATGGGAGCAATGTTTTCTGCAGCCTTTCCCCTTTGCTGAAACGTTTTCTGCACTCCTTTCTCTTTTTGCCTTTGAATGTACAGCCATTGCCTAGGAATGCCTCCCCCGAATTCCTTGCAGCTCGTGGCGGAACTCGGACAGGACTGGGCAATCGCCGCGGCCGCCATTTGCCCTCAGAGCACGGTGCGGGCAGGAGCTGCCCGTCCGCGCTGCCCAGGTGAGGCTGGGGGGCTTCGGCCTCCTCTCCTCTGCCCCCTCTAGCCCTCTTTTCTGCCCCCCGTGTTCCCCTTCTTTCTCCCCCTCCTTCCTGCTCGCCGTCTTCCCCTTCTTTGTCCCCTTTCCCTTCCTTCCTCCCCCCCCCCCGTGTTCCCCTTCTTTTTCCCCCACATTCCTGCTCGCCGTGCTCCCCCGTGTGTCCCTGTCCCCCCCCCGTGCCTCTTTCCCCCGCAGCCGCGGGGCTCGGGGCGCCGGAGAATAAAGCCCAGAGGGCCGGAGCCCGGCGCCCCCCGCTCTCGCTGGGACCCCCCCGTCCCCGCACGGGGCCGGGCCCGCTCGGCAGCTCCCCCCGAGCAGTTCCAAAGCACCGCCCGACAGCGCCGGCGCTCCCGGGGAGGGGGTTCGGGGGGGCCCTCTCCTTAGGAGGGGGTCCCGGGGCTGGGGAGGGGGGGGATAGGTTAGGGAGGGCCCCCTCCTCTTTTGGAGGGGGTCCTCGAAAGGGGTGGGAGTTTGGGGGGGGGGGGGGTGTGGGGGGAACCGTCTCCTTAGGAGGGGATCCGGGAGAGGGGCTTGGGGCGGACTCTCCCCACCCTAGGCCTCGGCTCCTCCAGGCGGGGTCTGCGCTGTCGCCCCGCCTCCCCTAAACCCCCCACCTCAATGAATTATTAAAGTGCAGATATAGATCTAATATGGATATCCACCTGAGAGGGACAAAGGCTCTCTAACTCGTTCAGGTTAGAAAGCGTATGTTCATTTCAGCGCCGGAGAGCTGCAGGGATAACTCCCAAAGGTACAGCTCCAAAGAACAATGCAACACAGAACTTACTGATCTATCACCAACTACGTATTTAGCATAAGCGCCTCCCATTCCCCGGCTTCGTATGGCAATTACTACAAAGTCATGCGCAGTTGCTGCAATGGAATTGAGTCGGTGGTCGTGAATTTGAGTCTGAGGGCTGCTTTGGATGAAGGAATATATATGGGTCTTCCTCGCTGTCACCTTCTTACTTCGTTGATTTTTGACAATACATTTGACCCTGGAAAAGTCCCAATGCTCTTTTCTATTGCTTCTAAGTAGGTTCCATCTGGGCAAAATTTGTAACTGTCTAGGCTCCCCTTTGAACCTCTTTTCTTAAGATTATTAATTGTCCATTCTAAGCACAGCTGAGTAAATATGAAGAAATCAAAAGGCTCCGCTGCATTTAATCATTAATTTCTTTGTAACTTAAGTTCTGTATCTTTTATTATTCCAGTTGATTTTAACAGAAGTAACAGTAATCAAAAGTGTCTCTATTCGAATGTCTAAAGGAGAGCGCAATGCTTAACCACGGCAGGGCAAAAAGCAGAGCAGGGCCACCACCTGACAAGGACCTGGGAGCACTTCGGGGCAACACCGGGGCGAGAGCACGCGCGAGGCACACTAGCAGATCCCCACCCACAATTCCTAACACAAAGCTTGAGCTGGGCACAAGCTCACCACACAGCGAGCATAGTGAAAAAAGCAGCTGCACTCCAGCAGCACACAGACGGCTAAGAGCCGCGAGCAATTTTGGCATTCCCGCCCACCCGGCCGGACCGCAAGCGCCTCACACGCACGTCACGGCTACCGCCGCGCGCCGACCTGAAGCGCTTCGAGAGCGCTTCCAGGACTCCTTCCTGAGGCACTCCGCACGTTATTTCCGCGGTCTGCAGCACTGTCGCCAAAATAGTCTACATTCCCCGCAAATATCGCTCCCAAGATGCACCACTGGTTGGCGGAGTTTGCATGACCGCGCCCCTTTTCCCATGATGCCGTTCGCAGTGAGGAATTTGCATGACCCCGCCCCTTTCCCCATGATGCAGTTCGCCGCTCTCGAATTTGCATGACCCCGCCCCGTCTCCCAGGGTGCATTTCGCCGCTCTGAAATTTGCATGACCGCGCCTCCTTTCCTTATATGGCGTTCCCTTCGCGCATGCGCAGTCTGCCGCAGGTCAGGAGGGCCCCGCCCGGGGACCTCCCGAATTCTATAGGTGGCTACAGCACTGCCTGAGCCAAATCTGCATTTTGCCGGCGGTCGCGCCATTTTTCTCGGCTTCTTCAGGTGCGGGGAATGCGTGCGGTGGCATTAGTGGCGCCGGGGACGGTCGGGGGCAGCGCCTGCTGCGGCCGGCATGGGCACGGGCGGCTCTGTTTCGGCCGCGCGTCTCCGCCCCTCCAGAGGACCTGCGGCGCGCGCGCGGACAGCGGCGGGGCAGCGGCAGGGGAGCGGCGGAAAGCGGCGAAAAGCGGCGGAGAGCGGCGGGGAACGATGGGCAGCGGCGGAAAGCGGCGGGGGGCGGCGGAAAGCGGCAGGGGAGCGGCGGGAAGCGGCGGAGAACGGTGGGGAGCGGCGGAAAGCGGCGGGGAACGGTGGGGAGCGGCGGGGGGCGGCGGAAAGCGGCAGGGGAGCGGCGGGAAGCGGCGGAGAACGGTGGGGAGCGGCGGGGGGCGGCGGGGAACGGTGGGGAGCGGCAGGGGAGCGGCGGGAAGCGGCGGAGAACGGTGGGGAGCGGCGGGGAGCGGCGGGGGGGCGGCGGAAAGCGGCAGGGGAGCGGCGGCGCCGGAGGGGCGGTGGGAAGGGGCGGAAAGCGGCGGGGACCGGCGGGGACCGGCGGGGACCGGCGGGGGGGCGGCGGGAAGCGCCGGGGGAGCGGCGTCGCCGGAGGGGCGGTGGCAAGCGGCGGGGAGCGGCGGGGAGCGGCGGGGGGGCGGCGGCAAGCGGCGGGGGGGCGGCGGGGAGCGGCGGCGGTCCCCGCGCGGTTTCGGAGCAGCCGCTGAGTAAACGGAGGTACCTGGGGGGGGGCATGGGGGTGCGGGGGTGCTCCCGGGACCGGCGCGCAACGGCGAGGCGCGCCGGGCGGCTTTGCTGGGTAAAGCGAGGCACCTGGCGTGCGCACGGGCGGGCGGGCGGTAGCCGCGGGGTCGGGACGGGCACCCGGGGCTGGGGGCGGCCGCACATGGAGCGGGCACTGCCAGGCGTCTGTTCCTTGCGTGTACCCGCCTCCCCCCTGGGGGGGTCAGCGGAAACCCTGCTGTCCTTTAAGAAAGGAGAAAGAGAAACGGAGGAAATAAAAACCAAAACTCCAAAAACCTGCACTGAAACGAAACAAACAGAAACAAGCCCACAAAATAAGAGCAAAAGAGGAAAACAAAACGCAATGAAAACAAACAAAAAAGAAAAAAAATAAAAGAAGAAAAATCACGAAAATAGGACCATTTTGGTATGTTCCTTTAAAATGTCTGGATGGCTTTGGTGTTTGAAATATAGTTCCCTTTGGTATGCTGTCCAAATTAGTAAAGGAGGCTAAAAATGGAATGGTGCTCCTCTGCTTTTGGCACTGCTTTGCCATTCTGGTGGTTGCTACTCTTCCATAGTCCTGGTAGCTGGAAAACCTCGTCTCTTTTTTTTCTCTCCTGTGATCCAGGTGAGCTGGCTTTTTGCAAAGGATGCTGTGTGGCTCACGAGCTGGATGTGCTTCCCTTTGCTGTGATTCTGGAAACTGGAAATGGGGAAGAGTGTCTCATGCTTAAGCCTGGACCTGCGGCTCACTTGTGTAAGTTGCTTTTTTTTGGGATGGCTCCATTGTTAGGGAGGTGGCAGACTTCAGCTTGTGTGAGGCATTTCTTTGTGGAATGGAAAGAAGTGCCTGTTCTCTTTTTCTCTTTGCACGTGGCCAGGTTTCTGATTTAAATGAGAAATGAAAAAGACATTTTCTCATCTTCATTGGTTGACGGAGAGTTTTGCACATGTAATTCCATTTCATTAGTCACGCTCCTAGTATGTTCAGGTGGAAAGAAAAGATGAAAGTGCTGTGCTGCCAGAAGCCACATCCGTGTTGACTTAGAGCATTCGCTGTTAGTCCCATCTTTTCAGCTTTGCTTTAAGCATGTTGGCTCCTAGATTCCTCACGCGTTAGATGCCTTCTCGTCCTTCTTTTCTCTCTTTTCACATGTGAAATGAAGAGCTGTGGCACAGAAGAGCCCCTCTGTCCGGTACTACGCAGGGGTGGGAGTGAACGCTTAACGTGGCTGTGCTCCTGTCCTTCCAGCGCCGGGCGCAGAGGCGCAGCACACGAGCCGTGCCGTGCGCTTTCTGCCGAGAGTTTGAGCAGCACGTGGAGTTTCTTTGTCACCTCGTCGTTCCGAAAAGCAGTGGAGAGGCCTCTTCTCTGGGGGAGCTCCTGCAGTCTGCCAGCATTGTGTTCTCTGCCTAGCATCAGAGCACCAAGTCGGGTAAGGACAGCAGGTGTGACTGCGAGGACTGAACGCCGGTGCGGGAGTCCCTTTGAGTTTAGCACGGGGAAAGAAATGGCCGTAGAATAATGGAATAGTTGGGGTTGGGACTTGCAAAAGCCCCCTGCAAACGAGCGGGGCCATCTTGCAGCAGGTCAGGTTGCTCAGAGCCCTGTGCAGCCTGGATTTGCCTGTTCCCAGGGAACTCTGCAGTTGCTAATCGCTGTAATTAGAGTGACTTTGGCAGAGCCTGTTCCCCCTGTGCAAAGAGTTTTGGAGCCTGCCAGCGATCGAGATCACCTCTTAAAAGAGAAGATGAATTTGAAAGGGTTAAAGGTGTTTTCAAGAAGACAGCTGAGCCATTTGCTGTTGGGGCATTGGAGCTTTCTCTCCAAGGAAGTACTCTGAGAGCACCTCCAGCAACTGTGCGAGCTGCTCTGCCGTCAGTCATTTCCAAACCTTGTGTTCCACTTTGGTGTGTTTACAAAACTATTTCTTTTGCAGCCGGTGACAAATGGGCTGATAGAACCAATCCAGAGGGTATCTTCTGGGGACAGTCACGATTCCAAGCAGAGAGCTGCTGACAGGAAGATCAGGTAATCCATCCTTGGCCCCCTGACACTCAGCCTGAGTCCAGCTGCTGTGTTTGGCTCTTTTGGGGAGCAGGGGGAAGCGTGTCCCTCGGGCTTGCGTGGGCTGCGCTGTTGCCCCCTGTGACGGTCAGTCAGAGTGCTGCTGCTGGCTTTGGCTTTTTTGGGGAGAAGGGGCATGTGTGTGAAAGGCTGGCATGTGTGGGCTATGTGCTTGCTCCCTGCCATGCGTCAGGCAGAGTGTTGCAGGTGCTGGGTTTGGCCTTTTTGGGGACACATGGGAAGTGCCTGTAAGCCTGGCACAGAAAGGAACGGGATAGGTTTGGTGTGCCTTTGAGAAGGACTTGAGGAAGTACAAAGTGTACGAAAGTGGGTCAGGAAGATGGATCTTTTCCCTGAAATCGCACTTTTGCTTGAGGTGATTTTTCTGGGCATTTTTTCAACTGGAATGGGGAGGAGATGTGGCCAGCTCGGTCTGAGTTCTGGGGCACCGCGTGCGCAGGCAAACAAATACTTCCTAGTGCACGGAACTGTTTGTTCTATGATTTTTTTCTGTTCTGTGGGGCAAACTTGGTTTTTGATTTCACGCTCAGAATGTGCATGGAGCCCCCCAGGGCAAGCAGTGCAAGTGCACATCGATGAGTTGGGTGAGGTGACTTAGGCTCAGCCTCAAGCAGTTTCCCAAGGGAGTTTTTGAGAGAGTTGGGTTCTGCAGAGCTGCTTTGTTCCATCGGAGTTTTGTGCAACCGGCTCCTCCAATTCCCCCAGCGCTTCCAGGGAAACGGAGGTGAAACTTCCTGCAATAAAAACGTGAACTTCTTTCTTTCTTTCTTTCTTCCAGAAGGCTGCCAGGAAATCCCGGCGGGTGCCCACGGCAGGCTTTTCCATGTGCTGCAACATCCTGGACTCGGCAGTCACCGAGGGACTCGGAGCAGAACCATTGGCAGCGAGTGGTTTGGGTGAGTAGTGGCTGGGAAAATTGCAGCAGAAAAGAACACGGACACGTGGCACAGGGACACGGGACAGAGGCAGAGAACACAGGCGCACGTACAAGAGGCACATGACACAGGCGGACGTGACACAGCCATGTAACACAGACGCATGCCACAGGGACACGCGACACAGTGGTAGAACACAGGCACACGCCAGAGACTCACGTGACAGACAGAACAGACAGACGTAGCACAGACTGACGTGACACATACACGCTCGCGCACGCACACACACACCCCCAATACACACGTGTGCACACACATACACACTTGTGAACATGCCTGCACACATGTGCGCACCCATACAGACATGTGTGCACCCATACACACTTGTGCGCACGTGTACACACGCGTGCACATGCCTACACACATGTGAGCACCCATAGACACCTGTGCACATGCATACACACATGTGCACACGCATACACACTTGTGCACATGCCTACACACATGTGTACACCCATAGACAGATGTGCGCACTCATACACACTTGTGCACATGCCTGCACACATGTGGGCACCCATAGACACATGAGCACATGCCGACACACATGTGCGCACCCATGCACACTTAGGCACATGCCTACCCACTTTTGCACATGTCTACACACATGTGCGCAGCCATACAGACGTGTGCTCCCATACACGCTTGTGCACACACATACACACTTGTGCACACGCCTACACACATGTGCGCATCCATGCCCACTTTTGCACATGCATGCACACATGTGCGCACCCGTACACAGTTTTGCACACTCCTACGCACGTGTGTGTACCCAGGCACACTTGTGCACACCCAGACACACCTGTGCACACGCATACACACATGTGCACACCCAGACACACTTGTGCACACGCATACACTGTTGTGCACACGCCTACAGACATGTGCGCAGCCTTACACACATGTGCACACATCCCACATGCGCTTCCCCCCCCTCGAGGGCGCTGCCTGGTGGGCAGCGATCGGGGAGACACGGAGCACGTCTGGTGCCGCAGGCAGGGTGCAGTTCCCGTGCTTCCCCACAGGAGGGCGACACTGAGCCCATCCCTTGGTGCCGCAGGGTGCAGTACCGCGGTGTCACCACAGGAGGGAGACACTGATCCTGGACTCGGCAGTCACCGAGGGACTCGGCGCAGAGCCATTGGCAGCGAGTGGTTTGGGTGAGCACTGGCTGGGAAAATTGCAGAAGAAAAGAGCACGGACACATGGCACAGGGACACGGGACGCAGAGGGACACGCCGCAGGCCTAGCACGCAGGCACATGCACAAGAGGCACGTGACACAGCCATGTAACACAGGCACATGCCGCAGGGACACGTGACACAGTGGTAGAAGACAGGCACATGCCAGAGACTCACGTGACAGACAGAACAGACAGACGTAGCACAGACTGACGTGACAGATACACACTCGTGCACACGCACGTGTGCGCACCCATACACACTTTTGCACAGGCCTACGCACATGTGCACACGTATAGGCAGTTGTGCACTCGCCTACGCGTGTGCGCACCCATAGACACATGTGGACACCGTCCCACGAGCAATTTCTGAGTTTCTCCTGGAGAAAACCTCGTGGCAGAGCAGGTTGTAAGCAAAATCAAGAGCAAAGGTTGGTTTGGATTGGGAAACTTGAAATAACTTTGGAGCAGAAGGTCCCAACTTTTTCTTTTCTTTCTCTTTGTCTCCTTCACGTGCTGGACTTGCCTGTGGGGATGTCAGACCCTCGTGGCTGTGAGTTTCTTTTTTTTTTTTCCATGGGAAAGTGGAAATAAAGAGGAATGAACTAATGGGAGCAATGTTTTCTGCAGCCTTTCCCCTTTGCTGAAACGTTTTCTGCACTCCTTTCTCTTTTTGCCTTTGAATGTACAGCCATTGCCTAGGAATGCCTCCCCCGAATTCCTTGCAGCTCGTGGCGGAACTCGGACAGGACTGGGCAATCGCCGCGGCCGCCATTTGCCCTCAGAGCACGGTGCGGGCAGGAGCTGCCCGTCCGCGCTGCCCAGGTGAGGCTGGGGGGCTTCGGCCTCCTCTCCTCTGCCCCCTCTAGCCCTCTTTTCTGCCCCCCGTGTTCCCCTTCTTTCTCCCCCTCCTTCCTGCTCGCCGTCTTCCCCTTCTTTGTCCCCTTTCCCTTCCTTCCTCCCCCCCCCCCGTGTTCCCCTTCTTTTTCCCCCACATTCCTGCTCGCCGTGCTCCCCCGTGTGTCCCTGTCCCCCCCGTGCCTCTTTCCCCCGCAGCCGCGGGGCTCGGGGCGCCGGAGAATAAAGCCCAGAGGGCCGGAGCCCGGCGCCCCCCGCTCTCGCTGGGACCCCCCCGTCCCCGCACGGGGCCGGGCCCGCTCGGCAGCTCCCCCCGAGCAGTTCCAAAGCACCGCCCGACAGCGCCGGCGCTCCCGGGGAGGGGGTTCGGGGGGGCCCTCTCCTTAGGAGGGGGTCCCGGGGCTGGGGAGGGGGGGGATAGGTTAGGGAGGGCCCCCTCCTCTTTTGGAGGGGGTCCTCGAAAGGGGTGGGAGTTTGGGGGGGGGGGGGTGTGGGGGGAACCGTCTCCTTAGGAGGGGATCCGGGAGAGGGGCTTGGGGCGGACTCTCCCCACCCTAGGCCTCGGCTCCTCCAGGCGGGGTCTGCGCTGTCGCCCCGCCTCCCCTAAACCCCCCACCTCAATGAATTATTAAAGTGCAGATATAGATCTAATATGGATATCCACCTGAGAGGGACAAAGGCTCTCTAACTCGTTCAGGTTAGAAAGCGTATGTTCATTTCAGCGCCGGAGAGCTGCAGGGATAACTCCCAAAGGTACAGCTCCAAAGAACAATGCAACACAGAACTTACTGATCTATCACCAACTACGTATTTAGCATAAGCGCCTCCCATTCCCCGGCTTCGTATGGCAATTACTACAAAGTCATGCGCAGTTGCTGCAATGGAATTGAGTCGGTGGTCGTGAATTTGAGTCTGAGGGCTGCTTTGGATGAAGGAATATATATGGGTCTTCCTCGCTGTCACCTTCTTACTTCGTTGATTTTTGACAATACATTTGACCCTGGAAAAGTCCCAATGCTCTTTTCTATTGCTTCTAAGTAGGTTCCATCTGGGCAAAATTTGTAACTGTCTAGGCTCTCCTTTGAACCTCTTTTCTTAAGATTATTAATTGTCCATTCTAAGCACAGCTGAGTAAATATGAAGAAATCAAAAGGCTCCGCTGCATTTAATCATTAATTTCTTTGTAACTTAAGTTCTGTATCTTTTATTATTCCAGTTGATTTTAACAGAAGTAACAGTAATCGAAAGTGTCTCTATTCGAATGTCTAAAGGAGAGCGCAATGCTTAACCACGGCAGGGCAAAAAGCAGAGCAGGGCCACCACCTGACAAGGACCTGGGAGCACTTCGGGGCAACACCGGGGCGAGAGCACGCGCGAGGCACACTAGCAGATCCCCACCCACAATTCCTAACAGAAAGCTTGAGCTGGGCACAAGCTCAGCACACAGCGAGCATAGTGAAAAAAGCAGCTGCACTCCAGCAGCACACAGACGGCTAAGAGCCACGAGCAATTTTGGCGTTCCCGCCCACCCGGCCGGACCGCAAGCGCCTCACACGCACGTCACGGCTACCGCCGCGCGCCGACCTGAAGCGCTTCGAGAGCGCTTCCAGGACTCCTTCCTGAGGCACTCCGCACGTTATTTCCGCGGTCTGCAGCACTGTCGCCAAAATAGTCTACATTCCCCGCAAATATCGCTCCCAAGATGCACCACTGGTTGGCGGAGTTTGCATGACCGCGCCCCTTTTCCCATGATGCCGTTCGCAGTGAGGAATTTGCATGACCCCGCCCCTTTCCCCATGATGCAGTTCGCCGCTCTCGAATTTGCATGACCCCGCCCCGTCTCCCAGGGTGCATTTCGCCGCTCTGAAATTTGCATGACCGCGCCTCCTTTCCTTATATGGCGTTCCCTTCGCGCATGCGCAGTCTGCCGCAGGTCAGGAGGGCCCCGCCCGGGGACCTCCCGAATTTTATAGGTGGCTACAGCACTGCCTGAGCCAAATCTGCATTTTGCCGGCGGTCGCGCCATTTTTCTCGGCTTCTTCAGGTGCGGGGAATGCGTGCGGTGGCATTAGTGGCGCCGGGGACGGTCGGGGGCAGCGCCTGCTGCGGCCGGCATGGGCACGGGCGGCTCTGTTTCGGCCGCGCGTCTCCGCCCCTCCAGAGGACCTGCGGCGCGCGCGCGGACAGCGGCGGGGCAGCGGCAGGGGAGCGGCGGAAAGCGGCGAAAAGCGGCGGAGAGCGGCGGGGAACGATGGGCAGCGGCGGAAAGCGGCGGGGGGCGGCGGAAAGCGGCAGGGGAGCGGCGGGAAGCGGCGGAGAACGGTGGGGAGCGGCGGAAAGCGGCGGGGAACGGTGGGGAGCGGCGGGGGGCGGCGGAAAGCGGCAGGGGAGCGGCGGGAAGCGGCGGAGAACGGTGGGGAGCGGCGGGGGGCGGCGGGGAACGGTGGGGAGCGGCAGGGGAGCGGCGGGAAGCGGCGGAGAACGGTGGGGAGCGGCGGGGAGCGGCGGGGGGGCGGCGGAAAGCGGCAGGGGAGCGGCGGCGCCGGAGGGGCGGTGGGAAGGGGCGGAAAGCGGCGGGGACCGGCGGGGACCGGCGGGGGGGCGGCGGGAAGCGCCGGGGGAGCGGCGTCGCCGGAGGGGCGGTGGCAAGCGGCGGGGAGCGGCGGGGAGCGGCGGGGGGGCGGCGGCAAGCGGCGGGGGGGCGGCGGGGAGCGGCGGCGGTCCCCGCGCGGTTTCGGAGCAGCCGCTGAGTAAACGGAGGTACCTGGGGGGGGGCATGGGGGTGCGGGGGTGCTCCCGGGACCGGCGCGCAACGGCGAGGCGCGCCGGGCGGCTTTGCTGGGTAAAGCGAGGCACCTGGCGTGCGCACGGGCGGGCGGGCGGTAGCCGCGGGGTCGGGACGGGCACCCGGGGCTGGGGGCGGCCGCACATGGAGCGGGCACTGCCAGGCGTCTGTTCCTTGCGTGTACCCGCCTCCCCCCTGGGGGGGTCAGCGGAAACCCTGCTGTCCTTTAAGAAAGGAGAAAGAGAAACGGAGGAAATAAAAACCAAAACTCCAAAAACCTGCACTGAAACGAAACAAACAGAAACAAGCCCACAAAATAAGAGCAAAAGAGGAAAACAAAACGCAATGAAAACAAACAAAAAAGAAAAAAAATAAAAGAAGAAAAATCATGAAAATAGGACCATTTTGGTATGTTCCTTTAAAATGTCTGGATGGCTTTGGTGTTTGAAATATAGTTCCCTTTGGTATGCTGTCCAAATTAGTAAAGGAGGCTAAAAATGGAATGGTGCTCCTCTGCTTTTGGCACTGCTTTGCCATTCTGGTGGTTGCTACTCTTCCATAGTCCTGGTAGCTGGAAAACCTCGTCTCTTTTTTTTCTCTCCTGTGATCCAGGTGAGCTGGCTTTTTGCAAAGGATGCTGTGTGGCTCACGAGCTGGATGTGCTTCCCTTTGCTGTGATTCTGGAAACTGGAAATGGGGAAGAGTGTCTCATGCTTAAGCCTGGACCTGCGGCTCACTTGTGTAAGTTGCTTTTTTTTGGGATGGCTCCATTGTTAGGGAGGTGGCAGACTTCAGCTTGTGTGAGGCATTTCTTTGTGGAATGGAAAGAAGTGCCTGTTCTCTTTTTCTCTTTGCACGTGGCCAGGTTTCTGATTTAAATGAGAAATGAAAAAGACATTTTCTCATCTTCATTGGTTGACGGAGAGTTTTGCACATGTAATTCCATTTCATTAGTCACGCTCCTAGTATGTTCAGGTGGAAAGAAAAGATGAAAGTGCTGTGCTGCCAGAAGCCACATCCGTGTTGACTTAGAGCATTCGCTGTTAGTCCCATCTTTTCAGCTTTGCTTTAAGCATGTTGGCTCCTAGATTCCTCACGCGTTAGATGCCTTCTCGTCCTTCTTTTCTCTCTTTTCACATGTGAAATGAAGAGCTGTGGCACAGAAGAGCCCCTCTGTCCGGTACTACGCAGGGGTGGGAGTGAACGCTTAACGTGGCTGTGCTCCTGACCTTCCAGCGCCGGGCGCAGAGGCGCAGCACACGAGCCGTGCCGTGCGCTTTCTGCCGAGAGTTTGAGCAGCACGTGGAGTTTCTTTGTCACCTCGTCGTTCCGAAAAGCAGTGGAGAGGCCTCTTCTCTGGGGGAGCTCCTGCAGTCTGCCAGCATTGTGTTCTCTGCCTAGCATCAGAGCACCAAGTCGGGTAAACACAGCAGGTGTGGCTGCGAGGACTGAACACCGGTGCGGGAGTCCCTTTGAGTTTAGCACGGGGAAAGAAATGGCCGTAGAATAATGGAATAGTTGGGGTTGGGACTTGCAAAAGCCCCCTGCAAACGAGCGGGGCCATCTTGCAGCAGGTCAGGTTGCTCAGAGCCCTGTGCAGCCTGGATTTGCCTGTTCCCAGGGAACTCTGCAGTTGCTAGTCGATGTAATTAGAGTGACTTTGGCAGAGCCTGTTCCCCTTGTGCAAAGAGTTTTGGAGCCTGCCAGCGATCGAGATCACCTCTTAAAAGAGAAGATGAATTTGAAAGGGTTAAAGGTGTTTTCAGGAAGACAGCCGAGCCATTTGCTGTTGGGGCATTGGAGCTTTCTCTCCAAGGAAGTACTCTGAGAGCACCTCCAGCAACTGTGCGAGCTGCTCTGCCGTCAGTCATTTCCAAACCTTGTGTTCCACTTCGGTGTGTTTACAAAACTATTTCTTTTGCAGCCGGTGACAAATGGGCTGATAGAACCAATCCAGAGGGTATCTTCTTGGGACAGTCACGATTCCAAGCAGAGTGCTGCTGACAGGAAGATCAGGTAATACAGCAGTGCTGTGCTGCTGACATTCTGTGTAAATGCTATTGTAATTCCTGAAAACTAGTTTCATTCCTGCTTGGGGTGTGGGGGGTGTGTTTTCTGGGTTTTTTTAAACCATAATTCTTTCAGATGCTCCCCATGTGTCCAGTAAAAATTCTGTACTAGGAAAGTCACCTGAATGTTGTTGTTTGAAAATCTGTTTTCAGGGTGTAGGATGTCTAGTGCAGCGACTGGATTCTGCAGCTACTGTGAAGAAATTTAACTCCATGGCAGCTAAAACCAGCACATAAAATCCTTAGGATTTTATTCCGCGCTGTTTTATTTTCTAGATGGAGAGTCCAAAAAGGATGTAAAGTCCATGAGTTGGAGTGTTTAGTGCAGGACCAGTGACTGCTTCCCAGATGTCAAAGCTGGAAACAAAAGTCTTAGATAATTAGAAAAAAAAATTCCTGTCCCTGCAGGAAAGAGCAGGGCCGGGTCAGAGGTGTGGGAGACAGGCGAGCATAAAGGAATACGCAGAGAGCGCTGCTGCGGATGGGCCTCTGTCTCTCTCGTGGTGCCGCCCCGTGCCGGCAGGTGCAGTACCGCGGCTTGGCCACAGGAGGGAGACACTTGAGCCCATTCTCTCAGGAAAGCACTCGTTCGTGCAGTAAGTTTTGTGTTAATACACGTAGCTAAATATTGATCCTGTTGGCTGTACCTGCGCGAAGAGCTGACCATTTCTTTTCTTCCTTTCTTTCATTTAATGCAGGTTTGCTTGATGTGAGTGTGAGGTACCAACGATCCTTGAGAGCAGCAGCAGGAGTAAGCGCTCAAGCTGTTTTGCTTTCTGTGCAGGTGCACAGGGCAGCTGGTTTGCAAGCAGCAGCCAGGTAAAGCCTGATTCAAAAAGGACCGTTTTTCACTGAAAACACCTTTATCTGGGGGCAGCAGGCTGAGGCATGAGATTAGAACAAATTTTTACTGGCCAGCTTTCCAGCTGCAGAGAGCATGGTTCGAAGTGGCTTCTGCTCCCAAGTGAAAATAATCTTAGGAAGGCCACCAGCAGTTGTTCTGGCCCGTGAAGCTGCAGTACAGGGTGGTAGGGTTTGTTCTGCAGAAGGATCAAGATTGGAAGGGCGTGGTTTCCTACATTTCCACATTTTTCTACACCAAAGGCTGATGTAAAAAATTGGCTGCTGTAAGATGGTACCTACTTGGGCCTTGGATCCTGGTCTTGCTGATGCTATTTGAAAGCTAGCTGAGGTTCTTTTCTTGCATTTCCCTGTGAAAAGCCCTCAGTAAGCTACCTGGGAAATGGAGCACGTCCCTTTCCACCACAGGGCTTCTGCTTCAATTGCGTGGTATTGGCTGGACATAGTTCCAGAATATGTGATTTTCCAGAGTTAGGAAAGGGCTAGAATAGAGGGCTATTCCAAATTGCCTAAGAGGGAGGGCTCCTGTCAGTGCAGAGATCTGACCCTTTCCCAGTGTTGCTGTGAGCCCCTGCTCCCTCTTAATTCAAGTGGATGCTGAAAGATGAGGATCCACTGTCCTGTGGTGCTTGGAGAAGTCAAGGGAATGGAATGACCTTAGACTCCTCATCCTTCAGGTGTATGACCTGAGTAAAGCTGGGTCTGGTTCACTTGTAAATTCTTCCATTTGCTGCTTTCGCCTCCTTTTGCTGGTCAGTCCTGGTCCGTACAAATAATGGGGCTTGGCCTTTGGCTTCTTTCTGGAGCAGGCTCTCTGGGAAGCTTTTCTACCGCACCGTATATTCTTAAAGGTGCTGAGTACTTTCTCAGCCACAGATAGGAGCACAGCCACCAGTGAAGGACCTGACCGGTGAGTTCCTCTCACCGTTTCGTATCTGCTCCTGGTATGTTCAGGTGGAAAGAAAAGATGAAAGTGCTGTGCTGCCAGAAGCCACATCCGTGTTGACTTAGAGCATTCGCTGTTAGTCCCATCTTTTCAGCTTTGCTTTAAGCATGTTGGCTCCTAGATTCCTCACGCGTTAGATGCCTTCTCGTCCTTCTTTTCTCTCTTTTCACATGTGAAATGAAGAGCTGTGGCACAGAAGAGCCCCTCTGTCCGGTACTACGCAGGGGTGGGAGTGAACGCTTAACGTGGCTGTGCTCCCGTCCTTCCAGCGCCGGGCGCAGAGGCGCAGCACTCGAGCCGTGCCGTGCGCTTTCTGCCGAGAGTTTGAGCAGCACGTGGAGTTTCTTTGTCACCTCGTCGTTCCGAAAAGCAGTGGAGAGGCCTCTTCTCTGGGGGAGCTCCTGCAGTCTGCCAGCATTGTGTTCTCTGCCTAGCATCAGAGCACCAAGTCGGGTAAGGACAGCAGGTGTGACTGCGAGGACTGAACGCCGGTGCGGGAGTCCCTTTGAGTTTAGCACGGGGAAAGAAATGGCCGTAGAATAATGGAATAGTTGGGGTTGGGACTTGCAAAAGCCCCCTGCAAACGAGCGGGGCCATCTTGCAGCAGGTCAGGTTGCTCAGAGCCCTGTGCAGCCTGGATTTGCCTGTTCCCAGGGAACTCTGCAGTTGCTAATCGCTGTAATTAGAGTGACTTTGGCAGAGCCTGTTCCCCCTGTGCAAAGAGTTTTGGAGCCTGCCAGCGATCGAGATCACCTCTTAAAAGAGAAGATGAATTTGAAAGGGTTAAAGGTGTTTTCAAGAAGACAGCTGAGCCATTTGCTGTTGGGGCATTGGAGCTTTCTCTCCAAGGAAGTACTCTGAGAGCACCTCCAGCAACTGTGCGAGCTGCTCTGCCGTCAGTCATTTCCAAACCTTGTGTTCCACTTCGGTGTGTTTACAAAACTATTTCTTTTGCAGCCGGTGACAAATGGGCTGATAGAACCAATCCAGAGGGTATCTTCTGGGGACAGTCACGATTCCAAGCAGAGTGCTGCTGACAGGAAGATCAGGTAATCCATCCTTGGCCCCCTGACACTCAGCCTGAGTCCAGCTGCTGTGTTTGGCTCTTTTGGGGAGCAGGGGGAAGCGTGTCCCTCGGGCTTGCGTGGGCTGCGCTGTTGCCCCCTGTGACGGTCAGTCAGAGTGCTGCTGCTGGCTTTGGCTTTTTTGGGGAGAAGGGGCATGTGTGTGAAAGGCTGGCATGTGTGGGCTATGTGCTTGCTCCCTGCCATGCGTCAGGCAGAGTGTTGCAGGTGCTGGGTTTGGCCTTTTTGGGGACACATGGGAAGTGCCTGTAAGCCTGGCACAGAAAGGAACGGGATAGGTTTGGTGTGCCTTTGAGAAGGACTTGAGGAAGTACAAAGTGTACGAAAGTGGGTCAGGAAGATGGATCTTTTCCCTGAAATCGCACTTTTGCTTGAGGTGATTTTTCTGGGCATTTTTTCAACTGGAATGGGGAGGAGATGTGGCCAGCTCGGTCTGAGTTCTGGGGCACCGCGTGCGCAGGCAAACAAATACTTCCTAGTGCACGGAACTGTTTGTTCTATGATTTTTTTCTGTTCTGTGGGGCAAACTTGGTTTTTGATTTCACGCTCAGAATGTGCATGGAGCCCCCCAGGGCAAGCAGTGCAAGTGCACATCGATGAGTTGGGTGAGGTGACTTAGGCTCAGCCTCAAGCAGTTTCCCAAGGGAGTTTTTGAGAGAGTTGGGTTCTGCAGAGCTGCTTTGTTCCATCGGAGTTTTGTGCAACCGGCTCCTCCAATTCCCCCAGCGCTTCCAGGGAAACGGAGGTGAAACTTCCTGCAATAAAAACGTGAACTTCTTTCTTTCTTTCTTTCTTCCAGAAGGCTGCCAGGAAATCCCGGCGGGTGCCCACGGCAGGCTTTTCCATCCGCTGCAACATCCTGGACTCGGCAGTCACCGAGGGACTCGGAGCAGAACCATTGGCAGCGAGTGGTTTGGGTGAGTAGTGGCTGGGAAAATTGCAGCAGAAAAGAACACGGACACGTGGCACAGGGACACGGGACAGAGGCAGAGAACACAGGCGCACGTACAAGAGGCACATGACACAGGCGGACGTGACACAGCCATGTAACACAGACGCATGCCACAGGGACACGCGACACAGTGGTAGAACACAGGCACACGCCAGAGACTCACGTGACAGACAGAACAGACAGACGTAGCACAGACTGACATGACACATACACGCTCGCGCACGCACACACACACCCCCAATACACACGTGTGCACACACATACACACTTGTGAACATGCCTGCACACATGTGCGCACCCATACAGACATGTGTGCACCCATACACACTTGTGCGCACGTGTACACACGCGTGCACATGCCTACACACATGTGAGCACCCATAGACACCTGTGCACATGCATACACACATGTGCACACGCATACACACTTGTGCACATGCCTACACACATGTGTACACCCATAGACAGATGTGCGCACTCATACACACTTGTGCACATGCCTGCACACATGTGGGCACCCATAGACACATGAGCACATGCCGACACACATGTGCGCACCCATGCACACTTAGGCACATGCCTACCCACTTTTGCACATGTCTACACACATGTGCGCAGCCATACAGACGTGTGCTCCCATACACGCTTGTGCACACACATACACACTTGTGCACACGCCTACACACATGTGCGCATCCATGCCCACTTTTGCACATGCATGCACACATGTGCGCACCCGTACACAGTTTTGCACACTCCTACGCACGTGTGTGTACCCAGGCACACTTGTGCACACCCAGACACACCTGTGCACACGCATACACACATGTGCACACCCAGACACACTTGTGCACACGCATACACTGTTGTGCACACGCCTACAGACATGTGCGCAGCCTTACACACATGTGCACACATCCCACATGCGCTTCCCCCCCCTCGAGGGCGCTGCCTGGTGGGCAGCGATCGGGGAGACACGGAGCACGTCTGGTGCCGCAGGCAGGGTGCAGTTCCCGTGCTTCCCCACAGGAGGGCGACACTGAGCCCATCCCTTGGTGCCGCAGGGTGCAGTACCGCGGTGTCACCACAGGAGGGAGACACTGATCCTGGACTCGGCAGTCACCGAGGGACTCGGCGCAGAGCCATTGGCAGCGAGTGGTTTGGGTGAGCACTGGCTGGGAAAATTGCAGCAGAAAAGAGCACGGACACATGGCACAGGGACACGGGACGCAGAGGGACACGCCGCAGGCCTAGCACGCAGGCACATGCACAAGAGGCACGTGACACAGCCATGTAACACAGGCACATGCCGCAGGGACACGTGACACAGTGGTAGAAGACAGGCACATGCCAGAGACTCACGTGACAGACAGAACAGACAGACGTAGCACAGACTGACGTGACAGATACACACTCGTGCACACGCACGTGTGCGCACCCATACACACTTTTGCACAGGCCTACGCACATGTGCACACGTATAGGCAGTTGTGCACTCGCCTACGCGTGTGCGCACCCATAGACACATGTGGACACCGTCCCACGAGCAATTTCTGAGTTTCTCCTGGAGAAAACCTCGTGGCAGAGCAGGTTGTAAGCAAAATCAAGAGCAAAGGTTGGTTTGGATTGGGAAACTTGAAATAACTTTGGAGCAGAAGGTCCCAACTTTTTCTTTTCTTTCTCTTTGTCTCCTTCACGTGCTGGACTTGCCTGTGGGGATGTCAGACCCTCGTGGCTGTGAGTTTCTTTTTTTTTTTTCCATGGGAAAGTGGAAATAAAGAGGAATGAACTAATGGGAGCAATGTTTTCTGCAGCCTTTCCCCTTTGCTGAAACGTTTTCTGCACTCCTTTCTCTTTTTGCCTTTGAATGTACAGCCATTGCCTAGGAATGCCTCCCCCGAATTCCTTGCAGCTCGTGGCGGAACTCGGACAGGACTGGGCAATCGCCGCGGCCGCCATTTGCCCTCAGAGCACGGTGCGGGCAGGAGCTGCCCGTCCGCGCTGCCCAGGTGAGGCTGGGGGGCTTCGGCCTCCTCTCCTCTGCCCCCTCTAGCCCTCTTTTCTGCCCCCCGTGTTCCCCTTCTTTCTCCCCCTCCTTCCTGCTCGCCGTCTTCCCCTTCTTTGTCCCCTTTCCCTTCCTTCCTCCCCCCCCCCCGTGTTCCCCTTCTTTTTCCCCCACATTCCTGCTCGCCGTGCTCCCCCGTGTGTCCCTGTCCCCCCCGTGCCTCTTTCCCCCGCAGCCGCGGGGCTCGGGGCGCCGGAGAATAAAGCCCAGAGGGCCGGAGCCCGGCGCCCCCCGCTCTCGCTGGGACCCCCCCGTCCCCGCACGGGGCCGGGCCCGCTCGGCAGCTCCCCCCGAGCAGTTCCAAAGCACCGCCCGACAGCGCCGGCGCTCCCGGGGAGGGGGTTCGGGGGGGCCCTCTCCTTAGGAGGGGGTCCCGGGGCTGGGGAGGGGGGGGATAGGTTAGGGAGGGCCCCCTCCTCTTTTGGAGGGGGTCCTCGAAAGGGGTGGGAGTTTGGGGGGGGGGGGGTGTGGGGGGAACCGTCTCCTTAGGAGGGGATCCGGGAGAGGGGCTTGGGGCGGACTCTCCCCACCCTAGGCCTCGGCTCCTCCAGGCGGGGTCTGCGCTGTCGCCCCGCCTCCCCTAAACCCCCCACCTCAATGAATTATTAAAGTGCAGATATAGATCTAATATGGATATCCACCTGAGAGGGACAAAGGCTCTCTAACTCGTTCAGGTTAGAAAGCGTATGTTCATTTCAGCGCCGGAGAGCTGCAGGGATAACTCCCAAAGGTACAGCTCCAAAGAACAATGCAACACAGAACTTACTGATCTATCACCAACTACGTATTTAGCATAAGCGCCTCCCATTCCCCGGCTTCGTATGGCAATTACTACAAAGTCATGCGCAGTTGCTGCAATGGAATTGAGTCGGTGGTCGTGAATTTGAGTCTGAGGGCTGCTTTGGATGAAGGAATATATATGGGTCTTCCTCGCTGTCACCTTCTTACTTCGTTGATTTTTGACAATACATTTGACCCTGGAAAAGTCCCAATGCTCTTTTCTATTGCTTCTAAGTAGGTTCCATCTGGGCAAAATTTGTAACTGTCTAGGCTCCCCTTTGAACCTCTTTTCTTAAGATTATTAATTGTCCATTCTAAGCACAGCTGAGTAAATATGAAGAAATCAAAAGGCTCCGCTGCATTTAATCATTAATTTCTTTGTAACTTAAGTTCTGTATCTTTTATTATTCCAGTTGATTTTAACAGAAGTAACAGTAATCAAAAGTGTCTCTATTCGAATGTCTAAAGGAGAGCGCAATGCTTAACCACGGCAGGGCAAAAAGCAGAGCAGGGCCACCACCTGACAAGGACCTGGGAGCACTTCGGGGCAACACCGGGGCGAGAGCACGCGCGAGGCACACTAGCAGATCCCCACCCACAATTCCTAACAGAAAGCTTGAGCTGGGCACAAGCTCACCACACAGCGAGCATAGTGAAAAAAGCAGCTGCACTCCAGCAGCACACAGACGGCTAAGAGCCGCGAGCAATTTTGGCGTTCCCGCCCACCCGGCCGGACCGCAAGCGCCTCACACGCACGTCACGGCTACCGCCGCGCGCCGACCTGAAGCGCTTCGAGAGCGCTTCCAGGACTCCTTCCTGAGGCACTCCGCACGTTATTTCCGCGGTCTGCAGCACTGTCGCCAAAATAGTCTACATTCCCCGCAAATATCGCTCCCAAGATGCACCACTGGTTGGCGGAGTTTGCATGACCGCGCCCCTTTTCCCATGATGCCGTTCGCAGTGAGGAATTTGCATGACCCCGCCCCCTTCCCCATGATGCAGTTCGCCGCTCTCGAATTTGCATGACCCCGCCCCGTCTCCCAGGGTGCATTTCGCCGCTCTGAAATTTGCATGACCGCGCCTCCTTTCCTTATATGGCGTTCCCTTCGCGCATGCGCAGTCTGCCGCAGGTCAGGAGGGCCCCGCCCGGGGACCTCCCGAATTTTATAGGTGGCTACAGCACTGCCTGAGCCAAATCTGCATTTTGCCGGCGGTCGCGCCATTTTTCTCGGCTTCTTCAGGTGCGGGGAATGCGTGCGGTGGCATTAGTGGCGCCGGGGACGGTCGGGGGCAGCGCCTGCTGCGGCCGGCATGGGCACGGGCGGCTCTGTTTCGGCCGCGCGTCTCCGTCCCTCCAGAGGACCTGCGGCGCGCGCGCGGACAGCGGCGGGGCAGCGGCAGGGGAGCGGCGGAAAGCGGCGAAAAGCGGCGGAGAGCGGCGGGGAACGATGGGCAGCGGCGGAAAGCGGCGGGGGGCGGCGGAAAGCGGCAGGGGAGCGGCGGGAAGCGGCGGAGAACGGTGGGGAGCGGCGGAAAGCGGCGGGGAACGGTGGGGAGCGGCGGGGGGCGGCGGAAAGCGGCAGGGGAGCGGCGGGAAGCGGCGGAGAACGGTGGGGAGCGGCGGGGGGCGGCGGGGAACGGTGGGGAGCGGCAGGGGAGCGGCGGGAAGCGGCGGAGAACGGTGGGGAGCGGCGGGGAGCGGCGGGGGGGCGGCGGAAAGCGGCAGGGGAGCGGCGGCGCCGGAGGGGCGGTGGGAAGGGGCGGAAAGCGGCGGGGACCGGCGGGGACCGGCGGGGACCGGCGGGGGGGCGGCGGGAAGCGCCGGGGGAGCGGCGTCGCCGGAGGGGCGGTGGCAAGCGGCGGGGAGCGGCGGGGAGCGGCGGGGGGGCGGCGGCAAGCGGCGGGGGGGCGGCGGGGAGCGGCGGCGGTCCCCGCGCGGTTTCGGAGCAGCCGCTGAGTAAACGGAGGTACCTGGGGGGGGGCATGGGGGTGCGGGGGTGCTCCCGGGACCGGCGCGCAACGGCGAGGCGCGCCGGGCGGCTTTGCTGGGTAAAGCGAGGCACCTGGCGTGCGCACGGGCGGGCGGGCGGTAGCCGCGGGGTCGGGACGGGCACCCGGGGCTGGGGGCGGCCGCACATGGAGCGGGCACTGCCAGGCGTCTGTTCCTTGCGTGTACCCGCCTCCCCCCTGGGGGGGTCAGCGGAAACCCTGCTGTCCTTTAAGAAAGGAGAAAGAGAAACGGAGGAAATAAAAACCAAAACTCCAAAAACCTGCACTGAAACGAAACAAACAGAAACAAGCCCACAAAATAAGAGCAAAAGAGGAAAACAAAACGCAATGAAAACAAACAAAAAAGAAAAAAAATAAAAGAAGAAAAATCACGAAAATAGGACCATTTTGGTATGTTCCTTTAAAATGTCTGGATGGCTTTGGTGTTTGAAATATAGTTCCCTTTGGTATGCTGTCCAAATTAGTAAAGGAGGCTAAAAATGGAATGGTGCTCCTCTGCTTTTGGCACTGCTTTGCCATTCTGGTGGTTGCTACTCTTCCATAGTCCTGGTAGCTGGAAAACCTCGTCTCTTTTTTTTCTCTCCTGTGATCCAGGTGAGCTGGCTTTTTGCAAAGGATGCTGTGTGGCTCACGAGCTGGATGTGCTTCCCTTTGCTGTGATTCTGGAAACTGGAAATGGGGAAGAGTGTCTCATGCTTAAGCCTGGACCTGCGGCTCACTTGTGTAAGTTGCTTTTTTTTGGGATGGCTCCATTGTTAGGGAGGTGGCAGACTTCAGCTTGTGTGAGGCATTTCTTTGTGGAATGGAAAGAAGTGCCTGTTCTCTTTTTCTCTTTGCACGTGGCCAGGTTTCTGATTTAAATGAGAAATGAAAAAGACATTTTCTCATCTTCATTGGTTGACGGAGAGTTTTGCACATGTAATTCCATTTCATTAGTCACGCTCCTAGTATGTTCAGGTGGAAAGAAAAGATGAAAGTGCTGTGCTGCCAGAAGCCACATCCGTGTTGACTTAGAGCATTCGCTGTTAGTCCCATCTTTTCAGCTTTGCTTTAAGCATGTTGGCTCCTAGATTCCTCACGCGTTAGATGCCTTCTCGTCCTTCTTTTCTCTCTTTTCACATGTGAAATGAAGAGCTGTGGCACAGAAGAGCCCCTCTGTCCGGTACTACGCAGGGGTGGGAGTGAACGCTTAACGTGGCTGTGCTCCTGTCCTTCCAGCGCCGGGCGCAGAGGCGCAGCACACGAGCCGTGCCGTGCGCTTTCTGCCGAGAGTTTGAGCAGCATGTGGAGTTTCTTTGTCACCTCGTCGTTCCGAAAAGCAGTGGAGAGGCCTCTTCTCTGGGGGAGCTCCTGCAGTCTGCCAGCATTGTGTTCTCTGCCTAGCATCAGAGCACCAAGTCGGGTAAGGACAGCAGGTGTGACTGCGAGGACTGAACGCCGGTGCGGGAGTCCCTTTGAGTTTAGCACGGGGAAAGAAATGGCCGTAGAATAATGGAATAGTTGGGGTTGGGACTTGCAAAAGCCCCCTGCAAACGAGCGGGGCCATCTTGCAGCAGGTCAGGTTGCTCAGAGCCCTGTGCAGCCTGGATTTGCCTGTTCCCAGGGAACTCTGCAGTTGCTAATCGCTGTAATTAGAGTGACTTTGGCAGAGCCTGTTCCCCCTGTGCAAAGAGTTTTGGAGCCTGCCAGCGATCGAGATCACCTCTTAAAAGAGAAGATGAATTTGAAAGGGTTAAAGGTGTTTTCAAGAAGACAGCTGAGCCATTTGCTGTTGGGGCATTGGAGCTTTCTCTCCAAGGAAGTACTCTGAGAGCACCTCCAGCAACTGTGCGAGCTGCTCTGCCGTCAGTCATTTCCAAACCTTGTGTTCCACTTTGGTGTGTTTACAAAACTATTTCTTTTGCAGCCGGTGACAAATGGGCTGATAGAACCAATCCAGAGGGTATCTTCTGGGGACAGTCACGATTCCAAGCAGAGAGCTGCTGACAGGAAGATCAGGTAATCCATCCTTGGCCCCCTGACACTCAGCCTGAGTCCAGCTGCTGTGTTTGGCTCTTTTGGGGAGCAGGGGGAAGCGTGTCCCTCGGGCTTGCGTGGGCTGCGCTGTTGCCCCCTGTGACGGTCAGTCAGAGTGCTGCTGCTGGCTTTGGCTTTTTTGGGGAGAAGGGGCATGTGTGTGAAAGGCTGGCATGTGTGGGCTATGTGCTTGCTCCCTGCCATGCGTCAGGCAGAGTGTTGCAGGTGCTGGGTTTGGCCTTTTTGGGGACACATGGGAAGTGCCTGTAAGCCTGGCACAGAAAGGAACGGGATAGGTTTGGTGTGCCTTTGAGAAGGACTTGAGGAAGTACAAAGTGTACGAAAGTGGGTCAGGAAGATGGATCTTTTCCCTGAAATCGCACTTTTGCTTGAGGTGATTTTTCTGGGCATTTTTTCAACTGGAATGGGGAGGAGATGTGGCCAGCTCGGTCTGAGTTCTGGGGCACCGCGTGCGCAGGCAAACAAATACTTCCTAGTGCACGGAACTGTTTGTTCTATGATTTTTTTCTGTTCTGTGGGGCAAACTTGGTTTTTGATTTCACGCTCAGAATGTGCATGGAGCCCCCCAGGGCAAGCAGTGCAAGTGCACATCGATGAGTTGGGTGAGGTGACTTAGGCTCAGCCTCAAGCAGTTTCCCAAGGGAGTTTTTGAGAGAGTTGGGTTCTGCAGAGCTGCTTTGTTCCATCGGAGTTTTGTGCAACCGGCTCCTCCAATTCCCCCAGCGCTTCCAGGGAAACGGAGGTGAAACTTCCTGCAATAAAAACGTGAACTTCTTTCTTTCTTTCTTTCTTCCAGAAGGCTGCCAGGAAATCCCGGCGGGTGCCCACGGCAGGCTTTTCCATGTGCTGCAACATCCTGGACTCGGCAGTCACCGAGGGACTCGGAGCAGAACCATTGGCAGCGAGTGGTTTGGGTGAGTAGTGGCTGGGAAAATTGCAGCAGAAAAGAACACGGACACGTGGCACAGGGACACGGGACAGAGGCAGAGAACACAGGCGCACGTACAAGAGGCACATGACACAGGCGGACGTGACACAGCCATGTAACACAGACGCATGCCACAGGGACACGCGACACAGTGGTAGAACACAGGCACACGCCAGAGACTCACGTGACAGACAGAACAGACAGACGTAGCACAGACTGACGTGACACATACACGCTCGCGCACGCACACACACACCCCCAATACACACGTGTGCACACACATACACACTTGTGAACATGCCTGCACACATGTGCGCACCCATACAGACATGTGTGCACCCATACACACTTGTGCGCACGTGTACACACGCGTGCACATGCCTACACACATGTGAGCACCCATAGACACCTGTGCACATGCATACACACATGTGCACACGCATACACACTTGTGCACATGCCTACACACATGTGTACACCCATAGACAGATGTGCGCACTCATACACACTTGTGCACATGCCTGCACACATGTGGGCACCCATAGACACATGAGCACATGCCGACACACATGTGCGCACCCATGCACACTTAGGCACATGCCTACCCACTTTTGCACATGTCTACACACATGTGCGCAGCCATACAGACGTGTGCTCCCATACACGCTTGTGCACACACATACACACTTGTGCACACGCCTACACACATGTGCGCATCCATGCCCACTTTTGCACATGCATGCACACATGTGCGCACCCGTACACAGTTTTGCACACTCCTACGCACGTGTGTGTACCCAGGCACACTTGTGCACACCCAGACACACCTGTGCACACGCATACACACATGTGCACACCCAGACACACTTGTGCACACGCATACACTGTTGTGCACACGCCTACAGACATGTGCGCAGCCTTACACACATGTGCACACATCCCACATGCGCTTCCCCCCCCTCGAGGGCGCTGCCTGGTGGGCAGCGATCGGGGAGACACGGAGCACGTCTGGTGCCGCAGGCAGGGTGCAGTTCCCGTGCTTCCCCACAGGAGGGCGACACTGAGCCCATCCCTTGGTGCCGCAGGGTGCAGTACCGCGGTGTCACCACAGGAGGGAGACACTGATCCTGGACTCGGCAGTCACCGAGGGACTCGGCGCAGAGCCATTGGCAGCGAGTGGTTTGGGTGAGCACTGGCTGGGAAAATTGCAGAAGAAAAGAGCACGGACACATGGCACAGGGACACGGGACGCAGAGGGACACGCCGCAGGCCTAGCACGCAGGCACATGCACAAGAGGCACGTGACACAGCCATGTAACACAGGCACATGCCGCAGGGACACGTGACACAGTGGTAGAAGACAGGCACATGCCAGAGACTCACGTGACAGACAGAACAGACAGACGTAGCACAGACTGACGTGACAGATACACACTCGTGCACACGCACGTGTGCGCACCCATACACACTTTTGCACAGGCCTACGCACATGTGCACACGTATAGGCAGTTGTGCACTCGCCTACGCGTGTGCGCACCCATAGACACATGTGGACACCGTCCCACGAGCAATTTCTGAGTTTCTCCTGGAGAAAACCTCGTGGCAGAGCAGGTTGTAAGCAAAATCAAGAGCAAAGGTTGGTTTGGATTGGGAAACTTGAAATAACTTTGGAGCAGAAGGTCCCAACTTTTTCTTTTCTTTCTCTTTGTCTCCTTCACGTGCTGGACTTGCCTGTGGGGATGTCAGACCCTCGTGGCTGTGAGTTTCTTTTTTTTTTTTCCATGGGAAAGTGGAAATAAAGAGGAATGAACTAATGGGAGCAATGTTTTCTGCAGCCTTTCCCCTTTGCTGAAACGTTTTCTGCACTCCTTTCTCTTTTTGCCTTTGAATGTACAGCCATTGCCTAGGAATGCCTCCCCCGAATTCCTTGCAGCTCGTGGCGGAACTCGGACAGGACTGGGCAATCGCCGCGGCCGCCATTTGCCCTCAGAGCACGGTGCGGGCAGGAGCTGCCCGTCCGCGCTGCCCAGGTGAGGCTGGGGGGCTTCGGCCTCCTCTCCTCTGCCCCCTCTAGCCCTCTTTTCTGCCCCCCGTGTTCCCCTTCTTTCTCCCCCTCCTTCCTGCTCGCCGTCTTCCCCTTCTTTGTCCCCTTTCCCTTCCTTCCTCCCCCCCCCCCGTGTTCCCCTTCTTTTTCCCCCACATTCCTGCTCGCCGTGCTCCCCCGTGTGTCCCTGTCCCCCCCGTGCCTCTTTCCCCCGCAGCCGCGGGGCTCGGGGCGCCGGAGAATAAAGCCCAGAGGGCCGGAGCCCGGCGCCCCCCGCTCTCGCTGGGACCCCCCCGTCCCCGCACGGGGCCGGGCCCGCTCGGCAGCTCCCCCCGAGCAGTTCCAAAGCACCGCCCGACAGCGCCGGCGCTCCCGGGGAGGGGGTTCGGGGGGGCCCTCTCCTTAGGAGGGGGTCCCGGGGCTGGGGAGGGGGGGGATAGGTTAGGGAGGGCCCCCTCCTCTTTTGGAGGGGGTCCTCGAAAGGGGTGGGAGTTTGGGGGGGGGGGGGTGTGGGGGGAACCGTCTCCTTAGGAGGGGATCCGGGAGAGGGGCTTGGGGCGGACTCTCCCCACCCTAGGCCTCGGCTCCTCCAGGCGGGGTCTGCGCTGTCGCCCCGCCTCCCCTAAACCCCCCACCTCAATGAATTATTAAAGTGCAGATATAGATCTAATATGGATATCCACCTGAGAGGGACAAAGGCTCTCTAACTCGTTCAGGTTAGAAAGCGTATGTTCATTTCAGCGCCGGAGAGCTGCAGGGATAACTCCCAAAGGTACAGCTCCAAAGAACAATGCAACACAGAACTTACTGATCTATCACCAACTACGTATTTAGCATAAGCGCCTCCCATTCCCCGGCTTCGTATGGCAATTACTACAAAGTCATGCGCAGTTGCTGCAATGGAATTGAGTCGGTGGTCGTGAATTTGAGTCTGAGGGCTGCTTTGGATGAAGGAATATATATGGGTCTTCCTCGCTGTCACCTTCTTACTTCGTTGATTTTTGACAATACATTTGACCCTGGAAAAGTCCCAATGCTCTTTTCTATTGCTTCTAAGTAGGTTCCATCTGGGCAAAATTTGTAACTGTCTAGGCTCCCCTTTGAACCTCTTTTCTTAAGATTATTAATTGTCCATTCTAAGCACAGCTGAGTAAATATGAAGAAATCAAAAGGCTCCGCTGCATTTAATCATTAATTTCTTTGTAACTTAAGTTCTGTATCTTTTATTATTCCAGTTGATTTTAACAGAAGTAACAGTAATCAAAAGTGTCTCTATTCGAATGTCTAAAGGAGAGCGCAATGCTTAACCACGGCAGGGCAAAAAGCAGAGCAGGGCCACCACCTGACAAGGACCTGGGAGCACTTCGGGGCAACACCGGGGCGAGAGCACGCGCGAGGCACACTAGCAGATCCCCACCCACAATTCCTAACACAAAGCTTGAGCTGGGCACAAGCTCACCACACAGCGAGCATAGTGAAAAAAGCAGCTGCACTCCAGCAGCACACAGACGGCTAAGAGCCGCGAGCAATTTTGGCGTTCCCGCCCACCCGGCCGGACCGCAAGCGCCTCACACGCACGTCACGGCTACCGCCGCGCGCCGACCTGAAGCGCTTCGAGAGCGCTTCCAGGACTCCTTCCTGAGGCACTCCGCACGTTATTTCCGCGGTCTGCAGCACTGTCGCCAAAATAGTCTACATTCCCCGCAAATATCGCTCCCAAGATGCACCACTGGTTGGCGGAGTTTGCATGACCGCGCCCCTTTTCCCATGATGCCGTTCGCAGTGAGGAATTTGCATGACCCCGCCCCTTTCCCCATGATGCAGTTCGCCGCTCTCGAATTTGCATGACCCCGCCCCGTCTCCCAGGGTGCATTTCGCCGCTCTGAAATTTGCATGACCGCGCCTCCTTTCCTTATATGGCGTTCCCTTCGCGCATGCGCAGTCTGCCGCAGGTCAGGAGGGCCCCGCCCGGGGACCTCCCGAATTTTATAGGTGGCTACAGCACTGCCTGAGCCAAATCTGCATTTTGCCGGCGGTCGCGCCATTTTTCTCGGCTTCTTCAGGTGCGGGGAATGCGTGCGGTGGCATTAGTGGCGCCGGGGACGGTCGGGGGCAGCGCCTGCTGCGGCCGGCATGGGCACGGGCGGCTCTGTTTCGGCCGCGCGTCTCCGCCCCTCCAGAGGACCTGCGGCGCGCGCGCGGACAGCGGCGGGGCAGCGGCAGGGGAGCGGCGGAAAGCGGCGAAAAGCGGCGGAGAGCGGCGGGGAACGATGGGCAGCGGCGGAAAGCGGCGGGGGGCGGCGGAAAGCGGCAGGGGAGCGGCGGGAAGCGGCGGAGAACGGTGGGGAGCGGCGGAAAGCGGCGGGGAACGGTGGGGAGCGGCGGGGGGCGGCGGAAAGCGGCAGGGGAGCGGCGGGAAGCGGCGGAGAACGGTGGGGAGCGGCGGGGGGCGGCGGGGAACGGTGGGGAGCGGCAGGGGAGCGGCGGGAAGCGGCGGAGAACGGTGGGGAGCGGCGGGGAGCGGCGGGGGGGCGGCGGAAAGCGGCAGGGGAGCGGCGGCGCCGGAGGGGCGGTGGGAAGGGGCGGAAAGCGGCGGGGACCGGCGGGGACCGGCGGGGGGGCGGCGGGAAGCGCCGGGGGAGCGGCGTCGCCGGAGGGGCGGTGGCAAGCGGCGGGGAGCGGCGGGGAGCGGCGGGGGGGCGGCGGCAAGCGGCGGGGGGGCGGCGGGGAGCGGCGGCGGTCCCCGCGCGGTTTCGGAGCAGCCGCTGAGTAAACGGAGGTACCTGGGGGGGGGCATGGGGGTGCGGGGGTGCTCCCGGGACCGGCGCGCAACGGCGAGGCGCGCCGGGCGGCTTTGCTGGGTAAAGCGAGGCACCTGGCGTGCGCACGGGCGGGCGGGCGGTAGCCGCGGGGTCGGGACGGGCACCCGGGGCTGGGGGCGGCCGCACATGGAGCGGGCACTGCCAGGCGTCTGTTCCTTGCGTGTACCCGCCTCCCCCCTGGGGGGGTCAGCGGAAACCCTGCTGTCCTTTAAGAAAGGAGAAAGAGAAACGGAGGAAATAAAAACCAAAACTCCAAAAACCTGCACTGAAACGAAACAAACAGAAACAAGCCCACAAAATAAGAGCAAAAGAGGAAAACAAAACGCAATGAAAACAAACAAAAAAGAAAAAAAATAAAAGAAGAAAAATCACGAAAATAGGACCATTTTGGTATGTTCCTTTAAAATGTCTGGATGGCTTTGGTGTTTGAAATATAGTTCCCTTTGGTATGCTGTCCAAATTAGTAAAGGAGGCTAAAAATGGAATGGTGCTCCTCTGCTTTTGGCACTGCTTTGCCATTCTGGTGGTTGCTACTCTTCCATAGTCCTGGTAGCTGGAAAACCTCGTCTCTTTTTTTTCTCTCCTGTGATCCAGGTGAGCTGGCTTTTTGCAAAGGATGCTGTGTGGCTCACGAGCTGGATGTGCTTCCCTTTGCTGTGATTCTGGAAACTGGAAATGGGGAAGAGTGTCTCATGCTTAAGCCTGGACCTGCGGCTCACTTGTGTAAGTTGCTTTTTTTTGGGATGGCTCCATTGTTAGGGAGGTGGCAGACTTCAGCTTGTGTGAGGCATTTCTTTGTGGAATGGAAAGAAGTGCCTGTTCTCTTTTTCTCTTTGCACGTGGCCAGGTTTCTGATTTAAATGAGAAATGAAAAAGACATTTTCTCATCTTCATTGGTTGACGGAGAGTTTTGCACATGTAATTCCATTTCATTAGTCACGCTCCTAGTATGTTCAGGTGGAAAGAAAAGATGAAAGTGCTGTGCTGCCAGAAGCCACATCCGTGTTGACTTAGAGCATTCGCTGTTAGTCCCATCTTTTCAGCTTTGCTTTAAGCATGTTGGCTCCTAGATTCCTCACGCGTTAGATGCCTTCTCGTCCTTCTTTTCTCTCTTTTCACATGTGAAATGAAGAGCTGTGGCACAGAAGAGCCCCTCTGTCCGGTACTACGCAGGGGTGGGAGTGAACGCTTAACGTGGCTGTGCTCCTGTCCTTCCAGCGCCGGGCGCAGAGGCGCAGCACACGAGCCGTGCCGTGCGCTTTCTGCCGAGAGTTTGAGCAGCACGTGGAGTTTCTTTGTCACCTCGTCGTTCCGAAAAGCAGTGGAGAGGCCTCTTCTCTGGGGGAGCTCCTGCAGTCTGCCAGCATTGTGTTCTCTGCCTAGCATCAGAGCACCAAGTCGGGTAAGGACAGCAGGTGTGACTGCGAGGACTGAACGCCGGTGCGGGAGTCCCTTTGAGTTTAGCACGGGGAAAGAAATGGCCGTAGAATAATGGAATAGTTGGGGTTGGGACTTGCAAAAGCCCCCTGCAAACGAGCGGGGCCATCTTGCAGCAGGTCAGGTTGCTCAGAGCCCTGTGCAGCCTGGATTTGCCTGTTCCCAGGGAACTCTGCAGTTGCTAATCGCTGTAATTAGAGTGACTTTGGCAGAGCCTGTTCCCCCTGTGCAAAGAGTTTTGGAGCCTGCCAGCGATCGAGATCACCTCTTAAAAGAGAAGATGAATTTGAAAGGGTTAAAGGTGTTTTCAAGAAGACAGCTGAGCCATTTGCTGTTGGGGCATTGGAGCTTTCTCTCCAAGGAAGTACTCTGAGAGCACCTCCAGCAACTGTGCGAGCTGCTCTGCCGTCAGTCATTTCCAAACCTTGTGTTCCACTTTGGTGTGTTTACAAAACTATTTCTTTTGCAGCCGGTGACAAATGGGCTGATAGAACCAATCCAGAGGGTATCTTCTGGGGACAGTCACGATTCCAAGCAGAGAGCTGCTGACAGGAAGATCAGGTAATCCATCCTTGGCCCCCTGACACTCAGCCTGAGTCCAGCTGCTGTGTTTGGCTCTTTTGGGGAGCAGGGGGAAGCGTGTCCCTCGGGCTTGCGTGGGCTGCGCTGTTGCCCCCTGTGACGGTCAGTCAGAGTGCTGCTGCTGGCTTTGGCTTTTTTGGGGAGAAGGGGCATGTGTGTGAAAGGCTGGCATGTGTGGGCTATGTGCTTGCTCCCTGCCATGCGTCAGGCAGAGTGTTGCAGGTGCTGGGTTTGGCCTTTTTGGGGACACATGGGAAGTGCCTGTAAGCCTGGCACAGAAAGGAACGGGATAGGTTTGGTGTGCCTTTGAGAAGGACTTGAGGAAGTACAAAGTGTACGAAAGTGGGTCAGGAAGATGGATCTTTTCCCTGAAATCGCACTTTTGCTTGAGGTGATTTTTCTGGGCATTTTTTCAACTGGAATGGGGAGGAGATGTGGCCAGCTCGGTCTGAGTTCTGGGGCACCGCGTGCGCAGGCAAACAAATACTTCCTAGTGCACGGAACTGTTTGTTCTATGATTTTTTTCTGTTCTGTGGGGCAAACTTGGTTTTTGATTTCACGCTCAGAATGTGCATGGAGCCCCCCAGGGCAAGCAGTGCAAGTGCACATCGATGAGTTGGGTGAGGTGACTTAGGCTCAGCCTCAAGCAGTTTCCCAAGGGAGTTTTTGAGAGAGTTGGGTTCTGCAGAGCTGCTTTGTTCCATCGGAGTTTTGTGCAACCGGCTCCTCCAATTCCCCCAGCGCTTCCAGGGAAACGGAGGTGAAACTTCCTGCAATAAAAACGTGAACTTCTTTCTTTCTTTCTTTCTTCCAGAAGGCTGCCAGGAAATCCCGGCGGGTGCCCACGGCAGGCTTTTCCATCCGCTGCAACATCCTGGACTCGGCAGTCACCGAGGGACTCGGAGCAGAACCATTGGCAGCGAGTGGTTTGGGTGAGTAGTGGCTGGGAAAATTGCAGCAGAAAAGAACACGGACACGTGGCACAGGGACACGGGACAGAGGCAGAGAACACAGGCGCACGTACAAGAGGCACATGACACAGGCGGACGTGACACAGCCATGTAACACAGACGCATGCCACAGGGACACGCGACACAGTGGTAGAACACAGGCACACGCCAGAGACTCACGTGACAGACAGAACAGACAGACGTAGCACAGACTGACGTGACACATACACGCTCGCGCACGCACACACACACCCCCAATACACACGTGTGCACACACATACACACTTGTGAACATGCCTGCACACATGTGCGCACCCATACAGACATGTGTGCACCCATACACACTTGTGCGCACGTGTACACACGCGTGCACATGCCTACACACATGTGAGCACCCATAGACACCTGTGCACATGCATACACACATGTGCACACGCATACACACTTGTGCACATGCCTACACACATGTGTACACCCATAGACAGATGTGCGCACTCATACACACTTGTGCACATGCCTGCACACATGTGGGCACCCATAGACACATGAGCACATGCCGACACACATGTGCGCACCCATGCACACTTAGGCACATGCCTACCCACTTTTGCACATGTCTACACACATGTGCGCAGCCATACAGACGTGTGCTCCCATACACGCTTGTGCACACACATACACACTTGTGCACACGCCTACACACATGTGCGCATCCATGCCCACTTTTGCACATGCATGCACACATGTGCGCACCCGTACACAGTTTTGCACACTCCTACGCACGTGTGTGTACCCAGGCACACTTGTGCACACCCAGACACACCTGTGCACACGCATACACACATGTGCACACCCAGACACACTTGTGCACACGCATACACTGTTGTGCACACGCCTACAGACATGTGCGCAGCCTTACACACATGTGCACACATCCCACATGCGCTTCCCCCCCCTCGAGGGCGCTGCCTGGTGGGCAGCGATCGGGGAGACACGGAGCACGTCTGGTGCCGCAGGCAGGGTGCAGTTCCCGTGCTTCCCCACAGGAGGGCGACACTGAGCCCATCCCTTGGTGCCGCAGGGTGCAGTACCGCGGTGTCACCACAGGAGGGAGACACTGATCCTGGACTCGGCAGTCACCGAGGGACTCGGCGCAGAGCCATTGGCAGCGAGTGGTTTGGGTGAGCACTGGCTGGGAAAATTGCAGAAGAAAAGAGCACGGACACATGGCACAGGGACACGGGACGCAGAGGGACACGCCGCAGGCCTAGCACGCAGGCACATGCACAAGAGGCACGTGACACAGCCATGTAACACAGGCACATGCCGCAGGGACACGTGACACAGTGGTAGAAGACAGGCACATGCCAGAGACTCACGTGACAGACAGAACAGACAGACGTAGCACAGACTGACGTGACAGATACACACTCGTGCACACGCACGTGTGCGCACCCATACACACTTTTGCACAGGCCTACGCACATGTGCACACGTATAGGCAGTTGTGCACTCGCCTACGCGTGTGCGCACCCATAGACACATGTGGACACCGTCCCACGAGCAATTTCTGAGTTTCTCCTGGAGAAAACCTCGTGGCAGAGCAGGTTGTAAGCAAAATCAAGAGCAAAGGTTGGTTTGGATTGGGAAACTTGAAATAACTTTGGAGCAGAAGGTCCCAACTTTTTCTTTTCTTTCTCTTTGTCTCCTTCACGTGCTGGACTTGCCTGTGGGGATGTCAGACCCTCGTGGCTGTGAGTTTCTTTTTTTTTTTTCCATGGGAAAGTGGAAATAAAGAGGAATGAACTAATGGGAGCAATGTTTTCTGCAGCCTTTCCCCTTTGCTGAAACGTTTTCTGCACTCCTTTCTCTTTTTGCCTTTGAATGTACAGCCATTGCCTAGGAATGCCTCCCCCGAATTCCTTGCAGCTCGTGGCGGAACTCGGACAGGACTGGGCAATCGCCGCGGCCGCCATTTGCCCTCAGAGCACGGTGCGGGCAGGAGCTGCCCGTCCGCGCTGCCCAGGTGAGGCTGGGGGGCTTCGGCCTCCTCTCCTCTGCCCCCTCTAGCCCTCTTTTCTGCCCCCCGTGTTCCCCTTCTTTCTCCCCCTCCTTCCTGCTCGCCGTCTTCCCCTTCTTTGTCCCCTTTCCCTTCCTTCCTCCCCCCCCCCCGTGTTCCCCTTCTTTTTCCCCCACATTCCTGCTCGCCGTGCTCCCCCGTGTGTCCCTGTCCCCCCCGTGCCTCTTTCCCCCGCAGCCGCGGGGCTCGGGGCGCCGGAGAATAAAGCCCAGAGGGCCGGAGCCCGGCGCCCCCCGCTCTCGCTGGGACCCCCCCGTCCCCGCACGGGGCCGGGCCCGCTCGGCAGCTCCCCCCGAGCAGTTCCAAAGCACCGCCCGACAGCGCCGGCGCTCCCGGGGAGGGGGTTCGGGGGGGCCCTCTCCTTAGGAGGGGGTCCCGGGGCTGGGGAGGGGGGGGATAGGTTAGGGAGGGCCCCCTCCTCTTTTGGAGGGGGTCCTCGAAAGGGGTGGGAGTTTGGGGGGGGGGGGGTGTGGGGGGAACCGTCTCCTTAGGAGGGGATCCGGGAGAGGGGCTTGGGGCGGACTCTCCCCACCCTAGGCCTCGGCTCCTCCAGGCGGGGTCTGCGCTGTCGCCCCGCCTCCCCTAAACCCCCCACCTCAATGAATTATTAAAGTGCAGATATAGATCTAATATGGATATCCACCTGAGAGGGACAAAGGCTCTCTAACTCGTTCAGGTTAGAAAGCGTATGTTCATTTCAGCGCCGGAGAGCTGCAGGGATAACTCCCAAAGGTACAGCTCCAAAGAACAATGCAACACAGAACTTACTGATCTATCACCAACTACGTATTTAGCATAAGCGCCTCCCATTCCCCGGCTTCGTATGGCAATTACTACAAAGTCATGCGCAGTTGCTGCAATGGAATTGAGTCGGTGGTCGTGAATTTGAGTCTGAGGGCTGCTTTGGATGAAGGAATATATATGGGTCTTCCTCGCTGTCACCTTCTTACTTCGTTGATTTTTGACAATACATTTGACCCTGGAAAAGTCCCAATGCTCTTTTCTATTGCTTCTAAGTAGGTTCCATCTGGGCAAAATTTGTAACTGTCTAGGCTCCCCTTTGAACCTCTTTTCTTAAGATTATTAATTGTCCATTCTAAGCACAGCTGAGTAAATATGAAGAAATCAAAAGGCTCCGCTGCATTTAATCATTAATTTCTTTGTAACTTAAGTTCTGTATCTTTTATTATTCCAGTTGATTTTAACAGAAGTAACAGTAATCGAAAGTGTCTCTATTCGAATGTCTAAAGGAGAGCGCAATGCTTAACCACGGCAGGGCAAAAAGCAGAGCAGGGCCACCACCTGACAAGGACCTGGGAGCACTTCGGGGCAACACCGGGGCGAGAGCACGCGCGAGGCACACTAGCAGATCCCCACCCACAATTCCTAACAGAAAGCTTGAGCTGGGCACAAGCTCACCACACAGCGAGCATAGTGAAAAAAGCAGCTGCACTCCAGCAGCACACAGACGGCTAAGAGCCGCGAGCAATTTTGGCGTTCCCGCCCACCCGGCCGGACCGCAAGCGCCTCACACGCACGTCACGGCTACCGCCGCGCGCCGACCTGAAGCGCTTCGAGAGCGCTTCCAGGACTCCTTCCTGAGGCACTCCGCACGTTATTTCCGCGGTCTGCAGCACTGTCGCCAAAATAGTCTACATTCCCCGCAAATATCGCTCCCAAGATGCACCACTGGTTGGCGGAGTTTGCATGACCGCGCCCCTTTTCCCATGATGCCGTTCGCAGTGAGGAATTTGCATGACCCCGCCCCTTTCCCCATGATGCAGTTCGCCGCTCTCGAATTTGCATGACCCCGCCCCGTCTCCCAGGGTGCATTTCGCCGCTCTGAAATTTGCATGACCGCGCCTCCTTTCCTTATATGGCGTTCCCTTCGCGCATGCGCAGTCTGCCGCAGGTCAGGAGGGCCCCGCCCGGGGACCTCCCGAATTTTATAGGTGGCTACAGCACTGCCTGAGCCAAATCTGCATTTTGCCGGCGGTCGCGCCATTTTTCTCGGCTTCTTCAGGTGCGGGGAATGCGTGCGGTGGCATTAGTGGCGCCGGGGACGGTCGGGGGCAGCGCCTGCTGCGGCCGGCATGGGCACGGGCGGCTCTGTTTCGGCCGCGCGTCTCCGCCCCTCCAGAGGACCTGCGGCGCGCGCGCGGACAGCGGCGGGGCAGCGGCAGGGGAGCGGCGGAAAGCGGCGAAAAGCGGCGGAGAGCGGCGGGGAACGATGGGCAGCGGCGGAAAGCGGCGGGGGGCGGCGGAAAGCGGCAGGGGAGCGGCGGGAAGCGGCGGAGAACGGTGGGGAGCGGCGGAAAGCGGCGGGGAACGGTGGGGAGCGGCGGGGGGCGGCGGAAAGCGGCAGGGGAGCGGCGGGAAGCGGCGGAGAACGGTGGGGAGCGGCGGGGGGCGGCGGGGAACGGTGGGGAGCGGCAGGGGAGCGGCGGGAAGCGGCGGAGAACGGTGGGGAGCGGCGGGGAGCGGCGGGGGGGCGGCGGAAAGCGGCAGGGGAGCGGCGGCGCCGGAGGGGCGGTGGGAAGGGGCGGAAAGCGGCGGGGACCGGCGGGGACCGGCGGGGGGGCGGCGGGAAGCGCCGGGGGAGCGGCGTCGCCGGAGGGGCGGTGGCAAGCGGCGGGGAGCGGCGGGGAGCGGCGGGGGGGCGGCGGCAAGCGGCGGGGGGGCGGCGGGGAGCGGCGGCGGTCCCCGCGCGGTTTCGGAGCAGCCGCTGAGTAAACGGAGGTACCTGGGGGGGGGCATGGGGGTGCGGGGGTGCTCCCGGGACCGGCGCGCAACGGCGAGGCGCGCCGGGCGGCTTTGCTGGGTAAAGCGAGGCACCTGGCGTGCGCACGGGCGGGCGGGCGGTAGCCGCGGGGTCGGGACGGGCACCCGGGGCTGGGGGCGGCCGCACATGGAGCGGGCACTGCCAGGCGTCTGTTCCTTGCGTGTACCCGCCTCCCCCCTGGGGGGGTCAGCGGAAACCCTGCTGTCCTTTAAGAAAGGAGAAAGAGAAACGGAGGAAATAAAAACCAAAACTCCAAAAACCTGCACTGAAACGAAACAAACAGAAACAAGCCCACAAAATAAGAGCAAAAGAGGAAAACAAAACGCAATGAAAACAAACAAAAAAGAAAAAAAATAAAAGAAGAAAAATCACGAAAATAGGACCATTTTGGTATGTTCCTTTAAAATGTCTGGATGGCTTTGGTGTTTGAAATATAGTTCCCTTTGGTATGCTGTCCAAATTAGTAAAGGAGGCTAAAAATGGAATGGTGCTCCTCTGCTTTTGGCACTGCTTTGCCATTCTGGTGGTTGCTACTCTTCCATAGTCCTGGTAGCTGGAAAACCTCGTCTCTTTTTTTTCTCTCCTGTGATCCAGGTGAGCTGGCTTTTTGCAAAGGATGCTGTGTGGCTCACGAGCTGGATGTGCTTCCCTTTGCTGTGATTCTGGAAACTGGAAATGGGGAAGAGTGTCTCATGCTTAAGCCTGGACCTGCGGCTCACTTGTGTAAGTTGCTTTTTTTTGGGATGGCTCCATTGTTAGGGAGGTGGCAGACTTCAGCTTGTGTGAGGCATTTCTTTGTGGAATGGAAAGAAGTGCCTGTTCTCTTTTTCTCTTTGCACGTGGCCAGGTTTCTGATTTAAATGAGAAATGAAAAAGACATTTTCTCATCTTCATTGGTTGACGGAGAGTTTTGCACATGTAATTCCATTTCATTAGTCACGCTCCTAGTATGTTCAGGTGGAAAGAAAAGATGAAAGTGCTGTGCTGCCAGAAGCCACATCCGTGTTGACTTAGAGCATTCGCTGTTAGTCCCATCTTTTCAGCTTTGCTTTAAGCATGTTGGCTCCTAGATTCCTCACGCGTTAGATGCCTTCTCGTCCTTCTTTTCTCTCTTTTCACATGTGAAATGAAGAGCTGTGGCACAGAAGAGCCCCTCTGTCCGGTACTACGCAGGGGTGGGAGTGAACGCTTAACGTGGCTGTGCTCCTGTCCTTCCAGCGCCGGGCGCAGAGGCGCAGCACACGAGCCGTGCCGTGCGCTTTCTGCCGAGAGTTTGAGCAGCACGTGGAGTTTCTTTGTCACCTCGTCGTTCCGAAAAGCAGTGGAGAGGCCTCTTCTCTGGGGGAGCTCCTGCAGTCTGCCAGCATTGTGTTCTCTGCCTAGCATCAGAGCACCAAGTCGGGTAAGGACAGCAGGTGTGACTGCGAGGACTGAACGCCGGTGCGGGAGTCCCTTTGAGTTTAGCACGGGGAAAGAAATGGCCGTAGAATAATGGAATAGTTGGGGTTGGGACTTGCAAAAGCCCCCTGCAAACGAGCGGGGCCATCTTGCAGCAGGTCAGGTTGCTCAGAGCCCTGTGCAGCCTGGATTTGCCTGTTCCCAGGGAACTCTGCAGTTGCTAATCGCTGTAATTAGAGTGACTTTGGCAGAGCCTGTTCCCCCTGTGCAAAGAGTTTTGGAGCCTGCCAGCGATCGAGATCACCTCTTAAAAGAGAAGATGAATTTGAAAGGGTTAAAGGTGTTTTCAAGAAGACAGCTGAGCCATTTGCTGTTGGGGCATTGGAGCTTTCTCTCCAAGGAAGTACTCTGAGAGCACCTCCAGCAACTGTGCGAGCTGCTCTGCCGTCAGTCATTTCCAAACCTTGTGTTCCACTTTGGTGTGTTTACAAAACTATTTCTTTTGCAGCCGGTGACAAATGGGCTGATAGAACCAATCCAGAGGGTATCTTCTGGGGACAGTCACGATTCCAAGCAGAGAGCTGCTGACAGGAAGATCAGGTAATCCATCCTTGGCCCCCTGACACTCAGCCTGAGTCCAGCTGCTGTGTTTGGCTCTTTTGGGGAGCAGGGGGAAGCGTGTCCCTCGGGCTTGCGTGGGCTGCGCTGTTGCCCCCTGTGACGGTCAGTCAGAGTGCTGCTGCTGGCTTTGGCTTTTTTGGGGAGAAGGGGCATGTGTGTGAAAGGCTGGCATGTGTGGGCTATGTGCTTGCTCCCTGCCATGCGTCAGGCAGAGTGTTGCAGGTGCTGGGTTTGGCCTTTTTGGGGACACATGGGAAGTGCCTGTAAGCCTGGCACAGAAAGGAACGGGATAGGTTTGGTGTGCCTTTGAGAAGGACTTGAGGAAGTACAAAGTGTACGAAAGTGGGTCAGGAAGATGGATCTTTTCCCTGAAATCGCACTTTTGCTTGAGGTGATTTTTCTGGGCATTTTTTCAACTGGAATGGGGAGGAGATGTGGCCAGCTCGGTCTGAGTTCTGGGGCACCGCGTGCGCAGGCAAACAAATACTTCCTAGTGCACGGAACTGTTTGTTCTATGATTTTTTTCTGTTCTGTGGGGCAAACTTGGTTTTTGATTTCACGCTCAGAATGTGCATGGAGCCCCCCAGGGCAAGCAGTGCAAGTGCACATCGATGAGTTGGGTGAGGTGACTTAGGCTCAGCCTCAAGCAGTTTCCCAAGGGAGTTTTTGAGAGAGTTGGGTTCTGCAGAGCTGCTTTGTTCCATCGGAGTTTTGTGCAACCGGCTCCTCCAATTCCCCCAGCGCTTCCAGGGAAACGGAGGTGAAACTTCCTGCAATAAAAACGTGAACTTCTTTCTTTCTTTCTTTCTTCCAGAAGGCTGCCAGGAAATCCCGGCGGGTGCCCACGGCAGGCTTTTCCATGTGCTGCAACATCCTGGACTCGGCAGTCACCGAGGGACTCGGAGCAGAACCATTGGCAGCGAGTGGTTTGGGTGAGTAGTGGCTGGGAAAATTGCAGCAGAAAAGAACACGGACACGTGGCACAGGGACACGGGACAGAGGCAGAGAACACAGGCGCACGTACAAGAGGCACATGACACAGGCGGACGTGACACAGCCATGTAACACAGACGCATGCCACAGGGACACGCGACACAGTGGTAGAACACAGGCACACGCCAGAGACTCACGTGACAGACAGAACAGACAGACGTAGCACAGACTGACGTGACACATACACGCTCGCGCACGCACACACACACCCCCAATACACACGTGTGCACACACATACACACTTGTGAACATGCCTGCACACATGTGCGCACCCATACAGACATGTGTGCACCCATACACACTTGTGCGCACGTGTACACACGCGTGCACATGCCTACACACATGTGAGCACCCATAGACACCTGTGCACATGCATACACACATGTGCACACGCATACACACTTGTGCACATGCCTACACACATGTGTACACCCATAGACAGATGTGCGCACTCATACACACTTGTGCACATGCCTGCACACATGTGGGCACCCATAGACACATGAGCACATGCCGACACACATGTGCGCACCCATGCACACTTAGGCACATGCCTACCCACTTTTGCACATGTCTACACACATGTGCGCAGCCATACAGACGTGTGCTCCCATACACGCTTGTGCACACACATACACACTTGTGCACACGCCTACACACATGTGCGCATCCATGCCCACTTTTGCACATGCATGCACACATGTGCGCACCCGTACACAGTTTTGCACACTCCTACGCACGTGTGTGTACCCAGGCACACTTGTGCACACCCAGACACACCTGTGCACACGCATACACACATGTGCACACCCAGACACACTTGTGCACACGCATACACTGTTGTGCACACGCCTACAGACATGTGCGCAGCCTTACACACATGTGCACACATCCCACATGCGCTTCCCCCCCCTCGAGGGCGCTGCCTGGTGGGCAGCGATCGGGGAGACACGGAGCACGTCTGGTGCCGCAGGCAGGGTGCAGTTCCCGTGCTTCCCCACAGGAGGGCGACACTGAGCCCATCCCTTGGTGCCGCAGGGTGCAGTACCGCGGTGTCACCACAGGAGGGAGACACTGATCCTGGACTCGGCAGTCACCGAGGGACTCGGCGCAGAGCCATTGGCAGCGAGTGGTTTGGGTGAGCACTGGCTGGGAAAATTGCAGAAGAAAAGAGCACGGACACATGGCACAGGGACACGGGACGCAGAGGGACACGCCGCAGGCCTAGCACGCAGGCACATGCACAAGAGGCACGTGACACAGCCATGTAACACAGGCACATGCCGCAGGGACACGTGACACAGTGGTAGAAGACAGGCACATGCCAGAGACTCACGTGACAGACAGAACAGACAGACGTAGCACAGACTGACGTGACAGATACACACTCGTGCACACGCACGTGTGCGCACCCATACACACTTTTGCACAGGCCTACGCACATGTGCACACGTATAGGCAGTTGTGCACTCGCCTACGCGTGTGCGCACCCATAGACACATGTGGACACCGTCCCACGAGCAATTTCTGAGTTTCTCCTGGAGAAAACCTCGTGGCAGAGCAGGTTGTAAGCAAAATCAAGAGCAAAGGTTGGTTTGGATTGGGAAACTTGAAATAACTTTGGAGCAGAAGGTCCCAACTTTTTCTTTTCTTTCTCTTTGTCTCCTTCACGTGCTGGACTTGCCTGTGGGGATGTCAGACCCTCGTGGCTGTGAGTTTCTTTTTTTTTTTTCCATGGGAAAGTGGAAATAAAGAGGAATGAACTAATGGGAGCAATGTTTTCTGCAGCCTTTCCCCTTTGCTGAAACGTTTTCTGCACTCCTTTCTCTTTTTGCCTTTGAATGTACAGCCATTGCCTAGGAATGCCTCCCCCGAATTCCTTGCAGCTCGTGGCGGAACTCGGACAGGACTGGGCAATCGCCGCGGCCGCCATTTGCCCTCAGAGCACGGTGCGGGCAGGAGCTGCCCGTCCGCGCTGCCCAGGTGAGGCTGGGGGGCTTCGGCCTCCTCTCCTCTGCCCCCTCTAGCCCTCTTTTCTGCCCCCCGTGTTCCCCTTCTTTCTCCCCCTCCTTCCTGCTCGCCGTCTTCCCCTTCTTTGTCCCCTTTCCCTTCCTTCCTCCCCCCCCCCCGTGTTCCCCTTCTTTTTCCCCCACATTCCTGCTCGCCGTGCTCCCCCGTGTGTCCCTGTCCCCCCCGTGCCTCTTTCCCCCGCAGCCGCGGGGCTCGGGGCGCCGGAGAATAAAGCCCAGAGGGCCGGAGCCCGGCGCCCCCCGCTCTCGCTGGGACCCCCCCGTCCCCGCACGGGGCCGGGCCCGCTCGGCAGCTCCCCCCGAGCAGTTCCAAAGCACCGCCCGACAGCGCCGGCGCTCCCGGGGAGGGGGTTCGGGGGGGCCCTCTCCTTAGGAGGGGGTCCCGGGGCTGGGGAGGGGGGGGATAGGTTAGGGAGGGCCCCCTCCTCTTTTGGAGGGGGTCCTCGAAAGGGGTGGGAGTTTGGGGGGGGGGGGGTGTGGGGGGAACCGTCTCCTTAGGAGGGGATCCGGGAGAGGGGCTTGGGGCGGACTCTCCCCACCCTAGGCCTCGGCTCCTCCAGGCGGGGTCTGCGCTGTCGCCCCGCCTCCCCTAAACCCCCCACCTCAATGAATTATTAAAGTGCAGATATAGATCTAATATGGATATCCACCTGAGAGGGACAAAGGCTCTCTAACTCGTTCAGGTTAGAAAGCGTATGTTCATTTCAGCGCCGGAGAGCTGCAGGGATAACTCCCAAAGGTACAGCTCCAAAGAACAATGCAACACAGAACTTACTGATCTATCACCAACTACGTATTTAGCATAAGCGCCTCCCATTCCCCGGCTTCGTATGGCAATTACTACAAAGTCATGCGCAGTTGCTGCAATGGAATTGAGTCGGTGGTCGTGAATTTGAGTCTGAGGGCTGCTTTGGATGAAGGAATATATATGGGTCTTCCTCGCTGTCACCTTCTTACTTCGTTGATTTTTGACAATACATTTGACCCTGGAAAAGTCCCAATGCTCTTTTCTATTGCTTCTAAGTAGGTTCCATCTGGGCAAAATTTGTAACTGTCTAGGCTCTCCTTTGAACCTCTTTTCTTAAGATTATTAATTGTCCATTCTAAGCACAGCTGAGTAAATATGAAGAAATCAAAAGGCTCCGCTGCATTTAATCATTAATTTCTTTGTAACTTAAGTTCTGTATCTTTTATTATTCCAGTTGATTTTAACAGAAGTAACAGTAATCGAAAGTGTCTCTATTCGAATGTCTAAAGGAGAGCGCAATGCTTAACCACGGCAGGGCAAAAAGCAGAGCAGGGCCACCACCTGACAAGGACCTGGGAGCACTTCGGGGCAACACCGGGGCGAGAGCACGCGCGAGGCACACTAGCAGATCCCCACCCACAATTCCTAACAGAAAGCTTGAGCTGGGCACAAGCTCAGCACACAGCGAGCATAGTGAAAAAAGCAGCTGCACTCCAGCAGCACACAGACGGCTAAGAGCCACGAGCAATTTTGGCGTTCCCGCCCACCCGGCCGGACCGCAAGCGCCTCACACGCACGTCACGGCTACCGCCGCGCGCCGACCTGAAGCGCTTCGAGAGCGCTTCCAGGACTCCTTCCTGAGGCACTCCGCACGTTATTTCCGCGGTCTGCAGCACTGTCGCCAAAATAGTCTACATTCCCCGCAAATATCGCTCCCAAGATGCACCACTGGTTGGCGGAGTTTGCATGACCGCGCCCCTTTTCCCATGATGCCGTTCGCAGTGAGGAATTTGCATGACCCCGCCCCTTTCCCCATGATGCAGTTCGCCGCTCTCGAATTTGCATGACCCCGCCCCGTCTCCCAGGGTGCATTTCGCCGCTCTGAAATTTGCATGACCGCGCCTCCTTTCCTTATATGGCGTTCCCTTCGCGCATGCGCAGTCTGCCGCAGGTCAGGAGGGCCCCGCCCGGGGACCTCCCGAATTTTATAGGTGGCTACAGCACTGCCTGAGCCAAATCTGCATTTTGCCGGCGGTCGCGCCATTTTTCTCGGCTTCTTCAGGTGCGGGGAATGCGTGCGGTGGCATTAGTGGCGCCGGGGACGGTCGGGGGCAGCGCCTGCTGCGGCCGGCATGGGCACGGGCGGCTCTGTTTCGGCCGCGCGTCTCCGCCCCTCCAGAGGACCTGCGGCGCGCGCGCGGACAGCGGCGGGGCAGCGGCAGGGGAGCGGCGGAAAGCGGCGAAAAGCGGCGGAGAGCGGCGGGGAACGATGGGCAGCGGCGGAAAGCGGCGGGGGGCGGCGGAAAGCGGCAGGGGAGCGGCGGGAAGCGGCGGAGAACGGTGGGGAGCGGCGGAAAGCGGCGGGGAACGGTGGGGAGCGGCGGGGGGCGGCGGAAAGCGGCAGGGGAGCGGCGGGAAGCGGCGGAGAACGGTGGGGAGCGGCGGGGGGCGGCGGGGAACGGTGGGGAGCGGCAGGGGAGCGGCGGGAAGCGGCGGAGAACGGTGGGGAGCGGCGGGGAGCGGCGGGGGGGCGGCGGAAAGCGGCAGGGGAGCGGCGGCGCCGGAGGGGCGGTGGGAAGGGGCGGAAAGCGGCGGGGACCGGCGGGGACCGGCGGGGGGGCGGCGGGAAGCGCCGGGGGAGCGGCGTCGCCGGAGGGGCGGTGGCAAGCGGCGGGGAGCGGCGGGGAGCGGCGGGGGGGCGGCGGCAAGCGGCGGGGGGGCGGCGGGGAGCGGCGGCGGTCCCCGCGCGGTTTCGGAGCAGCCGCTGAGTAAACGGAGGTACCTGGGGGGGGGCATGGGGGTGCGGGGGTGCTCCCGGGACCGGCGCGCAACGGCGAGGCGCGCCGGGCGGCTTTGCTGGGTAAAGCGAGGCACCTGGCGTGCGCACGGGCGGGCGGGCGGTAGCCGCGGGGTCGGGACGGGCACCCGGGGCTGGGGGCGGCCGCACATGGAGCGGGCACTGCCAGGCGTCTGTTCCTTGCGTGTACCCGCCTCCCCCCTGGGGGGGTCAGCGGAAACCCTGCTGTCCTTTAAGAAAGGAGAAAGAGAAACGGAGGAAATAAAAACCAAAACTCCAAAAACCTGCACTGAAACGAAACAAACAGAAACAAGCCCACAAAATAAGAGCAAAAGAGGAAAACAAAACGCAATGAAAACAAACAAAAAAGAAAAAAAATAAAAGAAGAAAAATCACGAAAATAGGACCATTTTGGTATGTTCCTTTAAAATGTCTGGATGGCTTTGGTGTTTGAAATATAGTTCCCTTTGGTATGCTGTCCAAATTAGTAAAGGAGGCTAAAAATGGAATGGTGCTCCTCTGCTTTTGGCACTGCTTTGCCATTCTGGTGGTTGCTACTCTTCCATAGTCCTGGTAGCTGGAAAACCTCGTCTCTTTTTTTTCTCTCCTGTGATCCAGGTGAGCTGGCTTTTTGCAAAGGATGCTGTGTGGCTCACGAGCTGGATGTGCTTCCCTTTGCTGTGATTCTGGAAACTGGAAATGGGGAAGAGTGTCTCATGCTTAAGCCTGGACCTGCGGCTCACTTGTGTAAGTTGCTTTTTTTTGGGATGGCTCCATTGTTAGGGAGGTGGCAGACTTCAGCTTGTGTGAGGCATTTCTTTGTGGAATGGAAAGAAGTGCCTGTTCTCTTTTTCTCTTTGCACGTGGCCAGGTTTCTGATTTAAATGAGAAATGAAAAAGACATTTTCTCATCTTCATTGGTTGACGGAGAGTTTTGCACATGTAATTCCATTTCATTAGTCACGCTCCTAGTATGTTCAGGTGGAAAGAAAAGATGAAAGTGCTGTGCTGCCAGAAGCCACATCCGTGTTGACTTAGAGCATTCGCTGTTAGTCCCATCTTTTCAGCTTTGCTTTAAGCATGTTGGCTCCTAGATTCCTCACGCGTTAGATGCCTTCTCGTCCTTCTTTTCTCTCTTTTCACATGTGAAATGAAGAGCTGTGGCACAGAAGAGCCCCTCTGTCCGGTACTACGCAGGGGTGGGAGTGAACGCTTAACGTGGCTGTGCTCCTGACCTTCCAGCGCCGGGCGCAGAGGCGCAGCACACGAGCCGTGCCGTGCGCTTTCTGCCGAGAGTTTGAGCAGCACGTGGAGTTTCTTTGTCACCTCGTCGTTCCGAAAAGCAGTGGAGAGGCCTCTTCTCTGGGGGAGCTCCTGCAGTCTGCCAGCATTGTGTTCTCTGCCTAGCATCAGAGCACCAAGTCGGGTAAACACAGCAGGTGTGGCTGCGAGGACTGAACACCGGTGCGGGAGTCCCTTTGAGTTTAGCACGGGGAAAGAAATGGCCGTAGAATAATGGAATAGTTGGGGTTGGGACTTGCAAAAGCCCCCTGCAAACGAGCGGGGCCATCTTGCAGCAGGTCATGTTGCTCAGAGCCCTGTGCAGCCTGGATTTGCCTGTTCCCAGGGAACTCTGCAGTTGCTAGTCGATGTAATTAGAGTGACTTTGGCAGAGCCTGTTCCCCTTGTGCAAAGAGTTTTGGAGCCTGCCAGCGATCGAGATCACCTCTTAAAAGAGAAGATGAATTTGAAAGGGTTAAAGGTGTTTTCAGGAAGACAGCCGAGCCATTTGCTGTTGGGGCATTGGAGCTTTCTCTCCAAGGAAGTACTCTGAGAGCACCTCCAGCAACTGGGCGAGCTGCTCTGCCGTCAGTCATTTCCAAACCTTGTGTTCCACTTCGGTGTGTTTACAAAACTATTTCTTTTGCAGCCGGTGACAAATGGGCTGATAGAACCAATCCAGAGGGTATCTTCTTGGGACAGTCACGATTCCAAGCAGAGTGCTGCTGACAGGAAGATCAGGTAATACAGCAGTGCTGTGCTGCTGACATTCTGTGTAAATGCTATTGTAATTCCTGAAAACTAGTTTCATTCCTGCTTGGGGTGTGGGGGGTGTGTTTTCTGGGTTTTTTTAAACCATAATTCTTTCAGATGCTCCCCATGTGTCCAGTAAAAATTCTGTACTAGGAAAGTCACCTGAATGTTGTTGTTTGAAAATCTGTTTTCAGGGTGTAGGATGTCTAGTGCAGCGACTGGATTCTGCAGCTACTGTGAAGAAATTTAACTCCATGGCAGCTAAAACCAGCACATAAAATCCTTAGGATTTTATTCCGCGCTGTTTTATTTTCTAGATGGAGAGTCCAAAAAGGATGTAAAGTCCATGAGTTGGAGTGTTTAGTGCAGGACCAGTGACTGCTTCCCAGATGTCAAAGCTGGAAACAAAAGTCTTAGATAATTAGAAAAAAAAATTCCTGTCCCTGCAGGAAAGAGCAGGGCCGGGTCAGAGGTGTGGGAGACAGGCGAGCATAAAGGAATACGCAGAGAGTGCTGCTGCGGATGGGCCTCTGTCTCTCTCGTGGTGCCGCCCCGTGCCGGCAGGTGCAGTACCGCGGCTTGGCCACAGGAGGGAGACACTTGAGCCCATTCTCTTAGGAAAGCACTCGTTCGTGCAGTAAGTTTTGTGTTAATACACGTAGCTAAATATTGATCCTGTTGGCTGTACCTGCGCGAAGAGCTGACCATTTCTTTTCTTCCTTTCTTTCATTTAATGCAGGTTTGCTTGATGTGAGTGTGAGGTACCAACGATCCTTGAGAGCAGCAGCAGGAGTAAGCGCTCAAGCTGTTTTGCTTTCTGTGCAGGTGCACAGGGCAGCTGGTTTGCAAGCAGCAGCCAGGTAAAGCCTGATTCAAAAAGGACCGTTTTTCACTGAAAACACCTTTATCTGGGGGCAGCAGGCTGAGGCATGAGATTAGAACAAATTTTTACTGGCCAGCTTTCCAGCTGCAGAGAGCATGGTTCGAAGTGGCTTCTGCTCCCAAGTGAAAATAATCTTAGGAAGGCCACCAGCAGTTGTTCTGGCCCGTGAAGCTGCAGTACAGGGTGGTAGGGTTTGTTCTGCAGAAGGATCAAGATTGGAAGGGCGTGGTTTCCTACATTTCCACATTTTTCTACACCAAAGGCTGATGTAAAAAATTGGCTGCTGTAAGATGGTACCTACTTGGGCCTTGGATCCTGGTCTTGCTGATGCTATTTGAAAGCTAGCTGAGGTTCTTTTCTTGCATTTCCCTGTGAAAAGCCCTCAGTAAGCTACCTGGGAAATGGAGCACGTCCCTTTCCACCACAGGGCTTCTGCTTCAATTGCGTGGTATTGGCTGGACATAGTTCCAGAATATGTGATTTTCCAGAGTTAGGAAAGGGCTAGAATAGAGGGCTATTCCAAATTGCCTAAGAGGGAGGGCTCCTGTCAGTGCAGAGATCTGACCCTTTCCCAGTGTTGCTGTGAGCCCCTGCTCCCTCTTAATTCAAGTGGATGCTGAAAGATGAGGATCCACTGTCCTGTGGTGCTTGGAGAAGTCAAGGGAATGGAATGACCTTAGACTCCTCATCCTTCAGGTGTATGACCTGAGTAAAGCTGGGTCTGGTTCACTTGTAAATTCTTCCATTTGCTGCTTTCGCCTCCTTTTGCTGGTCAGTCCTGGTCCGTACAAATAATGGGGCTTGGCCTTTGGCTTCTTTCTGGAGCAGGCTCTCTGGGAAGCTTTTCTACCGCACCGTATATTCTTAAAGGTGCTGAGTACTTTCTCAGCCACAGATAGGAGCACAGCCACCAGTGAAGGACCTGACCGGTGAGTTCCTCTCACCGTTTCGTATCTGCTCCTGGTATGTTCAGGTGGAAAGAAAAGATGAAAGTGCTGTGCTGCCAGAAGCCACATCCGTGTTGACTTAGAGCATTCGCTGTTAGTCCCATCTTTTCAGCTTTGCTTTAAGCATGTTGGCTCCTAGATTCCTCACGCGTTAGATGCCTTCTCGTCCTTCTTTTCTCTCTTTTCACATGTGAAATGAAGAGCTGTGGCACAGAAGAGCCCCTCTGTCCGGTACTACGCAGGGGTGGGAGTGAACGCTTAACGTGGCTGTGCTCCCGTCCTTCCAGCGCCGGGCGCAGAGGCGCAGCACTCGAGCCGTGCCGTGCGCTTTCTGCCGAGAGTTTGAGCAGCACGTGGAGTTTCTTTGTCACCTCGTCGTTCCGAAAAGCAGTGGAGAGGCCTCTTCTCTGGGGGAGCTCCTGCAGTCTGCCAGCATTGTGTTCTCTGCCTAGCATCAGAGCACCAAGTCGGGTAAGGACAGCAGGTGTGACTGCGAGGACTGAACGCCGGTGCGGGAGTCCCTTTGAGTTTAGCACGGGGAAAGAAATGGCCGTAGAATAATGGAATAGTTGGGGTTGGGACTTGCAAAAGCCCCCTGCAAACGAGCGGGGCCATCTTGCAGCAGGTCAGGTTGCTCAGAGCCCTGTGCAGCCTGGATTTGCCTGTTCCCAGGGAACTCTGCAGTTGCTAATCGCTGTAATTAGAGTGACTTTGGCAGAGCCTGTTCCCCCTGTGCAAAGAGTTTTGGAGCCTGCCAGCGATCGAGATCACCTCTTAAAAGAGAAGATGAATTTGAAAGGGTTAAAGGTGTTTTCAAGAAGACAGCTGAGCCATTTGCTGTTGGGGCATTGGAGCTTTCTCTCCAAGGAAGTACTCTGAGAGCACCTCCAGCAACTGTGCGAGCTGCTCTGCCGTCAGTCATTTCCAAACCTTGTGTTCCACTTCGGTGTGTTTACAAAACTATTTCTTTTGCAGCCGGTGACAAATGGGCTGATAGAACCAATCCAGAGGGTATCTTCTGGGGACAGTCACGATTCCAAGCAGAGTGCTGCTGACAGGAAGATCAGGTAATCCATCCTTGGCCCCCTGACACTCAGCCTGAGTCCAGCTGCTGTGTTTGGCTCTTTTGGGGAGCAGGGGGAAGCGTGTCCCTCGGGCTTGCGTGGGCTGCGCTGTTGCCCCCTGTGACGGTCAGTCAGAGTGCTGCTGCTGGCTTTGGCTTTTTTGGGGAGAAGGGGCATGTGTGTGAAAGGCTGGCATGTGTGGGCTATGTGCTTGCTCCCTGCCATGCGTCAGGCAGAGTGTTGCAGGTGCTGGGTTTGGCCTTTTTGGGGACACATGGGAAGTGCCTGTAAGCCTGGCACAGAAAGGAACGGGATAGGTTTGGTGTGCCTTTGAGAAGGACTTGAGGAAGTACAAAGTGTACGAAAGTGGGTCAGGAAGATGGATCTTTTCCCTGAAATCGCACTTTTGCTTGAGGTGATTTTTCTGGGCATTTTTTCAACTGGAATGGGGAGGAGATGTGGCCAGCTCGGTCTGAGTTCTGGGGCACCGCGTGCGCAGGCAAACAAATACTTCCTAGTGCACGGAACTGTTTGTTCTATGATTTTTTTCTGTTCTGTGGGGCAAACTTGGTTTTTGATTTCACGCTCAGAATGTGCATGGAGCCCCCCAGGGCAAGCAGTGCAAGTGCACATCGATGAGTTGGGTGAGGTGACTTAGGCTCAGCCTCAAGCAGTTTCCCAAGGGAGTTTTTGAGAGAGTTGGGTTCTGCAGAGCTGCTTTGTTCCATCGGAGTTTTGTGCAACCGGCTCCTCCAATTCCCCCAGCGCTTCCAGGGAAACGGAGGTGAAACTTCCTGCAATAAAAACGTGAACTTCTTTCTTTCTTTCTTTCTTCCAGAAGGCTGCCAGGAAATCCCGGCGGGTGCCCACGGCAGGCTTTTCCATCCGCTGCAACATCCTGGACTCGGCAGTCACCGAGGGACTCGGAGCAGAACCATTGGCAGCGAGTGGTTTGGGTGAGTAGTGGCTGGGAAAATTGCAGCAGAAAAGAACACGGACACGTGGCACAGGGACACGGGACAGAGGCAGAGAACACAGGCGCACGTACAAGAGGCACATGACACAGGCGGACGTGACACAGCCATGTAACACAGACGCATGCCACAGGGACACGCGACACAGTGGTAGAACACAGGCACACGCCAGAGACTCACGTGACAGACAGAACAGACAGACGTAGCACAGACTGACATGACACATACACGCTCGCGCACGCACACACACACCCCCAATACACACGTGTGCACACACATACACACTTGTGAACATGCCTGCACACATGTGCGCACCCATACAGACATGTGTGCACCCATACACACTTGTGCGCACGTGTACACACGCGTGCACATGCCTACACACATGTGAGCACCCATAGACACCTGTGCACATGCATACACACATGTGCACACGCATACACACTTGTGCACATGCCTACACACATGTGTACACCCATAGACAGATGTGCGCACTCATACACACTTGTGCACATGCCTGCACACATGTGGGCACCCATAGACACATGAGCACATGCCGACACACATGTGCGCACCCATGCACACTTAGGCACATGCCTACCCACTTTTGCACATGTCTACACACATGTGCGCAGCCATACAGACGTGTGCTCCCATACACGCTTGTGCACACACATACACACTTGTGCACACGCCTACACACATGTGCGCATCCATGCCCACTTTTGCACATGCATGCACACATGTGCGCACCCGTACACAGTTTTGCACACTCCTACGCACGTGTGTGTACCCAGGCACACTTGTGCACACCCAGACACACCTGTGCACACGCATACACACATGTGCACACCCAGACACACTTGTGCACACGCATACACTGTTGTGCACACGCCTACAGACATGTGCGCAGCCTTACACACATGTGCACACATCCCACATGCGCTTCCCCCCCCTCGAGGGCGCTGCCTGGTGGGCAGCGATCGGGGAGACACGGAGCACGTCTGGTGCCGCAGGCAGGGTGCAGTTCCCGTGCTTCCCCACAGGAGGGCGACACTGAGCCCATCCCTTGGTGCCGCAGGGTGCAGTACCGCGGTGTCACCACAGGAGGGAGACACTGATCCTGGACTCGGCAGTCACCGAGGGACTCGGCGCAGAGCCATTGGCAGCGAGTGGTTTGGGTGAGCACTGGCTGGGAAAATTGCAGCAGAAAAGAGCACGGACACATGGCACAGGGACACGGGACGCAGAGGGACACGCCGCAGGCCTAGCACGCAGGCACATGCACAAGAGGCACGTGACACAGCCATGTAACACAGGCACATGCCACAGGGACACGTGACACAGTGGTAGAAGACAGGCACATGCCAGAGACTCACGTGACAGACAGAACAGACAGACGTAGCACAGACTGACGTGACAGATACACACTCGTGCACACGCACGTGTGCGCACCCATACACACTTTTGCACAGGCCTACGCACATGTGCACACGTATAGGCAGTTGTGCACTCGCCTACGCGTGTGCGCACCCATAGACACATGTGGACACCGTCCCACGAGCAATTTCTGAGTTTCTCCTGGAGAAAACCTCGTGGCAGAGCAGGTTGTAAGCAAAATCAAGAGCAAAGGTTGGTTTGGATTGGGAAACTTGAAATAACTTTGGAGCAGAAGGTCCCAACTTTTTCTTTTCTTTCTCTTTGTCTCCTTCACGTGCTGGACTTGCCTGTGGGGATGTCAGACCCTCGTGGCTGTGAGTTTCTTTTTTTTTTTTCCATGGGAAAGTGGAAATAAAGAGGAATGAACTAATGGGAGCAATGTTTTCTGCAGCCTTTCCCCTTTGCTGAAACGTTTTCTGCACTCCTTTCTCTTTTTGCCTTTGAATGTACAGCCATTGCCTAGGAATGCCTCCCCCGAATTCCTTGCAGCTCGTGGCGGAACTCGGACAGGACTGGGCAATCGCCGCGGCCGCCATTTGCCCTCAGAGCACGGTGCGGGCAGGAGCTGCCCGTCCGCGCTGCCCAGGTGAGGCTGGGGGGCTTCGGCCTCCTCTCCTCTGCCCCCTCTAGCCCTCTTTTCTGCCCCCCGTGTTCCCCTTCTTTCTCCCCCTCCTTCCTGCTCGCCGTCTTCCCCTTCTTTGTCCCCTTTCCCTTCCTTCCTCCCCCCCCCCCGTGTTCCCCTTCTTTTTCCCCCACATTCCTGCTCGCCGTGCTCCCCCGTGTGTCCCTGTCCCCCCCGTGCCTCTTTCCCCCGCAGCCGCGGGGCTCGGGGCGCCGGAGAATAAAGCCCAGAGGGCCGGAGCCCGGCGCCCCCCGCTCTCGCTGGGACCCCCCCGTCCCCGCACGGGGCCGGGCCCGCTCGGCAGCTCCCCCCGAGCAGTTCCAAAGCACCGCCCGACAGCGCCGGCGCTCCCGGGGAGGGGGTTCGGGGGGGCCCTCTCCTTAGGAGGGGGTCCCGGGGCTGGGGAGGGGGGGGATAGGTTAGGGAGGGCCCCCTCCTCTTTTGGAGGGGGTCCTCGAAAGGGGTGGGAGTTTGGGGGGGGGGGGGGTGTGGGGGGAACCGTCTCCTTAGGAGGGGATCCGGGAGAGGGGCTTGGGGCGGACTCTCCCCACCCTAGGCCTCGGCTCCTCCAGGCGGGGTCTGCGCTGTCGCCCCGCCTCCCCTAAACCCCCCACCTCAATGAATTATTAAAGTGCAGATATAGATCTAATATGGATATCCACCTGAGAGGGACAAAGGCTCTCTAACTCGTTCAGGTTAGAAAGCGTATGTTCATTTCAGCGCCGGAGAGCTGCAGGGATAACTCCCAAAGGTACAGCTCCAAAGAACAATGCAACACAGAACTTACTGATCTATCACCAACTACGTATTTAGCATAAGCGCCTCCCATTCCCCGGCTTCGTATGGCAATTACTACAAAGTCATGCGCAGTTGCTGCAATGGAATTGAGTCGGTGGTCGTGAATTTGAGTCTGAGGGCTGCTTTGGATGAAGGAATATATATGGGTCTTCCTCGCTGTCACCTTCTTACTTCGTTGATTTTTGACAATACATTTGACCCTGGAAAAGTCCCAATGCTCTTTTCTATTGCTTCTAAGTAGGTTCCATCTGGGCAAAATTTGTAACTGTCTAGGCTCCCCTTTGAACCTCTTTTCTTAAGATTATTAATTGTCCATTCTAAGCACAGCTGAGTAAATATGAAGAAATCAAAAGGCTCCGCTGCATTTAATCATTAATTTCTTTGTAACTTAAGTTCTGTATCTTTTATTATTCCAGTTGATTTTAACAGAAGTAACAGTAATCAAAAGTGTCTCTATTCGAATGTCTAAAGGAGAGCGCAATGCTTAACCACGGCAGGGCAAAAAGCAGAGCAGGGCCACCACCTGACAAGGACCTGGGAGCACTTCGGGGCAACACCGGGGCGAGAGCACGCGCGAGGCACACTAGCAGATCCCCACCCACAATTCCTAACAGAAAGCTTGAGCTGGGCACAAGCTCACCACACAGCGAGCATAGTGAAAAAAGCAGCTGCACTCCAGCAGCACACAGACGGCTAAGAGCCGCGAGCAATTTTGGCGTTCCCCCCCACCCGGCCGGACCGCAAGCGCCTCACACGCACGTCACGGCTACCGCCGCGCGCCGACCTGAAGCGCTTCGAGAGCGCTTCCAGGACTCCTTCCTGAGGCACTCCGCACGTTATTTCCGCGGTCTGCAGCACTGTCGCCAAAATAGTCTACATTCCCCGCAAATATCGCTCCCAAGATGCACCACTGGTTGGCGGAGTTTGCATGACCGCGCCCCTTTTCCCATGATGCCGTTCGCAGTGAGGAATTTGCATGACCCCGCCCCTTTCCCCATGATGCAGTTCGCCGCTCTCGAATTTGCATGACCCCGCCCCGTCTCCCAGGGTGCATTTCGCCGCTCTGAAATTTGCATGACCGCGCCTCCTTTCCTTATATGGCGTTCCCTTCGCGCATGCGCAGTCTGCCGCAGGTCAGGAGGGCCCCGCCCGGGGACCTCCCGAATTTTATAGGTGGCTACAGCACTGCCTGAGCCAAATCTGCATTTTGCCGGCGGTCGCGCCATTTTTCTCGGCTTCTTCAGGTGCGGGGAATGCGTGCGGTGGCATTAGTGGCGCCGGGGACGGTCGGGGGCAGCGCCTGCTGCGGCCGGCATGGGCACGGGCGGCTCTGTTTCGGCCGCGCGTCTCCGCCCCTCCAGAGGACCTGCGGCGCGCGCGCGGACAGCGGCGGGGCAGCGGCAGGGGAGCGGCGGAAAGCGGCGAAAAGCGGCGGAGAGCGGCGGGGAACGATGGGCAGCGGCGGAAAGCGGCGGGGGGCGGCGGAAAGCGGCAGGGGAGCGGCGGGAAGCGGCGGAGAACGGTGGGGAGCGGCGGAAAGCGGCGGGGAACGGTGGGGAGCGGCGGGGGGCGGCGGAAAGCGGCAGGGGAGCGGCGGGAAGCGGCGGAGAACGGTGGGGAGCGGCGGGGGGCGGCGGGGAACGGTGGGGAGCGGCAGGGGAGCGGCGGGAAGCGGCGGAGAACGGTGGGGAGCGGCGGGGAGCGGCGGGGGGGCGGCGGAAAGCGGCAGGGGAGCGGCGGCGCCGGAGGGGCGGTGGGAAGGGGCGGAAAGCGGCGGGGACCGGCGGGGACCGGCGGGGGGGCGGCGGGAAGCGCCGGGGGAGCGGCGTCGCCGGAGGGGCGGTGGCAAGCGGCGGGGAGCGGCGGGGAGCGGCGGGGGGGCGGCGGCAAGCGGCGGGGGGGCGGCGGGGAGCGGCGGCGGTCCCCGCGCGGTTTCGGAGCAGCCGCTGAGTAAACGGAGGTACCTGGGGGGGGGCATGGGGGTGCGGGGGTGCTCCCGGGACCGGCGCGCAACGGCGAGGCGCGCCGGGCGGCTTTGCTGGGTAAAGCGAGGCACCTGGCGTGCGCACGGGCGGGCGGGCGGTAGCCGCGGGGTCGGGACGGGCACCCGGGGCTGGGGGCGGCCGCACATGGAGCGGGCACTGCCAGGCGTCTGTTCCTTGCGTGTACCCGCCTCCCCCCTGGGGGGGTCAGCGGAAACCCTGCTGTCCTTTAAGAAAGGAGAAAGAGAAACGGAGGAAATAAAAACCAAAACTCCAAAAACCTGCACTGAAACGAAACAAACAGAAACAAGCCCACAAAATAAGAGCAAAAGAGGAAAACAAAACGTAATGAAAACAAACAAAAAAGAAAAAAAATAAAAGAAGAAAAATCACGAAAATAGGACCATTTTGGTATGTTCCTTTAAAATGTCTGGATGGCTTTGGTGTTTGAAATATAGTTCCCTTTGGTATGCTGTCCAAATTAGTAAAGGAGGCTAAAAATGGAATGGTGCTCCTCTGCTTTTGGCACTGCTTTGCCATTCTGGTGGTTGCTACTCTTCCATAGTCCTGGTAGCTGGAAAACCTCGTCTCTTTTTTTTCTCTCCTGTGATCCAGGTGAGCTGGCTTTTTGCAAAGGATGCTGTGTGGCTCACGAGCTGGATGTGCTTCCCTTTGCTGTGATTCTGGAAACTGGAAATGGGGAAGAGTGTCTCATGCTTAAGCCTGGACCTGCGGCTCACTTGTGTAAGTTGCTTTTTTTTGGGATGGCTCCATTGTTAGGGAGGTGGCAGACTTCAGCTTGTGTGAGGCATTTCTTTGTGGAATGGAAAGAAGTGCCTGTTCTCTTTTTCTCTTTGCACGTGGCCAGGTTTCTGATTTAAATGAGAAATGAAAAAGACATTTTCTCATCTTCATTGGTTGACGGAGAGTTTTGCACATGTAATTCCATTTCATTAGTCACGCTCCTAGTATGTTCAGGTGGAAAGAAAAGATGAAAGTGCTGTGCTGCCAGAAGCCACATCCGTGTTGACTTAGAGCATTCGCTGTTAGTCCCATCTTTTCAGCTTTGCTTTAAGCATGTTGGCTCCTAGATTCCTCACGCGTTAGATGCCTTCTCGTCCTTCTTTTCTCTCTTTTCACATGTGAAATGAAGAGCTGTGGCACAGAAGAGCCCCTCTGTCCGGTACTACGCAGGGGTGGGAGTGAACGCTTAACGTGGCTGTGCTCCCGTCCTTCCAGCGCCGGGCGCAGAGGCGCAGCACACGAGCCGTGCCGTGCGCTTTCTGCCGAGAGTTTGAGCAGCACGTGGAGTTTCTTTGTCACCTCGTCGTTCCGAAAAGCAGTGGAGAGGCCTCTTCTCTGGGGGAGCTCCTGCAGTCTGCCAGCATTGTGTTCTCTGCCTAGCATCAGAGCACCAAGTCGGGTAAGGACAGCAGGTGTGACTGCGAGGACTGAACGCCGGTGCGGGAGTCCCTTTGAGTTTAGCACGGGGAAAGAAATGGCCGTAGAATAATGGAATAGTTGGGGTTGGGACTTGCAAAAGCCCCCTGCAAACGAGCGGGGCCATCTTGCAGCAGGTCAGGTTGCTCAGAGCCCTGTGCAGCCTGGATTTGCCTGTTCCCAGGGAACTCTGCAGTTGCTAATCGCTGTAATTAGAGTGACTTTGGCAGAGCCTGTTCCCCCTGTGCAAAGAGTTTTGGAGCCTGCCAGCGATCGAGATCACCTCTTAAAAGAGAAGATGAATTTGAAAGGGTTAAAGGTGTTTTCAAGAAGACAGCTGAGCCATTTGCTGTTGGGGCATTGGAGCTTTCTCTCCAAGGAAGTACTCTGAGAGCACCTCCAGCAACTGTGCGAGCTGCTCTGCCGTCAGTCATTTCCAAACCTTGTGTTCCACTTTGGTGTGTTTACAAAACTATTTCTTTTGCAGCCGGTGACAAATGGGCTGATAGAACCAATCCAGAGGGTATCTTCTGGGGACAGTCACGATTCCAAGCAGAGAGCTGCTGACAGGAAGATCAGGTAATCCATCCTTGGCCCCCTGACACTCAGCCTGAGTCCAGCTGCTGTGTTTGGCTCTTTTGGGGAGCAGGGGGAAGCGTGTCCCTCGGGCTTGCGTGGGCTGCGCTGTTGCCCCCTGTGACGGTCAGTCAGAGTGCTGCTGCTGGCTTTGGCTTTTTTGGGGAGAAGGGGCATGTGTGTGAAAGGCTGGCATGTGTGGGCTATGTGCTTGCTCCCTGCCATGCGTCAGGCAGAGTGTTGCAGGTGCTGGGTTTGGCCTTTTTGGGGACACATGGGAAGTGCCTGTAAGCCTGGCACAGAAAGGAACGGGATAGGTTTGGTGTGCCTTTGAGAAGGACTTGAGGAAGTACAAAGTGTACGAAAGTGGGTCAGGAAGATGGATCTTTTCCCTGAAATCGCACTTTTGCTTGAGGTGATTTTTCTGGGCATTTTTTCAACTGGAATGGGGAGGAGATGTGGCCAGCTCGGTCTGAGTTCTGGGGCACCGCGTGCGCAGGCAAACAAATACTTCCTAGTGCACGGAACTGTTTGTTCTATGATTTTTTTCTGTTCTGTGGGGCAAACTTGGTTTTTGATTTCACGCTCAGAATGTGCATGGAGCCCCCCAGGGCAAGCAGTGCAAGTGCACATCGATGAGTTGGGTGAGGTGACTTAGGCTCAGCCTCAAGCAGTTTCCCAAGGGAGTTTTTGAGAGAGTTGGGTTCTGCAGAGCTGCTTTGTTCCATCGGAGTTTTGTGCAACCGGCTCCTCCAATTCCCCCAGCGCTTCCAGGGAAACGGAGGTGAAACTTCCTGCAATAAAAACGTGAACTTCTTTCTTTCTTTCTTTCTTCCAGAAGGCTGCCAGGAAATCCCGGCGGGTGCCCACGGCAGGCTTTTCCATCCGCTGCAACATCCTGGACTCGGCAGTCACCGAGGGACTCGGAGCAGAACCATTGGCAGCGAGTGGTTTGGGTGAGTAGTGGCTGGGAAAATTGCAGCAGAAAAGAACACAGACACGTGGCACAGGGACACGGGACAGAGGCAGAGAACACAGGCGCACGTACAAGAGGCACATGACACAGGCGGACGTGACACAGCCATGTAACACAGACGCATGCCACAGGGACACGCGACACAGTGGTAGAACACAGGCACACGCCAGAGACTCACGTGACAGACAGAACAGACAGACGTAGCACAGACTGACATGACACATACACGCTCGCGCACGCACACACACACCCCCAATACACACGTGTGCACACACATACACACTTGTGAACATGCCTGCACACATGTGCGCACCCATACAGACATGTGTGCACCCATACACACTTGTGCGCACGTGTACACACGCGTGCACATGCCTACACACATGTGAGCACCCATAGACACCTGTGCACATGCATACACACATGTGCACACGCATACACACTTGTGCACATGCCTACACACATGTGTACACCCATAGACAGATGTGCGCACTCATACACACTTGTGCACATGCCTGCACACATGTGGGCACCCATAGACACATGAGCACATGCCGACACACATGTGCGCACCCATGCACACTTAGGCACATGCCTACCCACTTTTGCACATGTCTACACACATGTGCGCAGCCATACAGACGTGTGCTCCCATACACGCTTGTGCACACACATACACACTTGTGCACACGCCTACACACATGTGCGCATCCATGCCCACTTTTGCACATGCATGCACACATGTGCGCACCCGTACACAGTTTTGCACACTCCTACGCACGTGTGTGTACCCAGGCACACTTGTGCACACCCAGACACACCTGTGCACACGCATACACACATGTGCACACCCAGACACACCTGTGCACACGCATACACTGTTGTGCACACGCCTACAGACATGTGCGCAGCCTTACACACATGTGCACACATCCCACATGCGCTTCCCCCCCCTCGAGGGCGCTGCCTGGTGGGCAGCGATCGGGGAGACACGGAGCACGTCTGGTGCCGCAGGCAGGGTGCAGTTCCCGTGCTTCCCCACAGGAGGGCGACACTGAGCCCATCCCTTGGTGCCGCAGGGTGCAGTACCGCGGTGTCACCACAGGAGGGAGACACTGATCCTGGACTCGGCAGTCACCGAGGGACTCGGCGCAGAGCCATTGGCAGCGAGTGGTTTGGGTGAGCACTGGCTGGGAAAATTGCAGCAGAAAAGAGCACGGACACATGGCACAGGGACACGGGACGCAGAGGGACACGCCGCAGGCCTAGCACGCAGGCACATGCACAAGAGGCACGTGACACAGCCATGTAACACAGGCACATGCCACAGGGACACGTGACACAGTGGTAGAAGACAGGCACATGCCAGAGACTCACGTGACAGACAGAACAGACAGACGTAGCACAGACTGACGTGACAGATACACACTCGTGCACACGCACGTGTGCGCACCCATACACACTTTTGCACAGGCCTACGCACATGTGCACACGTATAGGCAGTTGTGCACTCGCCTACGCGTGTGCGCACCCATAGACACATGTGGACACCGTCCCACGAGCAATTTCTGAGTTTCTCCTGGAGAAAACCTCGTGGCAGAGCAGGTTGTAAGCAAAATCAAGAGCAAAGGTTGGTTTGGATTGGGAAACTTGAAATAACTTTGGAGCAGAAGGTCCCAACTTTTTCTTTTCTTTCTCTTTGTCTCCTTCACGTGCTGGACTTGCCTGTGGGGATGTCAGACCCTCGTGGCTGTGAGTTTCTTTTTTTTTTTTCCATGGGAAAGTGGAAATAAAGAGGAATGAACTAATGGGAGCAATGTTTTCTGCAGCCTTTCCCCTTTGCTGAAACGTTTTCTGCACTCCTTTCTCTTTTTGCCTTTGAATGTACAGCCATTGCCTAGGAATGCCTCCCCCGAATTCCTTGCAGCTCGTGGCGGAACTCGGACAGGACTGGGCAATCGCCGCGGCCGCCATTTGCCCTCAGAGCACGGTGCGGGCAGGAGCTGCCCGTCCGCGCTGCCCAGGTGAGGCTGGGGGGCTTCGGCCTCCTCTCCTCTGCCCCCTCTAGCCCTCTTTTCTGCCCCCCGTGTTCCCCTTCTTTCTCCCCCTCCTTCCTGCTCGCCGTCTTCCCCTTCTTTGTCCCCTTTCCCTTCCTTCCTCCCCCCCCCCCGTGTTCCCCTTCTTTTTCCCCCACATTCCTGCTCGCCGTGCTCCCCCGTGTGTCCCTGTCCCCCCCGTGCCTCTTTCCCCCGCAGCCGCGGGGCTCGGGGCGCCGGAGAATAAAGCCCAGAGGGCCGGAGCCCGGCGCCCCCCGCTCTCGCTGGGACCCCCCCGTCCCCGCACGGGGCCGGGCCCGCTCGGCAGCTCCCCCCGAGCAGTTCCAAAGCACCGCCCGACAGCGCCGGCGCTCCCGGGGAGGGGGTTCGGGGGGGCCCTCTCCTTAGGAGGGGGTCCCGGGGCTGGGGAGGGGGGGGATAGGTTAGGGAGGGCCCCCTCCTCTTTTGGAGGGGGTCCTCGAAAGGGGTGGGAGTTTGGGGGGGGGGGGGGTGTGGGGGGAACCGTCTCCTTAGGAGGGGATCCGGGAGAGGGGCTTGGGGCGGACTCTCCCCACCCTAGGCCTCGGCTCCTCCAGGCGGGGTCTGCGCTGTCGCCCCGCCTCCCCTAAACCCCCCACCTCAATGAATTATTAAAGTGCAGATATAGATCTAATATGGATATCCACCTGAGAGGGACAAAGGCTCTCTAACTCGTTCAGGTTAGAAAGCGTATGTTCATTTCAGCGCCGGAGAGCTGCAGGGATAACTCCCAAAGGTACAGCTCCAAAGAACAATGCAACACAGAACTTACTGATCTATCACCAACTACGTATTTAGCATAAGCGCCTCCCATTCCCCGGCTTCGTATGGCAATTACTACAAAGTCATGCGCAGTTGCTGCAATGGAATTGAGTCGGTGGTCGTGAATTTGAGTCTGAGGGCTGCTTTGGATGAAGGAATATATATGGGTCTTCCTCGCTGTCACCTTCTTACTTCGTTGATTTTTGACAATACATTTGACCCTGGAAAAGTCCCAATGCTCTTTTCTATTGCTTCTAAGTAGGTTCCATCTGGGCAAAATTTGTAACTGTCTAGGCTCCCCTTTGAACCTCTTTTCTTAAGATTATTAATTGTCCATTCTAAGCACAGCTGAGTAAATATGAAGAAATCAAAAGGCTCCGCTGCATTTAATCATTAATTTCTTTGTAACTTAAGTTCTGTATCTTTTATTATTCCAGTTGATTTTAACAGAAGTAACAGTAATCAAAAGTGTCTCTATTCGAATGTCTAAAGGAGAGCGCAATGCTTAACCACGGCAGGGCAAAAAGCAGAGCAGGGCCACCACCTGACAAGGACCTGGGAGCACTTCGGGGCAACACCGGGGCGAGAGCACGCGCGAGGCACACTAGCAGATCCCCACCCACAATTCCTAACAGAAAGCTTGAGCTGGGCACAAGCTCACCACACAGCGAGCATAGTGAAAAAAGCAGCTGCACTCCAGCAGCACACAGACGGCTAAGAGCCGCGAGCAATTTTGGCGTTCCCCCCCACCCGGCCGGACCGCAAGCGCCTCACACGCACGTCACGGCTACCGCCGCGCGCCGACCTGAAGCGCTTCGAGAGCGCTTCCAGGACTCCTTCCTGAGGCACTCCGCACGTTATTTCCGCGGTCTGCAGCACTGTCGCCAAAATAGTCTACATTCCCCGCAAATATCGCTCCCAAGATGCACCACTGGTTGGCGGAGTTTGCATGACCGCGCCCCTTTTCCCATGATGCCGTTCGCAGTGAGGAATTTGCATGACCCCGCCCCTTTCCCCATGATGCAGTTCGCCGCTCTCGAATTTGCATGACCCCGCCCCGTCTCCCAGGGTGCATTTCGCCGCTCTGAAATTTGCATGACCGCGCCTCCTTTCCTTATATGGCGTTCCCTTCGCGCATGCGCAGTCTGCCGCAGGTCAGGAGGGCCCCGCCCGGGGACCTCCCGAATTTTATAGGTGGCTACAGCACTGCCTGAGCCAAATCTGCATTTTGCCGGCGGTCGCGCCATTTTTCTCGGCTTCTTCAGGTGCGGGGAATGCGTGCGGTGGCATTAGTGGCGCCGGGGACGGTCGGGGGCAGCGCCTGCTGCGGCCGGCATGGGCACGGGCGGCTCTGTTTCGGCCGCGCGTCTCCGCCCCTCCAGAGGACCTGCGGCGCGCGCGCGGACAGCGGCGGGGCAGCGGCAGGGGAGCGGCGGAAAGCGGCGAAAAGCGGCGGAGAGCGGCGGGGAACGATGGGCAGCGGCGGAAAGCGGCGGGGGGCGGCGGAAAGCGGCAGGGGAGCGGCGGGAAGCGGCGGAGAACGGTGGGGAGCGGCGGAAAGCGGCGGGGAACGGTGGGGAGCGGCGGGGGGCGGCGGAAAGCGGCAGGGGAGCGGCGGAGAACGGTGGGGAGCGGCGGGGGGCGGCGGGGAACGGTGGGGAGCGGCAGGGGAGCGGCGGGAAGCGGCGGAGAACGGTGGGGAGCGGCGGGGAGCGGCGGGGGGGCGGCGGAAAGCGGCAGGGGAGCGGCGGCGCCGGAGGGGCGGTGGGAAGGGGCGGAAAGCGGCGGGGACCGGCGGGGGGGCGGCGGGAAGCGCCGGGGGAGCGGCGTCGCCGGAGGGGCGGTGGCAAGCGGCGGGGAGCGGCGGGGAGCGGCGGGGGGGCGGCGGCAAGCGGCGGGGGGGCGGCGGGGAGCGGCGGCGGTCCCCGCGCGGTTTCGGAGCAGCCGCTGAGTAAACGGAGGTACCTGGGGGGGGGCATGGGGGTGCGGGGGTGCTCCCGGGACCGGCGCGCAACGGCGAGGCGCGCCGGGCGGCTTTGCTGGGTAAAGCGAGGCACCTGGCGTGCGCACGGGCGGGCGGGCGGTAGCCGCGGGGTCGGGACGGGCACCCGGGGCTGGGGGCGGCCGCACATGGAGCGGGCACTGCCAGGCGTCTGTTCCTTGCGTGTACCCGCCTCCCCCCTGGGGGGGTCAGCGGAAACCCTGCTGTCCTTTAAGAAAGGAGAAAGAGAAACGGAGGAAATAAAAACCAAAACTCCAAAAACCTGCACTGAAACGAAACAAACAGAAACAAGCCCACAAAATAAGAGCAAAAGAGGAAAACAAAACGTAATGAAAACAAACAAAAAAGAAAAAAAATAAAAGAAGAAAAATCACGAAAATAGGACCATTTTGGTATGTTCCTTTAAAATGTCTGGATGGCTTTGGTGTTTGAAATATAGTTCCCTTTGGTATGCTGTCCAAATTAGTAAAGGAGGCTAAAAATGGAATGGTGCTCCTCTGCTTTTGGCACTGCTTTGCCATTCTGGTGGTTGCTACTCTTCCATAGTCCTGGTAGCTGGAAAACCTCGTCTCTTTTTTTTCTCTCCTGTGATCCAGGTGAGCTGGCTTTTTGCAAAGGATGCTGTGTGGCTCACGAGCTGGATGTGCTTCCCTTTGCTGTGATTCTGGAAACTGGAAATGGGGAAGAGTGTCTCATGCTTAAGCCTGGACCTGCGGCTCACTTGTGTAAGTTGCTTTTTTTTGGGATGGCTCCATTGTTAGGGAGGTGGCAGACTTCAGCTTGTGTGAGGCATTTCTTTGTGGAATGGAAAGAAGTGCCTGTTCTCTTTTTCTCTTTGCACGTGGCCAGGTTTCTGATTTAAATGAGAAATGAAAAAGACATTTTCTCATCTTCATTGGTTGACGGAGAGTTTTGCACATGTAATTCCATTTCATTAGTCACGCTCCTAGTATGTTCAGGTGGAAAGAAAAGATGAAAGTGCTGTGCTGCCAGAAGCCACATCCGTGTTGACTTAGAGCATTCGCTGTTAGTCCCATCTTTTCAGCTTTGCTTTAAGCATGTTGGCTCCTAGATTCCTCACGCGTTAGATGCCTTCTCGTCCTTCTTTTCTCTCTTTTCACATGTGAAATGAAGAGCTGTGGCACAGAAGAGCCCCTCTGTCCGGTACTACGCAGGGGTGGGAGTGAACGCTTAACGTGGCTGTGCTCCCGTCCTTCCAGCGCCGGGCGCAGAGGCGCAGCACACGAGCCGTGCCGTGCGCTTTCTGCCGAGAGTTTGAGCAGCACGTGGAGTTTCTTTGTCACCTCGTCGTTCCGAAAAGCAGTGGAGAGGCCTCTTCTCTGGGGGAGCTCCTGCAGTCTGCCAGCATTGTGTTCTCTGCCTAGCATCAGAGCACCAAGTCGGGTAAGGACAGCAGGTGTGGCTGCGAGGACTGAACGCCGGTGCGGGAGTCCCTTTGAGTTTAGCACGGGGAAAGAAATGGCCGTAGAATAATGGAATAGTTGGGGTTGGGACTTGCAAAAGCCCCCTGCAAACGAGCGGGGCCATCTTGCAGCAGGTCATGTTGCTCAGAGCCCTGTGCAGCCTGGATTTGCCTGTTCCCAGGGAACTCTGCAGTTGCTAGTCGATGTAATTAGAGTGACTTTGGCAGAGCCTGTTCCCCTTGTGCAAAGAGTTTTGGAGCCTGCCAGCGATCGAGATCACCTCTTAAAAGAGAAGATGAATTTGAAAGGGTTAAAGGTGTTTTCAGGAAGACAGCCGAGCCATTTGCTGTTGGGGCATTGGAGCTTTCTCTCCAAGGAAGTACTCTGAGAGCACCTCCAGCAACTGGGCGAGCTGCTCTGCCGTCAGTCATTTCCAAACCTTGTGTTCCACTTCGGTGTGTTTACAAAACTATTTCTTTTGCAGCCGGTGACAAATGGGCTGATAGAACCAATCCAGAGGGTATCTTCTTGGGACAGTCACGATTCCAAGCAGAGTGCTGCTGACAGGAAGATCAGGTAATACAGCAGTGCTGTGCTGCTGACATTCTGTGTAAATGCTATTGTAATTCCTGAAAACTAGTTTCATTCCTGCTTGGGGTGTGGGGGGTGTGTTTTCTGGGTTTTTTTAAACCATAATTCTTTCAGATGCTCCCCATGTGTCCAGTAAAAATTCTGTACTAGGAAAGTCACCTGAATGTTGTTGTTTGAAAATCTGTTTTCAGGGTGTAGGATGTCTAGTGCAGCGACTGGATTCTGCAGCTACTGTGAAGAAATTTAACTCCATGGCAGCTAAAACCAGCACATAAAATCCTTAGGATTTTATTCCGCGCTGTTTTATTTTCTAGATGGAGAGTCCAAAAAGGATGTAAAGTCCATGAGTTGGAGTGTTTAGTGCAGGACCAGTGACTGCTTCCCAGATGTCAAAGCTGGAAACAAAAGTCTTAGATAATTAGAAAAAAAAATTCCTGTCCCTGCAGGAAAGAGCAGGGCCGGGTCAGAGGTGTGGGAGACAGGCGAGCATAAAGGAATACGCAGAGAGCGCTGCTGCGGATGGGCCTCTGTCTCTCTCGTGGTGCCGCCCCGTGCCGGCAGGTGCAGTACCGCGGCTTGGCCACAGGAGGGAGACACTTGAGCCCATTCTCTTAGGAAAGCACTCGTTCGTGCAGTAAGTTTTGTGTTAATACACGTAGCTAAATATTGATCCTGTTGGCTGTACCTGCGCGAAGAGCTGACCATTTCTTTTCTTCCTTTCTTTCATTTAATGCAGGTTTGCTTGATGTGAGTGTGAGGTACCAACGATCCTTGAGAGCAGCAGCAGGAGTAAGCGCTCAAGCTGTTTTGCTTTCTGTGCAGGTGCACAGGGCAGCTGGTTTGCAAGCAGCAGCCAGGTAAAGCCTGATTCAAAAAGGACCGTTTTTCACTGAAAACACCTTTATCTGGGGGCAGCAGGCTGAGGCATGAGATTAGAACAAATTTTTACTGGCCAGCTTTCCAGCTGCAGAGAGCATGGTTCGAAGTGGCTTCTGCTCCCAAGTGAAAATAATCTTAGGAAGGCCACCAGCAGTTGTTCTGGCCCGTGAAGCTGCAGTACAGGGTGGTAGGGTTTGTTCTGCAGAAGGATCAAGATTGGAAGGGCGTGGTTTCCTACATTTCCACATTTTTCTACACCAAAGGCTGATGTAAAAAATTGGCTGCTGTAAGATGGTACCTACTTGGGCCTTGGATCCTGGTCTTGCTGATGCTATTTGAAAGCTAGCTGAGGTTCTTTTCTTGCATTTCCCTGTGAAAAGCCCTCAGTAAGCTACCTGGGAAATGGAGCACGTCCCTTTCCACCACAGGGCTTCTGCTTCAATTGCGTGGTATTGGCTGGACATAGTTCCAGAATATGTGATTTTCCAGAGTTAGGAAAGGGCTAGAATAGAGGGCTATTCCAAATTGCCTAAGAGGGAGGGCTCCTGTCAGTGCAGAGATCTGACCCTTTCCCAGTGTTGCTGTGAGCCCCTGCTCCCTCTTAATTCAAGTGGATGCTGAAAGATGAGGATCCACTGTCCTGTGGTGCTTGGAGAAGTCAAGGGAATGGAATGACCTTAGACTCCTCATCCTTCAGGTGTATGACCTGAGTAAAGCTGGGTCTGGTTCACTTGTAAATTCTTCCATTTGCTGCTTTCGCCTCCTTTTGCTGGTCAGTCCTGGTCCGTACAAATAATGGGGCTTGGCCTTTGGCTTCTTTCTGGAGCAGGCTCTCTGGGAAGCTTTTCTACCGCACCGTATATTCTTAAAGGTGCTGAGTACTTTCTCAGCCACAGATAGGAGCACAGCCACCAGTGAAGGACCTGACCGGTGAGTTCCTCTCACCGTTTCGTATCTGCTCCTGGTATGTTCAGGTGGAAAGAAAAGATGAAAGTGCTGTGCTGCCAGAAGCCACATCCGTGTTGACTTAGAGCATTCGCTGTTAGTCCCATCTTTTCAGCTTTGCTTTAAGCATGTTGGCTCCTAGATTCCTCACGCGTTAGATGCCTTCTCGTCCTTCTTTTCTCTCTTTTCACATGTGAAATGAAGAGCTGTGGCACAGAAGAGCCCCTCTGTCCGGTACTACGCAGGGGTGGGAGTGAACGCTTAACGTGGCTGTGCTCCTGACCCTCCAGCGCCGGGCGCAGAGGCGCAGCACACGAGCCGTGCCGTGCGCTTTCTGCCGAGAGTTTGAGCAGCACGTGGAGTTTCTTTGTCACCTCGTCGTTCCGAAAAGCAGTGGAGAGGCCTCTTCTCTGGGGGAGCTCCTGCAGTCTGCCAGCATTGTGTTCTCTGCCTAGCATCAGAGCACCAAGTCGGGTAAGGACAGCAGGTGTGGCTGCGAGGACTGAACGCCGGTGTGGGAGTCCCTTTGAGTTTAGCACGGGGAAAGAAATGGCCGTAGAATAATGGAATAGTTGGGGTTGGGACTTGCAAAAGCCCCCTGCAAACGAGCGGGGCCATCTTGCAGCAGGTCAGGTTGCTCAGAGCCCTGTGCAGCCTGGATTTGCCTGTTCCCAGGGAACTCTGCAGTTGCTAATCGCTGTAATTAGAGTGACTTTGGCGGAGCCTGTTCCCCCTGTGCAAAGAGTTTTGGAGCCTGCCAGCGATCGAGATCACCTCTTAAAAGAGAAGATGAATTTGAAAGGGTTAAAGGTGTTTTCAAGAAGACAGCCGAGCCATTTGCTGTTGGGGCATTGGAGCTTTCTCTCCAAGGAAGTACTCTGAGAGCACCTCCAGCAACTGTGCGAGCTGCTCTGCCGTCAGTCATTTCCAAACCTTGTGTTCCACTTTGGTGTGTTTACAAAACTATTTCTTTTGCAGCCGGTGACAAATGGGCTGATAGAACCAATCCAGAGAGTATCTTCTTGGGACAGTCACGATTCCAAGCAGAGAGCTGCTGACAGGAAGATCAGGTAATCCATCCTTGGCCCCCTGACACTCAGCCTGAGTCCAGCTGCTGTGTTTGGCTCTTTTGGGGAGCAGGGGGAAGCGTGTCCCTCGGGCTTGCGTGGGCTGCGCTGTTGCCCCCTGTGACGGTCAGTCAGAGTGCTGCTGCTGGCTTTGGCTTTTTTGGGGAGAAGGGGCATGTGTGTGAAAGGCTGGCATGTGTGGGCTATGTGCTTGCTCCCTGCCATGCGTCAGGCAGAGTGTTGCAGGTGCTGGGTCTGGCCTTTTTGGGGACACATGGGAAGTGCCTGTAAGCCTGGCACAGAAAGGAACGGGATAGGTTTGGTGTGCCTTTGAGAAGGACTTGAGGAAGTACAAAGTGTACGAAAGTGGGTCAGGAAGATGGATCTTTTCCCTGAAATCGCACTTTTGCTTGAGGTGATTTTTCTGGGCATTTTTTCAACTGGAATGGGGAGGAGATGTGGCCAGCTCGGTCTGAGTTCTGGGGCACCGCGTGCGCAGGCAAACAAATACTTCCTAGTGCACGGAGCTGTTTGTTCTATGATTTTTTTCTGTTCTGTGGGGCAAACTTGGTTTTTGATTTCACGCTCAGAATGTGCATGGAGCCCCCCAGGGCAAGCAGTGCAAGTGCACATCGATGAGTTGGGTGAGGTGACTTAGGCTCAGCCTCAAGCAGTTTCCCAAGGGAGTTTTTGAGAGAGTTGGGTTCTGCAGAGCTGCTTTGTTCCATCGGAGTTTTGTGCAACCGGCTCCTCCAATTCCCCCAGCGCTTCCAGGGAAACGGAGGTGAAACTTCCTGCAATAAAAACGTGAACTTCTTTCTTTCTTTCTTTCTTCCAGAAGGCTGCCAGGAAATCCCGGCGGGTGCCCACGGCAGGCTTTTCCATGTGCTGCAACATCCTGGACTCGGCAGTCACCGAGGGACTCGGAGCAGAACCATTGGCAGCGAGTGGTTTGGGTGAGTACTGGCTGGGAAAATTGCAGCAGAAAAGAGCACGGACACGTGGCACAGGGACACGGGACAGAGGCAGAGAACACAGGCGCACGTACAAGAGGCACATGACACAGGCGGACGTGACACAGCCATGTAACACAGACGCATGCCACAGGGACACGTGACACAGTGGTAGAACACAGGCACACGCCAGAGACTCACGTGACAGACAGAACAGACAGACGTAGCACAGACTGACATGACACATACACGCTCGCGCACGCACACACACACCCCCAATACACACGTGTGCACACACATACACACTTGTGAACATGCCTGCACACATGTGCGCACCCATACAGACATGTGTGCACCCATACACACTTGTGCGCACGTGTACACACGCGTGCACATGCCTACACACATGTGAGCACCCATAGACACCTGTGCACATGCATACACACTTGTGCACACGCATACACACTTGTGCACAAGCATACACACTTGTGCACATGCCTACACACATGTGTACACCCATAGACACATGTGCGCACTCATACACACTTGTGCACATGCCTGCACACATGTGGGCACCCATACACACGTGAGCACATGCCGACACACATGTGCGCACCCATGCACACTTAGGCACATGCCTACCCATTTGTACACATGCCTGCACACATGTGCGCAGCCATACAGATGTGTGCTCCCATACACGCTTGTGCACACCCAGACACACCTGTGCTCACGCATACACACATGTGCACACCCAGACACACTTGTGCACATGCATACACTGTTGTGCACACGCCTACAGACATGTGCGCAGCCTTACACACATGTGCACACATCCCACATGCGCTTCCCCCCCCTCGAGGGCGCTGCCTGGTGGGCAGCGATCGGGGAGACACGGAGCACGTCTGGTGCCGCAGGCAGGGTGCAGTTCCCGTGCTTCCCCACAGGAGGGCGACACTGAGCCCATCCCTTGGTGCCGCAGGGTGCAGTACCGCGGTGTCACCACAGGAGGGAGACACTGATCCTGGACTCGGCAGTCACCGAGGGACTCGGCGCAGAGCCATTGGCAGGGAGTGGTTTGGGTGAGCACTGGCTGGGAAAATTGCAGCAGAAAAGAGCACGGACACATGGCACAGGGACACGGGACGCAGAGGGACACGCCGCAGACCTAGCACGCAGGCACACGCACAAGAGGCACGTGACACAGAGGAACATGACACAGAGAGCAGGGACACATGACACAGGGACACGTGGCAGAGATGGAACACAGACACATGGCGCAGGGACACATGACAACGAGGCACGTGTCTCAGAGATAGAACAGAGGTACGTGGCACTGATAGAACACAGACACATGGCACAGGGACACGGGACAGAGGCAGAGAACACAGGCGCACGTACAAGAGGCACATGACACAGGCGGACGTGACACAGCCATGTAACACAGGCACATGCCACAGGGACACGCGACACAGTGGTAGAACACAGGCACATGCCAGAGACTCACGTGACAGACAGAACAGACAGACGTAGCACAGACTGACGTGACAGATACACACTCGTGCACACGCACGTGTGCGCACCCATACACACTTTTGCACAGGCCTACGCACATGTGCACACGTATAGGCAGTTGTGCACTCGCCTACGCGTGTGCGCACCCATAGACACATGTGGACACCGTCCCACGAGGAATTTCTGAATTTCTCCTGGAGAAAACCTCGTGGCAGAGCAGGTTGTAAGCAAAATCAAGAGCAAAGGTTGGTTTGGATTGGGGAACTTGAAATAACTTTGGAGCAGAAGGTCCCAACTTTTTCTTTTCTTTCTCTTTGTCTCCTTCACGTGCTGGACTTGCCTGTGGGGATGTCAGACCCTCGTGGCTGTGAGTTTCTTTTTTTTTTTTCCATGGGAAAGTGGAAATAAAGAGGAATGAACTAATGGGAGCAATGTTTTCTGCAGCCTTTCCCCTCTGCTGAAACGTTTTCTGCACTCCTTTCTCTTTTTGCCTTTGAATGTACAGCCATTGCCTAGGAATGCCTCCCCCGAATTCCTTGCAGCTCGTGGCGGAACTCGGACAGGACTGGGCAATCGCCGCGGCCGCCATTTGCCCTCAGAGCACGGTGCGGGCAGGAGCTGCCCGTCCGCGCTTGCCAGGTGAGCCTGGGGGGCTTCGGCCTCCCCTCCTCTGCCCCCTCTAGCCCTCTTTTCTGCCCCCCGTGTTCCCCTTCTTTCTCCCCCTCCTTCCTGCTCGCCATCTTCCCCTTCTTTGTCCCCTTTCCCCTCCTTCCTCCCCCCCCCGTGTTCCCCTTCTTTTTCCCCCACATTCCTGCTCGCCGTGCTCCCCCGTGTGTCCCTGTCCCCCCCGTGCCTCTTTCCCCCGCAGCCGCGGGGCTCGGGGCGCCGGAGAATAAAGCCCAGAGGGCCGGAGCCCGGCGCCCCCCGCTCTCGCTGGGACCCCCCCGTCCCCGCACGGGGCCGGGCCCGCTCGGCAGCTCCCCCCGAGCAGTCCCAAAGCACCGCCCGACAGCGCCGGCGCTCCCGGGGAGGGGGTTCGGGGGGGCCCTCTCCTTAGGAGGGGGTCCCGGGGCTGGGGAGGGGGGGATAGGTTAGGGAGGGCCCCCTCCTCTTTTGGAGGGGGTCCTCGAAAGGGGTGGGAGTTTGGGGGGGGGTGTGGGGGGAACCTTCTCCTTAGGAGGGGATCCGGGAGAGGGGCTTGGGGCGGACTCTCCCCACCCTAGGCCTCGGCTCCTCCAGGCGGGGTCTGCGCTGTCGCCCCGCCTCCCCTAAACCCCCCACCTCAATGAATTATTAAAGTGCAGATATAGATCTAATATGGATATCCACCTGAGACGGACAAAGGCTCTCTAACTCGTTCAGGTTAGAAAGCGTATGTTCATTTCAGCGCCGGAGAGCTGCAGGGATAACTCCCAAAGGTACAGCTCCAAAGAACAATGCAACACAGAACTTACTGATCTATCACCAACTACGTATTTAGCATAAGCGCCTCCCATTCCCCGGCTTCGTATGGAAATTACTACAAAGTCATGCGCAGTTGCTGCAACGGAATTGAGTCGGTGGTCGTGAATTTGAGTCTGAGGGCTGCTTTGGATGAAGGAATATGGGTCTTCCTCGCTGTGACCTTCTTACTTCGTTGATTTTTGACAATACATTTGACCCTGGAAAACTGCCAATGCTCTTTTCTATTGCTTCTAAGTAGGTTCCATCTGGGCAAAATTTGTAACTGTCTAGGCTCTCCTTTGAACCTCTTTTCTTAAGATTATTAATTGTCCATTCTAAGCACAGCTGAGTAAATACGAAGAAATCAAAAGGCTCCGCTGCATTTAATCATTAATTTCTTAGTAACTTAAGTTCTGTATCTTTTATTATTCCCGTTGATTTTAACAGAACAAACAGTAATCGAAAGTGTCTCTACTCAAATGTCTAAAGGAGAGCCCCATGCTTAATCACGGCAGGGCAAAAAGCAGAGCAGGGCCACCACCTGACAGGGACCTGGGAGCACTTCGGGGCGACGCGGGGACGAGAGCACGTGCGAGGCACACTAGCAACTCCCCACCCGTCATTCTGAACGGAAAGCTTGAGCTGGGCACAAGCTCAGCACACAGCGAGCATATTGAAACAAGCGCTGCACTCCAGCAGCACACAGAGAGCCAAGAGCCGCGAACAGTTTCGGCGTTCCTGCCCACCCGGCCGGACCGCAAGCGCCTCACACGCACGTCACGGCTACCGCCGCGCGCCGACCTGAAGCGCTTCGAGAGCGCTTCCAGGACTCCTTCCTGAGGCACTCCGCACGTTATTTCCGCGGTCTGCAGCACTGTCGCCAAAATAGTCTACATTCCCCGCAAATATCGCTCCCAGGATGCACCACTGGCATGGGGAATTTGCATGACCGCACCCCTTTTCCCATGATGCCGTTCGCAGTGAGGAATTTGCATGACCCCGCCCCTTTCCCCATGATGCAGTTCGCCGCTCTCGAATTTGCATGACCCCGCCCCGTCTCCCAGGGTGCATTTCGCCGCTCTGAAATTTGCATGACCGCGCCTCCTTTCCTTATATGGCGTTCCCTTCGCGCATGCGCAGTCTGCCGCAGGTCAGGAGGGCCCCGCCCGGGGACCTCCCGAATTCTATAGGTGGCTACAGCACTGCCTGAGCCAAATCTGCATTTTGCCGGCGGTCGCGCCATTTTTCTCGGCTTCTTCAGGTGCGGGGAATGCGTGCGGTGGCATTAGTGGCGCCGGGGACGGTCGGGGGCAGCGCCTGCTGCGGCCGGCAAGGGCACGGGCGGCTCTGTTTCGGCCGCGCGTCTCCGCCCCTCCAGAGGACCTGCGGCGCGCGCGCGGACAGCGGCGGGGCAGCGGCAGGGGAGCGGCGGGAAGCGGCGAAAAGCGGCGGAGAGCGGCGGAAAGCGGCGGAGAGCGGCGGGGAACGATGGGCAGCGGCGGAAAGCGGCAGGGAAGCGGCGGAGAACGGTGGGGAGCGGCGGAAAGCGGCGGGGAACGGTGGGGAGCGGCGGGGGGCGGCGGAAAGCGGCAGGGGGGCGGCGGAGAACGGTGGGGAGCGGCGGGGAGCGGCAGGGGAGCGGCGGGAAGCGGCGGAGAACGGTGGGGAACGGCGGGGGGCGGCGGAAAGCGGCAGGGGAGCGGCGGAGAACGGTGGGGAGCGGCGGGGAGCGGCGGGGGGGCGGCGGAAAGCGGCAGGGGAGCGGCGGCGCCGGAGGGGCGGTGGGAAGGGGCGGAAAGCGGCGGGGACCGGCGGGGGGGCGGCGGGAAGCGCCGGGGGAGCGGCGTCGCCGGAGGGGCGGTGGCAAGCGGCGTGAAGCGGCGGAAAGCGGCGGGGAGCGGCGGGGCGGCGGCGGCAAGCGGCGGCAAGCGGCGGGGGGGCGGCGGGGAGCGGCGGCGGTCCCCGCGCGGTTTCGGAGCAGCCGCTGAGTAAACGGAGGTACCTGGGGGGGGTATGGGGGTGCGGGGGTGCTCCCGGGACCGGCGCGCAACGGCGAGGCGCGCCGGGCGGCTTTGCTGGGTAAAGCGAGGCACCTGGCGTGCGCACGGGCGGGCGGGCGGTAGCCGCGGGGTCGGGACGGGCACCCGGGGCTGGGGGGGGCCGCACATGGAGCGGGCACTGCCAGGCGTCTGTTCCTTGCGTGTACCCGCCTCCCCCCTGGGGGGGTCAGCAGAAACCCTGCTGTCCTTTAAGAAAGGAGAAAGAGAAACGGAGGAAATAAAAAACAAAACTCCAAAAACCTGCACTGAAACGAAACAAACAGAAACAAGCCCACAAAATAAGAGCAAAAGAGGAAAACAAAACGTAATGAAAACAAACAAAAAAGAAAAAAAATAAAAGAAGAAAAATCACGAAAATAGGACCATTTTGGTATGTTCCTTTAAAATGTCTGGATGGCTTTGGTGTTTGAAATATAGTTCCCTTTGGTATGCTGTCCAAATTAGTAAAGGAGGCTAAAAATGGAATGGTGCTCCTCTGCTTTTGGCACTGCTTTGCCATTCTGGTGGTTGCTACTCTTCCATAGTCCTGGTAGCTGGAAAACCTCGTCTCTTTTTTTTCTCTCCTGTGATCCAGGTGAGCTGGCTTTTTGCAAAGGATGCTGTGTGGCTCACGAGCTGGATGTGCTTCCCTTTGCTGTGATTCTGGAAACTGGAAATGGGGAAGAGTGTCTCATGCTTAAGCCTGGACCTGCGGCTCACTTGTGTAAGTTGCTTTTTTTTGGGATGGCTCCATTGTTAGGGAGGTGGCAGACTTCAGCTTGTGTGAGGCATTTCTTTGTGGAATGGAAAGAAGTGCCTGTTCTCTTTTTCTCTTTGCACGTGGCCAGGTTTCTGATTTAAATGAGAAATGAAAAAGACATTTTCTCATCTTCATTGGTTGACGGAGAGTTTTGCACATGTAATTCCATTTCATTAGTCACGCTCCTAGTATGTTCAGGTGGAAAGAAAAGATGAAAGTGCTGTGCTGCCAGAAGCCACATCCGTGTTGACTTAGAGCATTCGCTGTTAGTCCCATCTTTTCAGCTTTGCTTTAAGCATGTTGGCTCCTAGATTCCTCACGCGTTAGATGCCTTCTCGTCCTTCTTTTCTCTCTTTTCACATGTGAAATGAAGAGCTGTGGCACAGAAGAGCCCCTCTGTCCGGTACTACGCAGGGGTGGGAGTGAACGCTTAACGTGGCTGTGCTCCTGACCTTCCAGCGCCGGGCGCAGAGGCGCAGCACACGAGCCGTGCCGTGCGCTTTCTGCCCAGAGTTTGAGCAGCACGTGGAGTTTCTTTGTCACCTCGTCGTTCCGAAAAGCAGTGGAGAGGCCTCTTCTCTGGGGGAGCTCCTGCAGTCTGCCAGCATTGTGTTCTCTGCCTAGCATCAGAGCACCAAGTCGGGTAAGGACAGCAGGTGTGGCTGCGAGGACTGAACACCGGTGCGGGAGTCCCTTTGAGTTTAGCACGGGGAAAGAAATGGCCGTAGAATAATGGAATAGTTGGGGTTGGGACTTGCAAAAGCCCCCTGCAAACGAGCAGGGCCATCTTGCAGCAGGTCAGGTTGCTCAGAGCCCTGTGCAGCCTGGATTTGCCTGTTCCCAGGGAACTCTGCAGTTGCTAGTCGATGTAATTAGAGTGACTTTGGCAGAGCCTGTTCCCCTTGTGCAAAGAGTTTTGGAGCCTGCCAGCGATCGAGATCACCTCTTAAAAGAGAAGATGAATTTGAAAGGGTTAAAGGTGTTTTCAGGAAGACAGCCGAGCCATTTGCTGTTGGGGCATTGGAGCTTTCTCTCCAAGGAAGTACTCTGAGAGCACCTCCAGCATCTGGGCGAGCTGCTCTGCAGTCAGTCATTTCCAAACCTTGTGTTCCACTTCGGTGTGTTTACAAAACTATTTCTTTTGCAGCCGGTGACAAATGGGCTCGATAGAACCAATCCAGAGGGTATCTTCTTGGGACAGTCACGATTCCAAGCAGAGTGCTGCTGACAGGAAGATCAGGTAATACAGCAGTGCTGTGCTGCTGACATTCTGTGTAAATGCTATTGTAATTCCTGAAAACTAGTTTCATTACTGCTTGGGGTGTGGGGGGTGTGTTTTCTGGGTTTTTTTAGACCATAGTTCTTTCAGATGCTCCCCATGTGTCCAGTAAAAATTCTGTACTAGGAAAGTCACCTGAATGTTGTTGTTTGAAAATCTGTTTTCAGGGTGTAGGATGTCTAGTGCAGCGACTGGATTCTGCAGCTACTGTGAAGAAATTTAACTCCATGGCAGCTAAAACCAGCACATAAAATCCTTAGGATTTTATTCCGCGCTGTTTTATTTTCTAGATGGAGAGTCCAAAAAGGATGTAAAGTCCATGAGTTGGAGTGTTTAGTGCAGGACCAGTGACTGCTTCCCAGATGTCAAAGCTGGAAACAAAAGTCTTAGATAATTAGAAAAAAAAATTCCTGTCCCTGCAGGAAAGAGCAGGGCCGGGTCAGAGGTGTGGGAGACAGGCGAGCATAAAGGAATCCGCAGAGAGTGCTGCTGCGGATGGGCCTCTGTCTCTCTCGTGGTGCCGCCCTGTGCCGGCAGGTGCAGTACCGCGGCTTGGCCACAGGAGGGAGACACTTGAGCCCATTCTCTCAGGAAAGCCTTCGTTCGTGCAGTAAGTTTTGTGTTAATACACGTAGCTAAATATTGATCCTGTTGGCTGTACCTGCGCGAAGAGCTGACCATTTCTTTTCTTCCTTTCTTTCATTTAATGCAGGTTTGCTTGATGTGAGTGTGAGGTACCAACGATCCTTGAGAGCAGCAGCAGGAGTAAGCGCTCAAGCTGTTTTGCTTTCTGTGCAGGTGCACAGGGCAGCTGGTTTGCAAGCAGCAGCCAGGTAAAGCCTGATTCAAAAAGGACCGTTTTTCACTGAAAACACCTTTATCTGGGGGCAGCAGGCTGAGGCATGAGATTAGAACAAATTTTTACTGGCCAGCTTTCCACCTGCAGAGAGCATGGTTCGAAGTGGCTTCTGCTCCCAAGTGAAAATAATCTTAGGAAGGCCACCAGCAGTTGTTCTGGCCCGTGAAGCTGCAGTACAGGGTGGTAGGGTTTGTTCTGCAGAAGGATCAAGATTGGAAGGGCGTGGTTTCCTACATTTCCACATTTTTCTACACCAAAGGCTGATGTAAAAAATTGGCTGCTGTAAGATGGTACCTACTTGGGCCTTGGATCCTGGTCTTGCTGATGCTATTTGAAAGCTAGCTGAGGTTCTTTTCTTGCATTTCCCTGTGAAAAGCCCTCAGTAAGCTACCTGGGAAATGGAGCACGTCCCTTTCCACCACAGGGCTTCTGCTTCAATTGCGTGGTATTGGCTGGACATAGTTCCAGAATATGTGATTTTCCAGAGTTAGGAAAGGGCTAGAATAGAGGGCTATTCCAAATTGCCTAAGAGGGAGGGCTCCTGTCAGTGCAGAGATCTGACCCTTTCCCAGTGTTGCTGTGAGCCCCTGCTCCCTCTTAATTCAAGTGGATGCTGAAAGATGAGGATCCACTGTCCTGTGGTGCTTGGAGAAGTCAAGGGAATGGAATGACCTTAGACTCCTCATCCTTCAGGTGTATGACCTGAGTAAAGCTGGGTCTGGTTCACTTGTAAATTCTTCCATTTGCTGCTTTCGCCTCCTTTTGCTGGTCAGTCCTGGTCCGTACAAATAATGGGGCTTGGCCTTTGGCTTCTTTCTGGAGCAGGCTCTCTGGGAAGCTTTTCTACCGCACCGTATATTCTTAAAGGTGCTGAGTACTTTCTCAGCCACAGATAGGAGCACCGCCACCAGTGAAGGACCTGACCGGTGAGTTCCTCTCACCGTTTCGTATCTGCTCCTGGTATGTTCAGGTGGAAAGAAAAGATGAAAGTGCTGTGCTGCCAGAAGCCACATCCGTGTTGACTTAGAGCATTCGCTGTTAGTCCCATCTTTTCAGCTTTGCTTTAAGCATGTGGGCTCCTAGATTCCTCACGCGTTAGATGCTTTCTCGTCCTTCTTTTCTCTCTTTTCACATGTGAAATGAAGAGCTGTGGCACAGAAGAGCCCCTCTGTCCGGTACTACGCAGGGGTGGGAGTGAACGCTTAACGTGGCTGTGCTCCTGTCCTTCCAGCGCCGGGCGCAGAGGCGCAGCACACGAGCCGTGCCGTGCACTTTCTGCGGAGAGTTTGAGCAGCACGTGGAGTTTCTTTGTCACCTCGTCGTTCCGAAAAGCAGTGGAGAGGCCTCTTCTCTGGGGGAGCTCCTGCAGTCTGCCAGCATTGTGTTCTCTGCCTAGCATGAGAGCACCAAGTCGGGTAAGGGCAGCAGGTGTGACTGCGAGGACTGAACACCGGTGCGGGAGTCCCTTTGAGTTTAGCACGGGGAAAGAAATGGCCGTAGAATAATGGAATAGTTGGGGTTGGGACTTGCAAAAGCCCCCTGCAAACGAGCGGGGCCATCTTGCAGCAGGTCAGGTTGCTCAGAGCCCTGTGCAGCCTGGATTTGCCTGTTCCCAGGGAACTCTGCAGTTGCTAATTGCTGTAATTAGAGTGACTTTGGCAGAGCCTGTTCCCCCTGTGCAAAGAGTTTTGGAGCCTGCCAGCGATCGAGATCACCTCTTAAAAGAAAAGATGAATTTGAAAGGGTTAAAGGTGTTTTCAAGAAGACAGCCGAGCCATTTGCTGTTGGGGCATTGGAGCTTTCTCTCCAAGGAAGTACTCTGAGAGCACCTCCAGCAACTGTGCGAGCTGCTCTGCAGTCAGTCATTTCCAAACCTTGTGTTCCACTTTGGTGTGTTTACAAAACTATTTCTTTTGCAGCCGGTGACAAATGGGCTGATAGAACCAATCCAGAGAGTATCTTCTTGGGACAGTCACGATTCCAAGCAGAGAGCTGCTGACAGGAAGATCAGGTAATCCATCCTTGGCCCCCTGACACTCAGCCTGAGTCCAGCTGCTGTGTTTGGCTCTTTTGGGGAGCAGGGGGAAGCGTGTCCCTCGGGCTTGCGTGGGCTGCGCTGTTGCCCCCTGTGACGGTCAGTCAGAGTGCTGCTGCTGGCTTTGGCTTTTTTGGGGAGAAGGGGCATGTGTGTGAAAGGCTGGCATGTGTGGGCTATGTGCTCGCTCCCTGCCATGCGTCAGGCAGAGTGTTGCAGGTGCTGGGTCTGGCCTTTTTGGGGACACATGGGAAGTGCCTGTAAGCCTGGCACAGAAAGGAACGGGATAGGTTTGGTGTGCCTTTGAGAAGGACTTGAGGAAGTACAAAGTGTACGAAAGTGGGTCAGGAAGATGGATCTTTTCCCTGAAATCGCACTTTTGCTTGAGGTGATTTTTCTGGGCATTTTTTCAACTGGAATGGGGAGGAGATGTGGCCAGCTCGGTCTGAGTTCTGGGGCACCGCGTGCGCAGGCAAACAAATACTTCCTAGTGCACGGAGCTGTTTGTTCTATGATTTTTTTCTGTTCTGTGGGGCAAACTTGGTTTTTGATTTCACGCTCAGAATGTGCATGGAGCCCCCCAGGGCAAGCAGTGCAAGTGCACATCGATGAGTTGGGTGAGGTGACTTAGGCTCAGCCTCAAGCAGTTTCCCAAGGGAGTTTTTGAGAGAGTTGGGTTCTGCAGAGCTGCTTTGTTCCATCGGAGTTTTGTGCAACCGGCTCCTCCAATTCCCCCAGCGCTTCCAGGGAAATGGAGGTGAAACTTCCTGCAATAAAAACGTGAACTTCTTTCTTTCTTTCTTTCTTCCAGAAGGCTGCCAGGAAATCCCGGCGGGTGCCCACGGCAGGCTTTTCCATGTGCTGCAACATCCTGGACTCGGCAGTCACCGAGGGACTCGGAGCAGAACCATTGGCAGCGAGTGGTTTGGGTGAGTACTGGCTGGGAAAATTGCAGCAGAAAAGAGCACGGACACGTGGCACAGGGACACGGGACAGAGGCAGAGAACACAGGCGCACGTACAAGAGGCACATGACACAGGCGGACGTGACACAGCCATGTAACACAGACGCATGCCACAGGGACACGTGACACACTGGTAGAACACAGGCACACGCCAGAGACTCACGTGACAGACAGAACAGACAGACGTAGCACAGACTGACATGACACATACACGCTCGCGCACGCACACACACACCCCCAATACACACGTGTGCACACACATACACACTTGTGAACATGCCTGCACACATGTGCGCACCCATACAGACATGTGTGCACCCATACACACTTGTGCGCACGTGTACACACGCCTGCACGTGCCTACACACATGTGAGCACCCATAGACACCTGTGCACATGCATACACACTTGTGCACACGCATACACACTTGTGCACACGCATACACACTTGTGCACAAGCATACACACTTGTGCACATGCCTACACACATGTGTACACCCATAGACACATGTGCGCACTCATACACACTTGTGCACATGCCTGCACACATGTGGGCACCCATACACACATGAGCACATGCCGACACACATGTGCGCACCCATGCACACTTAGGCACATGCCTACCCATTTGTGCACATGCCTGCACACATGTGCGCAGCCATACAGATGTGTGCTCCCATACACGCTTGTGCACACCCAGACACACCTGTGCTCACGCATACACACATGTGCACACCCAGACACACTTGTGCACACGCATACACTGTTGTGCACACGCCTACAGACATGTGCGCAGCCTTACACACATGTGCACACATCCCACATGCGCTTCCCCCCCCTCGAGGGTGCTGCCTGGTGGGCAGCGATCGGGGAGACACGGAGCACGTCTGGTGCCGCAGGCAGGGCGCAGTTCCCGTGCTTCCCCACAGGAGGGCGACACTGAGCCCATCCCTTGGTGCCGCAGGGTGCAGTACCGCGGTGTCACCACAGGAGGGAGACACTGATCCTGGACTCGGCAGTCACCGAGGGACTCGGTGCAGAGCCATTGGCAGGGAGTGGTTTGGGTGAGCACTGGCTGGGAAAATTGCAGCAGAAAAGAGCACGGACACATGGCACAGGGACACGGGACGCAGAGGGACACGCCGCAGACCTAGCACGCAGGCACACGCACAAGAGGCACGTGACACAGAGGAACATGACACAGAGAGCAGGGACACATGACACAGGGACACGTGGCAGAGATGGAACACAGACACATGGCGCAGGGACACATGACAACGAGGCACGTGTCTCAGAGATAGAACAGAGGTACGTGGCACTGATAGAACACAGACACATGGCACAGGGACACGGGACAGAGGCAGAGAACACAGGCGCACGTACAAGAGGCACATGACACAGGCGGACGTGACACAGCCATGTAACACAGGCACATGCCACAGGGACACGCGACACAGTGGTAGAACACAGGCACATGCCAGAGACTCACGTGACAGACAGAACAGACAGACGTAGCACAGACTGACGTGACAGATACACACTCGTGCACACGCACGTGTGCGCACCCATACACACTTTTGCACAGGCCTACGCACATGTGCACACGTATAGGCAGTTGTGCACTCGCCTACGCGTGTGCGCACCCATAGACACATGTGGACACCGTCCCACGAGGAATTTCTGAATTTCTCCTGGAGAAAACCTCGTGGCAGAGCAGGTTGTAAGCAAAATCAAGAGCAAAGGTTGGTTTGGATTGGGGAACTTGAAATAACTTTGGAGCAGAAGGTCCCAACTTTTTCTTTTCTTTCTCTTTGTCTCCTTCACGTGCTGGACTTGCCTGTGGGGATGTCAGACCCTCGTGGCTGTGAGTTTCTTTTTTTTTTTTCCATGGGAAAGTGGAAATAAAGAGGAATGAACTAATGGGAGCAATGTTTTCTGCAGCCTTTCCCCTCTGCTGAAACGTTTTCTGCACTCCTTTCTCTTTTTGCCTTTGAATGTACAGCCATTGCCTAGGAATGCCTCCCCCGAATTCCTTGCAGCTCGTGGCGGAACTCGGACAGGACTGGGCAATCGCCGCGGCCGCCATTTGCCCTCAGAGCACGGTGCGGGCAGGAGCTGCCCGTCCGCGCTTGCCAGGTGAGCCTGGGGGGCTTCGGCCTCCCCTCCTCTGCCCCCTCTAGCCCTCTTTTCTGCCCCCCGTGTTCCCCTTCTTTCTCCCCCTCCTTCCTGCTCGCCATCTTCCCCTTCTTTGTCCCCTTTCCCCTCCTTCCTCCCCCCCCCGTGTTCCCCTTCTTTTTCCCCCACATTCCTGCTCGCCGTGCTCCCCCGTGTGTCCCTGTCCCCCCCGTGCCTCTTTCCCCCGCAGCCGCGGGGCTCGGGGCGCCGGAGAATAAAGCCCAGAGGGCCGGAGCCCGGCGCCCCCCGCTCTCGCTGGGACCCCCCCGTCCCCGCACGGGGCCGGGCCCGCTCGGCAGCTCCCCCCGAGCAGTCCCAAAGCACCGCCCGACAGCGCCGGCGCTCCCGGGAAGGGGGTTCGGGGGGGCCCTCTCCTTAGGAGGGGGTCCCGGGGCTGGGGAGGGGGGGATAGGTTAGGGAGGGCCCCCTCCTCTTTTGGAGGGGGTCCTCGAAAGGGGTGGGAGTTTGGGGGGGGGTGTGGGGGGAACCTTCTCCTTAGGAGGGGATCCGGGAGAGGGGCTTGGGGCGGACTCTCCCCACCCTAGGCCTCGGCTCCTCCAGGCGGGGTCTGCGCTGTCGCCCCGCCTCCCCTAAACCCCCCACCTCAATGAATTATTAAAGTGCAGATATAGATCTAATATGGATATCCACCTGAGACGGACAAAGGCTCTCTAACTCGTTCAGGTTAGAAAGCGTATGTTCATTTCAGCGCCGGAGAGCTGCAGGGATAACTCCCAAAGGTACAGCTCCAAAGAACAATGCAACACAGAACTTACTGATCTATCACCAACTACGTATTTAGCATAAGCGCCTCCCATTCCCCGGCTTCGTATGGAAATTACTACAAAGTCATGCGCAGTTGCTGCAACGGAATTGAGTCGGTGGTCGTGAATTTGAGTCTGAGGGCTGCTTTGGATGAAGGAATATGGGTCTTCCTCGCTGTGACCTTCTTACTTCGTTGATTTTTGACAATACATTTGACCCTGGAAAACTGCCAATGCTCTTTTCTATTGCTTCTAAGTAGGTTCCATCTGGGCAAAATTTGTAACTGTCTAGGCTCTCCTTTGAACCTCTTTTCTTAAGATTATTAATTGTCCATTCTAAGCACAGCTGAGTAAATACGAAGAAATCAAAAGGCTCCGCTGCATTTAATCATTAATTTCTTAGTAACTTAAGTTCTGTATCTTTTATTATTCCCGTTGATTTTAACAGAACAAACAGTAATCGAAAGTGTCTCTACTCAAATGTCTAAAGGAGAGCCCCATGCTTAATCACGGCAGGGCAAAAAGCAGAGCAGGGCCACCACCTGACAGGGACCTGGGAGCACTTCGGGGCGACGCGGGGACGAGAGCACGTGCGAGGCACACTAGCAACTCCCCACCCGTCATTCTGAACGGAAAGCTTGAGCTGGGCACAAGCTCAGCACACAGCGAGCATATTGAAACAAGCGCTGCACTCCAGCAGCACACAGAGAGCCAAGAGCCGCGAACAGTTTTGGCGTTCCTGCCCACCCGGCCGGACCGCAAGCGCCTCACACGCACGTCACGGCTACCGCCGCGCGCCGACCTGAAGCGCTTCGAGAGCGCTTCCAGGACTCCTTCCTGAGGCACTCCGCACGTTATTTCCGCGGTCTGCAGCACTGTCGCCAAAATAGTCTACATTCCCCGCAAATATCGCTCCCAGGATGCACCACTGGCATGGGGAATTTGCATGACCGCACCCCTTTTCCCATGATGCCGTTCGCAGTGAGGAATTTGCATGACCCCGCCCCTTTCCCCATGATGCAGTTCGCCGCTCTCGAATTTGCATGACCCCGCCCCGTCTCCCAGGGTGCATTTCGCCGCTCTGAAATTTGCATGACCGCGCCTCCTTTCCTTATATGGCGTTCCCTTCGCGCATGCGCAGTCTGCCGCAGGTCAGGAGGGCCCCGCCCGGGGACCTCCCGAATTCTATAGGTGGCTACAGCACTGCCTGAGCCAAATCTGCATTTTGCCGGCGGTCGCGCCATTTTTCTCGGCTTCTTCAGGTGCGGGGAATGCGTGCGGTGGCATTAGTGGCGCCGGGGACGGTCGGGGGCAGCGCCTGCTGCGGCCGGCAAGGGCACGGGCGGCTCTGTTTCGGCCGCGCGTCTCCGCCCCTCCAGAGGACCTGCGGCGCGCGCGCGGACAGCGGCGGGGCAGCGGCAGGGGAGCGGCGGGAAGCGGCGAAAAGCGGCGGAGAGCGGCGGAAAGCGGCGGAGAGCGGCGGGGAACGATGGGCAGCGGCGGAAAGCGGCAGGGAAGCGGCGGAGAACGGTGGGGAGCGGCGGAAAGCGGCGGGGAACGGTGGGGAGCGGCGGGGGGCGGCGGAAAGCGGCAGGGGAGCGGCGGGGGGCGGCGGAGAACGGTGGGGAGCGGCGGGGAGCGGCAGGGGAGCGGCGGGAAGCGGCGGAGAACGGTGGGGAACGGCGGGGGGCGGCGGAAAGCGGCAGGGGAGCGGCGGAGAACGGTGGGGAGCGGCGGGGAGCGGCGGGGGGGCGGCGGAAAGCGGCAGGGGAGCGGCGGCGCCGGAGGGGCGGTGGGAAGGGGCGGAAAGCGGCGGGGACCGGCGGGGGGGCGGCGGGAAGCGCCGGGGGAGCGGCGTCGCCGGAGGGGCGGTGGCAAGCGGCGTGAAGCGGCGGAAAGCGGCGGGGAGCGGCGGGGCGGCGGCGGCAAGCGGCGGCAAGCGGCGGGGGGGCGGCGGGGAGCGGCGGCGGTCCCCGCGCGGTTTCGGAGCAGCCGCTGAGTAAACGGAGGTACCTGGGGGGGGTATGGGGGTGCGGGGGTGCTCCCGGGACCGGCGCGCAACGGCGAGGCGCGCCGGGCGGCTTTGCTGGGTAAAGCGAGGCACCTGGCGTGCGCACGGGCGGGCGGGCGGTAGCCGCGGGGTCGGGACGGGCACCCGGGGCTGGGGGGGGCCGCACATGGAGCGGGCACTGCCAGGCGTCTGTTCCTTGCGTGTACCCGCCTCCCCCCTGGGGGGGTCAGCAGAAACCCTGCTGTCCTTTAAGAAAGGAGAAAGAGAAACGGAGGAAATAAAAAACAAAACTCCAAAAACCTGCACTGAAACGAAACAAACAGAAACAAGCCCACAAAATAAGAGCAAAAGAGGAAAACAAAACGTAATGAAAACAAACAAAAAAGAAAAAAAATAAAAGAAGAAAAATCACGAAAATAGGACCATTTTGGTATGTTCCTTTAAAATGTCTGGATGGCTTTGGTGTTTGAAATATAGTTCCCTTTGGTATGCTGTCCAAATTAGTAAAGGAGGCTAAAAATGGAATGGTGCTCCTCTGCTTTTGGCACTGCTTTGCCATTCTGGTGGTTGCTACTCTTCCATAGTCCTGGTAGCTGGAAAACCTTGTCTCTTTTTTTTCTCTCTCCTGTGATCCAGGTAAGATGGCTTTTTGCAAAGGATGCTGTGTGGCTCACGAGCTGGATGTGCTTCCCTTTGCTGTGATTCTGGAAACTGGAAATGGGGAAGAGTGTCTCATGCTTAAGCCTGGACCTGCGGCTCACTTGTGTAAGTTGCTTTTTTTTGGGATGGCTCCATTGTTAGGGAGGTGGCAGACTTCAGCTTGTGTGAGGCATTTCTTTGTGGAATGGAAAGAAGTGCCTGTTCTCTTTTTCTCTTTGCACGTGGCCAGGTTTCTGATTTAAATGAGAAATGAAAAAGACATTTTCTCATCTTCATTGGTTGACGGAGAGTTTTGCACATGTAATTCCATTTCATTGGTCACGCTCCTAGTATGTTCAGGTGGAAAGAAAAGATGAAAGTGCTGTGCTGCCAGAAGCCACATCCGTGTTGACTTAGAGCATTCGCTGTTAGTCCCATCTTTTCAGCCTTGCTTTAAGCATGTGGGCTCCTAGATTCCTCACGCGTTAGATGCCTTCTCGTCCTTCTTTTCTCTCTTTTCACATGTGAAATGAAGAGCTGTGGCACAGAAGAGCCCCTCTGTCCGGTACTACGCAGGGGTGGGAGTGAACGCTTAACGTGGCTGTGCTCCTGACCCTCCAGCGCCGGGCGCAGAGGCGCAGCACACGAGCCGTGCCGTGCGCTTTCTGCCCAGAGTTTGAGCAGCACGTGGAGTTTCTTTGTCACCTCGTCGTTCCGAAAAGCAGTGGAGAGGCCTCTTCTCTGGGGGAGCTCCTGCAGTCTGCCAGCATTGTGTTCTCTGCCTACCATGAGAGCACCAAGTCGGGTAAGGACAGCAGGTGTGGCTGCGAGGACTGAACACCGGTGTGGGAGTCCCTTTGAGTTTAGCACGGGGAAAGAAATGGCCGTAGAATAATGGAATAGTTGGGGTTGGGACTTGCAAAAGCCCCCTGCAAACGAGCGGGGCCATCTTGCAGCAGGTCAGGTTGCTCAGAGCCCTGTGCAGCCTGGATTTGCCTGTTCCCAGGGAACTCTGCAGTTGCTAGTCGATGTAATTAGAGTGACTTTGGCAGAGCCTGTTCCCCCTGTGCAAAGAGTTTTGGAGCCTGCCAGCGATCGAGATCACCTCTTAAAAGAGAAGATGAATTTGAAAGGGTTAAAGGTGTTTTCAGGAAGACAGCTGAGCCATTTGCTGTTGGGGCATTGGAGCTTTCTCTCCAAGGAAGTACTCTGAGAGCACCTCCAGCATCTGGGCGAGCTGCTCTGCAGTCAGTCATTTCCAAACCTTGTGTTCCACTTCGGTGTGTTTACAAAACTATTTCTTTTGCAGCCGGTGACAAATGGGCTCGATAGAACCAATCCAGAGAGTATCTTCTTGGGACAGTCACGATTCCAAGCAGAGTGCTGCTGACAGGAAGATCAGGTAATACAGCAGTGCTGTGCTGCTGACATTCTGTGTAAATGCTATTGTAATTCCTGAAAACTAGTTTCATTCCTGCTTGGGGTGTGGGGGGTGTGTTTTCTGGGTTTTTTTAAACCATAGTTCTTTCAGATGCTCCCCACGTGTCCAGTAAAAATTCTGTACTAGGAAAGTCACCTGAATGTTGTTGTTTGAAAATCTGTTTTCAGGGTGTAGGATGTCTAGTGCAGCGACTGGATTCTGCAGCTACTGTGAAGAAATTTAACTCCATGGCAGCTAAAACCAGCACATAAAATCCTTAGGATTTTATTCCGTGCTGTTTTACTTTCTAGATGGAGAGCCCAAAAAGGATGTAAAGTCCATGAGTTGGAGTGTTTAGTGCAGGACCAGTGACTGTTTCCCAGATGTCAAAGCTGGAAACAAAAGTCTTAGATAATTAGAAAAAAAAATTCCTGTCCCTGCAGGAAAGAGCAGGGCCGGGTCAGAGGTGTGGGAGACAGGCGAGCATAAAGGAATACGCAGAGAGTGCTGCTGCGGATGGGCCTCTGTCTCTCTCGTGGTGCCGCCCCGTGCCGGCAGGTGCAGTACCGCGGCTTGGCCACAGGAGGGAGACACTTGAGCCCATTCTCTTAGGAAAGCCCTCGTTCATGCAGTAAGTTTTGTGTTAATACACGTAGCTAAATATTGATCCTGTTGGCTGTACCTGCGCGAAGAGCTGACCATTTCTTTTCTTCCTTTCTTTCATTTAATGCAGGTTTGCTTGATGTGAGTGTGAGGTACCAACGATCCTTGAGAGCAGCAGCAGGAGTAAGCGCTCAAGCTGTTTTGCTTTCTGTGCAGGTGCACAGGGCAGCTGGTTTGCAAGCAGCAGCCAGGTAAAGCCTGATTCAAAAAGGACCGTTTTTCACTGAAAACACCTTTATCTGGGGGCAGCAGGCTGAGGCATGAGATTAGAACAAATTTTTACTGGCCAGCTTTCCAGCTGCAGAGAGCATGGTTCGAAGTGGCTTCTGCTCCCAAGTGAAAATAATCTTAGGAAGGCCACCAGCAGTTGTTCTGGCCCGTGAAGCTGCAGTACAGGGTGGTAGGGTTTGTTCTGCAGAAGGATCAAGATTGGAAGGGCGTGGTTTCCTACATTTCCACATTTTTCTACACCAAAGGCTGATGTAAAAAATTGGCTGCTGTAAGATGGTACCTACTTGGGCCTTGGATCCTGGTCTTGCTGATGCTATTTGAAAGCTAGCTGAGGTTCTTTTCTTGCATTTCCCTGTGAAAAGCCCTCAGTAAGCTACCTGGGAAATGGAGCACGTCCCTTTCCACCACAGGGCTTCTGCTTCAATTGCGTGGTATTGGCTGGACATAGTTCCAGAATATGTGATTTTCCAGAGTTAGGAAAGGGCTAGAATAGAGGGTTATTCCAAATTGCCTAAGAGGGAGGGCTCCTGTCAGTGCAGAGATCACGCTCTGACCCTTTCCCGGTGTTGCTGTGAGCCCCTGCTCCCTCTTAATTCAAGTGGATGCTGAAAGATGAGGATCCACTGTCCTGTGGTGCTTGGAGAAGTCAAGGGAATGGAATGACCTTAGGCTCCTCATCCTTCAGGTGTATGACCTGAGTAAAGCTGGGTCTGGTTCACTTGTAAATTCTTCCATTTGCTGCTTTCGCCTCCTTTTGCTGGTCAGTCCTGGTCCGTACAAATAATGGGGCTTGGCCTTTGGCTTCTTTCTGGAGCAGGCTCTCTGGGAAGCTTTTCTACCGCACCGTATATTCTTAAAGGTGCTGAGTACTTTCTCAGCCACAGATAGGAGCACAGCCACCAGTGAAGGACCTGACCGGTGAGTTCCTCTCACCGTTTCGTATCTGCTCCTGGTATGTTCAGGTGGAAAGAAAAGATGAAAGTGCTGTGCTGCCAGAAGCCACATCCGTGTTGACTTAGAGCATTCGCTGTTAGTCCCATCTTTTCAGCTTTGCTTTAAGCATGTTGGCTCCTAGATTCCTCACGTGTTAGATGCCTTCTCGTCCTTCTTTTCTCTCTTTTCACATGTGAAATGAAGAGCTGTGGCACAGAAGAGCCCCTCTGTCCGGTACTACGCAGGGGTGGGAGTGAACGCTTAACGTGGCTGTGCTCCCGTCCTTCCAGCGCCGGGCGCAGAGGCGCAGCACACAAGCCGTGCCCTGCACTTTCTGCCCAGAGTTTGAGCAGCACGTGGAGTTTCTTTGTCACCTCGTCGTTCCGAAAAGCAGTGGAGAGGCCTCTTCTCTGGGGGAGCTCCTGCAGTCTGCCAGCATTGTGTTCTCTGCCTAGCATCAGAGCACCAAGTCGGGTAAGGACAGCAGGTGTGACTGCGAGGACTGAACGCCGGTGCGGGAGTCCCTTTGAGTTTAGCACGGGGAAAGAAATGGCCGTAGAATAATGGAATAGTTGGGGTTGGGACTTGCAAAAGCCCCCTGCAAACGAGCGGGGCCATCTTGCAGCAGGTCAGGTTGCTCAGAGCCCTGTGCAGCCTGGATTTGCCTGTTCCCAGGGAACTCTGCAGTTGCTAATCGCTGTAATTAGAGTGACTTTGGCAGAGCCTGTTCCCCCTGTGCAAAGAGTTTTGGAGCCTGCCAGCGATCGAGATCACCTCTTAAAAGAGAAGATGAATTTGAAAGGGTTAAAGGTGTTTTCAAGAAGACAGCTGAGCCATTTGCTGTTGGGGCATTGGAGCTTTCTCTCCAAGGAAGTACTCTGAGAGCACCTCCAGCAACTGTGCGAGCTGCTCTGCCGTCAGTCATTTCCAAACCTTGTGTTCCACTTCGGTGTGTTTACAAAACTATTTCTTTTGCAGCCGGTGACAAATGGGCTGATAGAACCAATCCAGAGGGTATCTTCTGGGGACAGTCACGATTCCAAGCAGAGTGCTGCTGACAGGAAGATCAGGTAATCCATCCTTGGCCCCCTGACACTCAGCCTGAGTCCAGCTGCTGTGTTTGGCTCTTTTGGGGAGCAGGGGGAAGCGTGTCCCTCGGGCTTGCGTGGGCTGCGCTGTTGCCCCCTGTGACGGTCAGTCAGAGTGCTGCTGCTGGCTTTGGCTTTTTTGGGGAGAAGGGGCATGTGTGTGAAAGGCTGGCATGTGTGGGCTATGTGCTTGCTCCCTGCCATGCGTCAGGCAGAGTGTTGCAGGTGCTGGGTTTGGCCTTTTTGGGGACACATGGGAAGTGCCTGTAAGCCTGGCACAGAAAGGAACGGGATAGGTTTGGTGTGCCTTTGAGAAGGACTTGAGGAAGTACAAAGTGTACGAAAGTGGGTCAGGAAGATGGATCTTTTCCCTGAAATCGCACTTTTGCTTGAGGTGATTTTTCTGGGCATTTTTTCAACTGGAATGGGGAGGAGATGTGGCCAGCTCGGTCTGAGTTCTGGGGCACCGCGTGCGCAGGCAAACAAATACTTCCTAGTGCACGGAACTGTTTGTTCTATGATTTTTTTCTGTTCTGTGGGGCAAACTTGGTTTTTGATTTCACGCTCAGAATGTGCATGGAGCCCCCCAGGGCAAGCAGTGCAAGTGCACATCGATGAGTTGGGTGAGGTGACTTAGGCTCAGCCTCAAGCAGTTTCCCAAGGGAGTTTTTGAGAGAGTTGGGTTCTGCAGAGCTGCTTTGTTCCATCGGAGTTTTGTGCAACCGGCTCCTCCAATTCCCCCAGCGCTTCCAGGGAAACGGAGGTGAAACTTCCTGCAATAAAAACGTGAACTTCTTTCTTTCTTTCTTTCTTCCAGAAGGCTGCCAGGAAATCCCGGCGGGTGCCCACGGCAGGCTTTTCCATCCGCTGCAACATCCTGGACTCGGCAGTCACCGAGGGACTCGGAGCAGAACCATTGGCAGCGAGTGGTTTGGGTGAGTAGTGGCTGGGAAAATTGCAGCAGAAAAGAACACGGACACGTGGCACAGGGACACGGGACAGAGGCAGAGAACACAGGCGCACGTACAAGAGGCACATGACACAGGCGGACGTGACACAGCCATGTAACACAGACGCATGCCACAGGGACACGCGACACAGTGGTAGAACACAGGCACACGCCAGAGACTCACGTGACAGACAGAACAGACAGACGTAGCACAGACTGACATGACACATACACGCTCGCGCACGCACACACACACCCCCAATACACACGTGTGCACACACATACACACTTGTGAACATGCCTGCACACATGTGCGCACCCATACAGACATGTGTGCACCCATACACACTTGTGCGCACGTGTACACACGCGTGCACATGCCTACACACATGTGAGCACCCATAGACACCTGTGCACATGCATACACACATGTGCACACGCATACACACTTGTGCACATGCCTACACACATGTGTACACCCATAGACAGATGTGCGCACTCATACACACTTGTGCACATGCCTGCACACATGTGGGCACCCATAGACACATGAGCACATGCCGACACACATGTGCGCACCCATGCACACTTAGGCACATGCCTACCCACTTTTGCACATGTCTACACACATGTGCGCAGCCATACAGACGTGTGCTCCCATACACGCTTGTGCACACACATACACACTTGTGCACACGCCTACACACATGTGCGCATCCATGCCCACTTTTGCACATGCATGCACACATGTGCGCACCCGTACACAGTTTTGCACACTCCTACGCACGTGTGTGTACCCAGGCACACTTGTGCACACCCAGACACACCTGTGCACACGCATACACACATGTGCACACCCAGACACACTTGTGCACACGCATACACTGTTGTGCACACGCCTACAGACATGTGCGCAGCCTTACACACATGTGCACACATCCCACATGCGCTTCCCCCCCCTCGAGGGCGCTGCCTGGTGGGCAGCGATCGGGGAGACACGGAGCACGTCTGGTGCCGCAGGCAGGGTGCAGTTCCCGTGCTTCCCCACAGGAGGGCGACACTGAGCCCATCCCTTGGTGCCGCAGGGTGCAGTACCGCGGTGTCACCACAGGAGGGAGACACTGATCCTGGACTCGGCAGTCACCGAGGGACTCGGCGCAGAGCCATTGGCAGCGAGTGGTTTGGGTGAGCACTGGCTGGGAAAATTGCAGCAGAAAAGAGCACGGACACATGGCACAGGGACACGGGACGCAGAGGGACACGCCGCAGGCCTAGCACGCAGGCACATGCACAAGAGGCACGTGACACAGCCATGTAACACAGGCACATGCCACAGGGACACGTGACACAGTGGTAGAAGACAGGCACATGCCAGAGACTCACGTGACAGACAGAACAGACAGACGTAGCACAGACTGACGTGACAGATACACACTCGTGCACACGCACGTGTGCGCACCCATACACACTTTTGCACAGGCCTACGCACATGTGCACACGTATAGGCAGTTGTGCACTCGCCTACGCGTGTGCGCACCCATAGACACATGTGGACACCGTCCCACGAGCAATTTCTGAGTTTCTCCTGGAGAAAACCTCGTGGCAGAGCAGGTTGTAAGCAAAATCAAGAGCAAAGGTTGGTTTGGATTGGGAAACTTGAAATAACTTTGGAGCAGAAGGTCCCAACTTTTTCTTTTCTTTCTCTTTGTCTCCTTCACGTGCTGGACTTGCCTGTGGGGATGTCAGACCCTCGTGGCTGTGAGTTTCTTTTTTTTTTTTCCATGGGAAAGTGGAAATAAAGAGGAATGAACTAATGGGAGCAATGTTTTCTGCAGCCTTTCCCCTTTGCTGAAACGTTTTCTGCACTCCTTTCTCTTTTTGCCTTTGAATGTACAGCCATTGCCTAGGAATGCCTCCCCCGAATTCCTTGCAGCTCGTGGCGGAACTCGGACAGGACTGGGCAATCGCCGCGGCCGCCATTTGCCCTCAGAGCACGGTGCGGGCAGGAGCTGCCCGTCCGCGCTGCCCAGGTGAGGCTGGGGGGCTTCGGCCTCCTCTCCTCTGCCCCCTCTAGCCCTCTTTTCTGCCCCCCGTGTTCCCCTTCTTTCTCCCCCTCCTTCCTGCTCGCCGTCTTCCCCTTCTTTGTCCCCTTTCCCTTCCTTCCTCCCCCCCCCCCGTGTTCCCCTTCTTTTTCCCCCACATTCCTGCTCGCCGTGCTCCCCCGTGTGTCCCTGTCCCCCCCGTGCCTCTTTCCCCCGCAGCCGCGGGGCTCGGGGCGCCGGAGAATAAAGCCCAGAGGGCCGGAGCCCGGCGCCCCCCGCTCTCGCTGGGACCCCCCCGTCCCCGCACGGGGCCGGGCCCGCTCGGCAGCTCCCCCCGAGCAGTTCCAAAGCACCGCCCGACAGCGCCGGCGCTCCCGGGGAGGGGGTTCGGGGGGGCCCTCTCCTTAGGAGGGGGTCCCGGGGCTGGGGAGGGGGGGGATAGGTTAGGGAGGGCCCCCTCCTCTTTTGGAGGGGGTCCTCGAAAGGGGTGGGAGTTTGGGGGGGGGGGGGGTGTGGGGGGAACCGTCTCCTTAGGAGGGGATCCGGGAGAGGGGCTTGGGGCGGACTCTCCCCACCCTAGGCCTCGGCTCCTCCAGGCGGGGTCTGCGCTGTCGCCCCGCCTCCCCTAAACCCCCCACCTCAATGAATTATTAAAGTGCAGATATAGATCTAATATGGATATCCACCTGAGAGGGACAAAGGCTCTCTAACTCGTTCAGGTTAGAAAGCGTATGTTCATTTCAGCGCCGGAGAGCTGCAGGGATAACTCCCAAAGGTACAGCTCCAAAGAACAATGCAACACAGAACTTACTGATCTATCACCAACTACGTATTTAGCATAAGCGCCTCCCATTCCCCGGCTTCGTATGGCAATTACTACAAAGTCATGCGCAGTTGCTGCAATGGAATTGAGTCGGTGGTCGTGAATTTGAGTCTGAGGGCTGCTTTGGATGAAGGAATATATATGGGTCTTCCTCGCTGTCACCTTCTTACTTCGTTGATTTTTGACAATACATTTGACCCTGGAAAAGTCCCAATGCTCTTTTCTATTGCTTCTAAGTAGGTTCCATCTGGGCAAAATTTGTAACTGTCTAGGCTCCCCTTTGAACCTCTTTTCTTAAGATTATTAATTGTCCATTCTAAGCACAGCTGAGTAAATATGAAGAAATCAAAAGGCTCCGCTGCATTTAATCATTAATTTCTTTGTAACTTAAGTTCTGTATCTTTTATTATTCCAGTTGATTTTAACAGAAGTAACAGTAATCAAAAGTGTCTCTATTCGAATGTCTAAAGGAGAGCGCAATGCTTAACCACGGCAGGGCAAAAAGCAGAGCAGGGCCACCACCTGACAAGGACCTGGGAGCACTTCGGGGCAACACCGGGGCGAGAGCACGCGCGAGGCACACTAGCAGATCCCCACCCACAATTCCTAACAGAAAGCTTGAGCTGGGCACAAGCTCACCACACAGCGAGCATAGTGAAAAAAGCAGCTGCACTCCAGCAGCACACAGACGGCTAAGAGCCGCGAGCAATTTTGGCGTTCCCCCCCACCCGGCCGGACCGCAAGCGCCTCACACGCACGTCACGGCTACCGCCGCGCGCCGACCTGAAGCGCTTCGAGAGCGCTTCCAGGACTCCTTCCTGAGGCACTCCGCACGTTATTTCCGCGGTCTGCAGCACTGTCGCCAAAATAGTCTACATTCCCCGCAAATATCGCTCCCAAGATGCACCACTGGTTGGCGGAGTTTGCATGACCGCGCCCCTTTTCCCATGATGCCGTTCGCAGTGAGGAATTTGCATGACCCCGCCCCTTTCCCCATGATGCAGTTCGCCGCTCTCGAATTTGCATGACCCCGCCCCGTCTCCCAGGGTGCATTTCGCCGCTCTGAAATTTGCATGACCGCGCCTCCTTTCCTTATATGGCGTTCCCTTCGCGCATGCGCAGTCTGCCGCAGGTCAGGAGGGCCCCGCCCGGGGACCTCCCGAATTTTATAGGTGGCTACAGCACTGCCTGAGCCAAATCTGCATTTTGCCGGCGGTCGCGCCATTTTTCTCGGCTTCTTCAGGTGCGGGGAATGCGTGCGGTGGCATTAGTGGCGCCGGGGACGGTCGGGGGCAGCGCCTGCTGCGGCCGGCATGGGCACGGGCGGCTCTGTTTCGGCCGCGCGTCTCCGCCCCTCCAGAGGACCTGCGGCGCGCGCGCGGACAGCGGCGGGGCAGCGGCAGGGGAGCGGCGGAAAGCGGCGAAAAGCGGCGGAGAGCGGCGGGGAACGATGGGCAGCGGCGGAAAGCGGCGGGGGGCGGCGGAAAGCGGCAGGGGAGCGGCGGGAAGCGGCGGAGAACGGTGGGGAGCGGCGGAAAGCGGCGGGGAACGGTGGGGAGCGGCGGGGGGCGGCGGAAAGCGGCAGGGGAGCGGCGGGAAGCGGCGGAGAACGGTGGGGAGCGGCGGGGGGCGGCGGGGAACGGTGGGGAGCGGCAGGGGAGCGGCGGGAAGCGGCGGAGAACGGTGGGGAGCGGCGGGGAGCGGCGGGGGGGCGGCGGAAAGCGGCAGGGGAGCGGCGGCGCCGGAGGGGCGGTGGGAAGGGGCGGAAAGCGGCGGGGACCGGCGGGGAGCGGCGGGGGGGCGGCGGGAAGCGCCGGGGGAGCGGCGTCGCCGGAGGGGCGGTGGCAAGCGGCGGGGAGCGGCGGGGAGCGGCGGGGGGGCGGCGGCAAGCGGCGGGGGGGCGGCGGGGAGCGGCGGCGGTCCCCGCGCGGTTTCGGAGCAGCCGCTGAGTAAACGGAGGTACCTGGGGGGGGGCATGGGGGTGCGGGGGTGCTCCCGGGACCGGCGCGCAACGGCGAGGCGCGCCGGGCGGCTTTGCTGGGTAAAGCGAGGCACCTGGCGTGCGCACGGGCGGGCGGGCGGTAGCCGCGGGGTCGGGACGGGCACCCGGGGCTGGGGGCGGCCGCACATGGAGCGGGCACTGCCAGGCGTCTGTTCCTTGCGTGTACCCGCCTCCCCCCTGGGGGGGTCAGCGGAAACCCTGCTGTCCTTTAAGAAAGGAGAAAGAGAAACGGAGGAAATAAAAACCAAAACTCCAAAAACCTGCACTGAAACGAAACAAACAGAAACAAGCCCACAAAATAAGAGCAAAAGAGGAAAACAAAACGTAATGAAAACAAACAAAAAAGAAAAAAAATAAAAGAAGAAAAATCACGAAAATAGGACCATTTTGGTATGTTCCTTTAAAATGTCTGGATGGCTTTGGTGTTTGAAATATAGTTCCCTTTGGTATGCTGTCCAAATTAGTAAAGGAGGCTAAAAATGGAATGGTGCTCCTCTGCTTTTGGCACTGCTTTGCCATTCTGGTGGTTGCTACTCTTCCATAGTCCTGGTAGCTGGAAAACCTCGTCTCTTTTTTTTCTCTCCTGTGATCCAGGTGAGCTGGCTTTTTGCAAAGGATGCTGTGTGGCTCACGAGCTGGATGTGCTTCCCTTTGCTGTGATTCTGGAAACTGGAAATGGGGAAGAGTGTCTCATGCTTAAGCCTGGACCTGCGGCTCACTTGTGTAAGTTGCTTTTTTTTGGGATGGCTCCATTGTTAGGGAGGTGGCAGACTTCAGCTTGTGTGAGGCATTTCTTTGTGGAATGGAAAGAAGTGCCTGTTCTCTTTTTCTCTTTGCACGTGGCCAGGTTTCTGATTTAAATGAGAAATGAAAAAGACATTTTCTCATCTTCATTGGTTGACGGAGAGTTTTGCACATGTAATTCCATTTCATTAGTCACGCTCCTAGTATGTTCAGGTGGAAAGAAAAGATGAAAGTGCTGTGCTGCCAGAAGCCACATCCGTGTTGACTTAGAGCATTCGCTGTTAGTCCCATCTTTTCAGCTTTGCTTTAAGCATGTTGGCTCCTAGATTCCTCACGCGTTAGATGCCTTCTCGTCCTTCTTTTCTCTCTTTTCACATGTGAAATGAAGAGCTGTGGCACAGAAGAGCCCCTCTGTCCGGTACTACGCAGGGGTGGGAGTGAACGCTTAACGTGGCTGTGCTCCCGTCCTTCCAGCGCCGGGCGCAGAGGCGCAGCACACGAGCCGTGCCGTGCGCTTTCTGCCGAGAGTTTGAGCAGCACGTGGAGTTTCTTTGTCACCTCGTCGTTCCGAAAAGCAGTGGAGAGGCCTCTTCTCTGGGGGAGCTCCTGCAGTCTGCCAGCATTGTGTTCTCTGCCTAGCATCAGAGCACCAAGTCGGGTAAGGACAGCAGGTGTGACTGCGAGGACTGAACGCCGGTGCGGGAGTCCCTTTGAGTTTAGCACGGGGAAAGAAATGGCCGTAGAATAATGGAATAGTTGGGGTTGGGACTTGCAAAAGCCCCCTGCAAACGAGCGGGGCCATCTTGCAGCAGGTCAGGTTGCTCAGAGCCCTGTGCAGCCTGGATTTGCCTGTTCCCAGGGAACTCTGCAGTTGCTAATCGCTGTAATTAGAGTGACTTTGGCAGAGCCTGTTCCCCCTGTGCAAAGAGTTTTGGAGCCTGCCAGCGATCGAGATCACCTCTTAAAAGAGAAGATGAATTTGAAAGGGTTAAAGGTGTTTTCAAGAAGACAGCTGAGCCATTTGCTGTTGGGGCATTGGAGCTTTCTCTCCAAGGAAGTACTCTGAGAGCACCTCCAGCAACTGTGCGAGCTGCTCTGCCGTCAGTCATTTCCAAACCTTGTGTTCCACTTTGGTGTGTTTACAAAACTATTTCTTTTGCAGCCGGTGACAAATGGGCTGATAGAACCAATCCAGAGGGTATCTTCTGGGGACAGTCACGATTCCAAGCAGAGAGCTGCTGACAGGAAGATCAGGTAATCCATCCTTGGCCCCCTGACACTCAGCCTGAGTCCAGCTGCTGTGTTTGGCTCTTTTGGGGAGCAGGGGGAAGCGTGTCCCTCGGGCTTGCGTGGGCTGCGCTGTTGCCCCCTGTGACGGTCAGTCAGAGTGCTGCTGCTGGCTTTGGCTTTTTTGGGGAGAAGGGGCATGTGTGTGAAAGGCTGGCATGTGTGGGCTATGTGCTTGCTCCCTGCCATGCGTCAGGCAGAGTGTTGCAGGTGCTGGGTTTGGCCTTTTTGGGGACACATGGGAAGTGCCTGTAAGCCTGGCACAGAAAGGAACGGGATAGGTTTGGTGTGCCTTTGAGAAGGACTTGAGGAAGTACAAAGTGTACGAAAGTGGGTCAGGAAGATGGATCTTTTCCCTGAAATCGCACTTTTGCTTGAGGTGATTTTTCTGGGCATTTTTTCAACTGGAATGGGGAGGAGATGTGGCCAGCTCGGTCTGAGTTCTGGGGCACCGCGTGCGCAGGCAAACAAATACTTCCTAGTGCACGGAACTGTTTGTTCTATGATTTTTTTCTGTTCTGTGGGGCAAACTTGGTTTTTGATTTCACGCTCAGAATGTGCATGGAGCCCCCCAGGGCAAGCAGTGCAAGTGCACATCGATGAGTTGGGTGAGGTGACTTAGGCTCAGCCTCAAGCAGTTTCCCAAGGGAGTTTTTGAGAGAGTTGGGTTCTGCAGAGCTGCTTTGTTCCATCGGAGTTTTGTGCAACCGGCTCCTCCAATTCCCCCAGCGCTTCCAGGGAAACGGAGGTGAAACTTCCTGCAATAAAAACGTGAACTTCTTTCTTTCTTTCTTTCTTCCAGAAGGCTGCCAGGAAATCCCGGCGGGTGCCCACGGCAGGCTTTTCCATCCGCTGCAACATCCTGGACTCGGCAGTCACCGAGGGACTCGGAGCAGAACCATTGGCAGCGAGTGGTTTGGGTGAGTAGTGGCTGGGAAAATTGCAGCAGAAAAGAACACAGACACGTGGCACAGGGACACGGGACAGAGGCAGAGAACACAGGCGCACGTACAAGAGGCACATGACACAGGCGGACGTGACACAGCCATGTAACACAGACGCATGCCACAGGGACACGCGACACAGTGGTAGAACACAGGCACACGCCAGAGACTCACGTGACAGACAGAACAGACAGACGTAGCACAGACTGACATGACACATACACGCTCGCGCACGCACACACACACCCCCAATACACACGTGTGCACACACATACACACTTGTGAACATGCCTGCACACATGTGCGCACCCATACAGACATGTGTGCACCCATACACACTTGTGCGCACGTGTACACACGCGTGCACATGCCTACACACATGTGAGCACCCATAGACACCTGTGCACATGCATACACACATGTGCACACGCATACACACTTGTGCACATGCCTACACACATGTGTACACCCATAGACAGATGTGCGCACTCATACACACTTGTGCACATGCCTGCACACATGTGGGCACCCATAGACACATGAGCACATGCCGACACACATGTGCGCACCCATGCACACTTAGGCACATGCCTACCCACTTTTGCACATGTCTACACACATGTGCGCAGCCATACAGACGTGTGCTCCCATACACGCTTGTGCACACACATACACACTTGTGCACACGCCTACACACATGTGCGCATCCATGCCCACTTTTGCACATGCATGCACACATGTGCGCACCCGTACACAGTTTTGCACACTCCTACGCACGTGTGTGTACCCAGGCACACTTGTGCACACCCAGACACACCTGTGCACACGCATACACACATGTGCACACCCAGACACACCTGTGCACACGCATACACTGTTGTGCACACGCCTACAGACATGTGCGCAGCCTTACACACATGTGCACACATCCCACATGCGCTTCCCCCCCCTCGAGGGCGCTGCCTGGTGGGCAGCGATCGGGGAGACACGGAGCACGTCTGGTGCCGCAGGCAGGGTGCAGTTCCCGTGCTTCCCCACAGGAGGGCGACACTGAGCCCATCCCTTGGTGCCGCAGGGTGCAGTACCGCGGTGTCACCACAGGAGGGAGACACTGATCCTGGACTCGGCAGTCACCGAGGGACTCGGCGCAGAGCCATTGGCAGCGAGTGGTTTGGGTGAGCACTGGCTGGGAAAATTGCAGCAGAAAAGAGCACGGACACATGGCACAGGGACACGGGACGCAGAGGGACACGCCGCAGGCCTAGCACGCAGGCACATGCACAAGAGGCACGTGACACAGCCATGTAACACAGGCACATGCCACAGGGACACGTGACACAGTGGTAGAAGACAGGCACATGCCAGAGACTCACGTGACAGACAGAACAGACAGACGTAGCACAGACTGACGTGACAGATACACACTCGTGCACACGCACGTGTGCGCACCCATACACACTTTTGCACAGGCCTACGCACATGTGCACACGTATAGGCAGTTGTGCACTCGCCTACGCGTGTGCGCACCCATAGACACATGTGGACACCGTCCCACGAGCAATTTCTGAGTTTCTCCTGGAGAAAACCTCGTGGCAGAGCAGGTTGTAAGCAAAATCAAGAGCAAAGGTTGGTTTGGATTGGGAAACTTGAAATAACTTTGGAGCAGAAGGTCCCAACTTTTTCTTTTCTTTCTCTTTGTCTCCTTCACGTGCTGGACTTGCCTGTGGGGATGTCAGACCCTCGTGGCTGTGAGTTTCTTTTTTTTTTTTCCATGGGAAAGTGGAAATAAAGAGGAATGAACTAATGGGAGCAATGTTTTCTGCAGCCTTTCCCCTTTGCTGAAACGTTTTCTGCACTCCTTTCTCTTTTTGCCTTTGAATGTACAGCCATTGCCTAGGAATGCCTCCCCCGAATTCCTTGCAGCTCGTGGCGGAACTCGGACAGGACTGGGCAATCGCCGCGGCCGCCATTTGCCCTCAGAGCACGGTGCGGGCAGGAGCTGCCCGTCCGCGCTGCCCAGGTGAGGCTGGGGGGCTTCGGCCTCCTCTCCTCTGCCCCCTCTAGCCCTCTTTTCTGCCCCCCGTGTTCCCCTTCTTTCTCCCCCTCCTTCCTGCTCGCCGTCTTCCCCTTCTTTGTCCCCTTTCCCTTCCTTCCTCCCCCCCCCCCGTGTTCCCCTTCTTTTTCCCCCACATTCCTGCTCGCCGTGCTCCCCCGTGTGTCCCTGTCCCCCCCGTGCCTCTTTCCCCCGCAGCCGCGGGGCTCGGGGCGCCGGAGAATAAAGCCCAGAGGGCCGGAGCCCGGCGCCCCCCGCTCTCGCTGGGACCCCCCCGTCCCCGCACGGGGCCGGGCCCGCTCGGCAGCTCCCCCCGAGCAGTTCCAAAGCACCGCCCGACAGCGCCGGCGCTCCCGGGGAGGGGGTTCGGGGGGGCCCTCTCCTTAGGAGGGGGTCCCGGGGCTGGGGAGGGGGGGGATAGGTTAGGGAGGGCCCCCTCCTCTTTTGGAGGGGGTCCTCGAAAGGGGTGGGAGTTTGGGGGGGGGGGGGGTGTGGGGGGAACCGTCTCCTTAGGAGGGGATCCGGGAGAGGGGCTTGGGGCGGACTCTCCCCACCCTAGGCCTCGGCTCCTCCAGGCGGGGTCTGCGCTGTCGCCCCGCCTCCCCTAAACCCCCCACCTCAATGAATTATTAAAGTGCAGATATAGATCTAATATGGATATCCACCTGAGAGGGACAAAGGCTCTCTAACTCGTTCAGGTTAGAAAGCGTATGTTCATTTCAGCGCCGGAGAGCTGCAGGGATAACTCCCAAAGGTACAGCTCCAAAGAACAATGCAACACAGAACTTACTGATCTATCACCAACTACGTATTTAGCATAAGCGCCTCCCATTCCCCGGCTTCGTATGGCAATTACTACAAAGTCATGCGCAGTTGCTGCAATGGAATTGAGTCGGTGGTCGTGAATTTGAGTCTGAGGGCTGCTTTGGATGAAGGAATATATATGGGTCTTCCTCGCTGTCACCTTCTTACTTCGTTGATTTTTGACAATACATTTGACCCTGGAAAAGTCCCAATGCTCTTTTCTATTGCTTCTAAGTAGGTTCCATCTGGGCAAAATTTGTAACTGTCTAGGCTCCCCTTTGAACCTCTTTTCTTAAGATTATTAATTGTCCATTCTAAGCACAGCTGAGTAAATATGAAGAAATCAAAAGGCTCCGCTGCATTTAATCATTAATTTCTTTGTAACTTAAGTTCTGTATCTTTTATTATTCCAGTTGATTTTAACAGAAGTAACAGTAATCAAAAGTGTCTCTATTCGAATGTCTAAAGGAGAGCGCAATGCTTAACCACGGCAGGGCAAAAAGCAGAGCAGGGCCACCACCTGACAAGGACCTGGGAGCACTTCGGGGCAACACCGGGGCGAGAGCACGCGCGAGGCACACTAGCAGATCCCCACCCACAATTCCTAACAGAAAGCTTGAGCTGGGCACAAGCTCACCACACAGCGAGCATAGTGAAAAAAGCAGCTGCACTCCAGCAGCACACAGACGGCTAAGAGCCGCGAGCAATTTTGGCGTTCCCCCCCACCCGGCCGGACCGCAAGCGCCTCACACGCACGTCACGGCTACCGCCGCGCGCCGACCTGAAGCGCTTCGAGAGCGCTTCCAGGACTCCTTCCTGAGGCACTCCGCACGTTATTTCCGCGGTCTGCAGCACTGTCGCCAAAATAGTCTACATTCCCCGCAAATATCGCTCCCAAGATGCACCACTGGTTGGCGGAGTTTGCATGACCGCGCCCCTTTTCCCATGATGCCGTTCGCAGTGAGGAATTTGCATGACCCCGCCCCTTTCCCCATGATGCAGTTCGCCGCTCTCGAATTTGCATGACCCCGCCCCGTCTCCCAGGGTGCATTTCGCCGCTCTGAAATTTGCATGACCGCGCCTCCTTTCCTTATATGGCGTTCCCTTCGCGCATGCGCAGTCTGCCGCAGGTCAGGAGGGCCCCGCCCGGGGACCTCCCGAATTTTATAGGTGGCTACAGCACTGCCTGAGCCAAATCTGCATTTTGCCGGCGGTCGCGCCATTTTTCTCGGCTTCTTCAGGTGCGGGGAATGCGTGCGGTGGCATTAGTGGCGCCGGGGACGGTCGGGGGCAGCGCCTGCTGCGGCCGGCATGGGCACGGGCGGCTCTGTTTCGGCCGCGCGTCTCCGCCCCTCCAGAGGACCTGCGGCGCGCGCGCGGACAGCGGCGGGGCAGCGGCAGGGGAGCGGCGGAAAGCGGCGAAAAGCGGCGGAGAGCGGCGGGGAACGATGGGCAGCGGCGGAAAGCGGCGGGGGGCGGCGGAAAGCGGCAGGGGAGCGGCGGGAAGCGGCGGAGAACGGTGGGGAGCGGCGGAAAGCGGCGGGGAACGGTGGGGAGCGGCGGGGGGCGGCGGAAAGCGGCAGGGGAGCGGCGGAGAACGGTGGGGAGCGGCGGGGGGCGGCGGGGAACGGTGGGGAGCGGCAGGGGAGCGGCGGGAAGCGGCGGAGAACGGTGGGGAGCGGCGGGGAGCGGCGGGGGGGCGGCGGAAAGCGGCAGGGGAGCGGCGGCGCCGGAGGGGCGGTGGGAAGGGGCGGAAAGCGGCGGGGACCGGCGGGGGGGCGGCGGGAAGCGCCGGGGGAGCGGCGTCGCCGGAGGGGCGGTGGCAAGCGGCGGGGAGCGGCGGGGAGCGGCGGGGGGGCGGCGGCAAGCGGCGGGGGGGCGGCGGGGAGCGGCGGCGGTCCCCGCGCGGTTTCGGAGCAGCCGCTGAGTAAACGGAGGTACCTGGGGGGGGGCATGGGGGTGCGGGGGTGCTCCCGGGACCGGCGCGCAACGGCGAGGCGCGCCGGGCGGCTTTGCTGGGTAAAGCGAGGCACCTGGCGTGCGCACGGGCGGGCGGGCGGTAGCCGCGGGGTCGGGACGGGCACCCGGGGCTGGGGGCGGCCGCACATGGAGCGGGCACTGCCAGGCGTCTGTTCCTTGCGTGTACCCGCCTCCCCCCTGGGGGGGTCAGCGGAAACCCTGCTGTCCTTTAAGAAAGGAGAAAGAGAAACGGAGGAAATAAAAACCAAAACTCCAAAAACCTGCACTGAAACGAAACAAACAGAAACAAGCCCACAAAATAAGAGCAAAAGAGGAAAACAAAACGTAATGAAAACAAACAAAAAAGAAAAAAAATAAAAGAAGAAAAATCACGAAAATAGGACCATTTTGGTATGTTCCTTTAAAATGTCTGGATGGCTTTGGTGTTTGAAATATAGTTCCCTTTGGTATGCTGTCCAAATTAGTAAAGGAGGCTAAAAATGGAATGGTGCTCCTCTGCTTTTGGCACTGCTTTGCCATTCTGGTGGTTGCTACTCTTCCATAGTCCTGGTAGCTGGAAAACCTCGTCTCTTTTTTTTCTCTCCTGTGATCCAGGTGAGCTGGCTTTTTGCAAAGGATGCTGTGTGGCTCACGAGCTGGATGTGCTTCCCTTTGCTGTGATTCTGGAAACTGGAAATGGGGAAGAGTGTCTCATGCTTAAGCCTGGACCTGCGGCTCACTTGTGTAAGTTGCTTTTTTTTGGGATGGCTCCATTGTTAGGGAGGTGGCAGACTTCAGCTTGTGTGAGGCATTTCTTTGTGGAATGGAAAGAAGTGCCTGTTCTCTTTTTCTCTTTGCACGTGGCCAGGTTTCTGATTTAAATGAGAAATGAAAAAGACATTTTCTCATCTTCATTGGTTGACGGAGAGTTTTGCACATGTAATTCCATTTCATTAGTCACGCTCCTAGTATGTTCAGGTGGAAAGAAAAGATGAAAGTGCTGTGCTGCCAGAAGCCACATCCGTGTTGACTTAGAGCATTCGCTGTTAGTCCCATCTTTTCAGCTTTGCTTTAAGCATGTTGGCTCCTAGATTCCTCACGCGTTAGATGCCTTCTCGTCCTTCTTTTCTCTCTTTTCACATGTGAAATGAAGAGCTGTGGCACAGAAGAGCCCCTCTGTCCGGTACTACGCAGGGGTGGGAGTGAACGCTTAACGTGGCTGTGCTCCCGTCCTTCCAGCGCCGGGCGCAGAGGCGCAGCACACGAGCCGTGCCGTGCGCTTTCTGCCGAGAGTTTGAGCAGCACGTGGAGTTTCTTTGTCACCTCGTCGTTCCGAAAAGCAGTGGAGAGGCCTCTTCTCTGGGGGAGCTCCTGCAGTCTGCCAGCATTGTGTTCTCTGCCTAGCATCAGAGCACCAAGTCGGGTAAGGACAGCAGGTGTGGCTGCGAGGACTGAACGCCGGTGCGGGAGTCCCTTTGAGTTTAGCACGGGGAAAGAAATGGCCGTAGAATAATGGAATAGTTGGGGTTGGGACTTGCAAAAGCCCCCTGCAAACGAGCGGGGCCATCTTGCAGCAGGTCATGTTGCTCAGAGCCCTGTGCAGCCTGGATTTGCCTGTTCCCAGGGAACTCTGCAGTTGCTAGTCGATGTAATTAGAGTGACTTTGGCAGAGCCTGTTCCCCTTGTGCAAAGAGTTTTGGAGCCTGCCAGCGATCGAGATCACCTCTTAAAAGAGAAGATGAATTTGAAAGGGTTAAAGGTGTTTTCAGGAAGACAGCCGAGCCATTTGCTGTTGGGGCATTGGAGCTTTCTCTCCAAGGAAGTACTCTGAGAGCACCTCCAGCAACTGGGCGAGCTGCTCTGCCGTCAGTCATTTCCAAACCTTGTGTTCCACTTCGGTGTGTTTACAAAACTATTTCTTTTGCAGCCGGTGACAAATGGGCTGATAGAACCAATCCAGAGGGTATCTTCTTGGGACAGTCACGATTCCAAGCAGAGTGCTGCTGACAGGAAGATCAGGTAATACAGCAGTGCTGTGCTGCTGACATTCTGTGTAAATGCTATTGTAATTCCTGAAAACTAGTTTCATTCCTGCTTGGGGTGTGGGGGGTGTGTTTTCTGGGTTTTTTTAAACCATAATTCTTTCAGATGCTCCCCATGTGTCCAGTAAAAATTCTGTACTAGGAAAGTCACCTGAATGTTGTTGTTTGAAAATCTGTTTTCAGGGTGTAGGATGTCTAGTGCAGCGACTGGATTCTGCAGCTACTGTGAAGAAATTTAACTCCATGGCAGCTAAAACCAGCACATAAAATCCTTAGGATTTTATTCCGCGCTGTTTTATTTTCTAGATGGAGAGTCCAAAAAGGATGTAAAGTCCATGAGTTGGAGTGTTTAGTGCAGGACCAGTGACTGCTTCCCAGATGTCAAAGCTGGAAACAAAAGTCTTAGATAATTAGAAAAAAAAATTCCTGTCCCTGCAGGAAAGAGCAGGGCCGGGTCAGAGGTGTGGGAGACAGGCGAGCATAAAGGAATACGCAGAGAGTGCTGCTGCGGATGGGCCTCTGTCTCTCTCGTGGTGCCGCCCCGTGCCGGCAGGTGCAGTACCGCGGCTTGGCCACAGGAGGGAGACACTTGAGCCCATTCTCTTAGGAAAGCACTCGTTCGTGCAGTAAGTTTTGTGTTAATACACGTAGCTAAATATTGATCCTGTTGGCTGTACCTGCGCGAAGAGCTGACCATTTCTTTTCTTCCTTTCTTTCATTTAATGCAGGTTTGCTTGATGTGAGTGTGAGGTACCAACGATCCTTGAGAGCAGCAGCAGGAGTAAGCGCTCAAGCTGTTTTGCTTTCTGTGCAGGTGCACAGGGCAGCTGGTTTGCAAGCAGCAGCCAGGTAAAGCCTGATTCAAAAAGGACCGTTTTTCACTGAAAACACCTTTATCTGGGGGCAGCAGGCTGAGGCATGAGATTAGAACAAATTTTTACTGGCCAGCTTTCCAGCTGCAGAGAGCATGGTTCGAAGTGGCTTCTGCTCCCAAGTGAAAATAATCTTAGGAAGGCCACCAGCAGTTGTTCTGGCCCGTGAAGCTGCAGTACAGGGTGGTAGGGTTTGTTCTGCAGAAGGATCAAGATTGGAAGGGCGTGGTTTCCTACATTTCCACATTTTTCTACACCAAAGGCTGATGTAAAAAATTGGCTGCTGTAAGATGGTACCTACTTGGGCCTTGGATCCTGGTCTTGCTGATGCTATTTGAAAGCTAGCTGAGGTTCTTTTCTTGCATTTCCCTGTGAAAAGCCCTCAGTAAGCTACCTGGGAAATGGAGCACGTCCCTTTCCACCACAGGGCTTCTGCTTCAATTGCGTGGTATTGGCTGGACATAGTTCCAGAATATGTGATTTTCCAGAGTTAGGAAAGGGCTAGAATAGAGGGCTATTCCAAATTGCCTAAGAGGGAGGGCTCCTGTCAGTGCAGAGATCTGACCCTTTCCCAGTGTTGCTGTGAGCCCCTGCTCCCTCTTAATTCAAGTGGATGCTGAAAGATGAGGATCCACTGTCCTGTGGTGCTTGGAGAAGTCAAGGGAATGGAATGACCTTAGACTCCTCATCCTTCAGGTGTATGACCTGAGTAAAGCTGGGTCTGGTTCACTTGTAAATTCTTCCATTTGCTGCTTTCGCCTCCTTTTGCTGGTCAGTCCTGGTCCGTACAAATAATGGGGCTTGGCCTTTGGCTTCTTTCTGGAGCAGGCTCTCTGGGAAGCTTTTCTACCGCACCGTATATTCTTAAAGGTGCTGAGTACTTTCTCAGCCACAGATAGGAGCACAGCCACCAGTGAAGGACCTGACCGGTGAGTTCCTCTCACCGTTTCGTATCTGCTCCTGGTATGTTCAGGTGGAAAGAAAAGATGAAAGTGCTGTGCTGCCAGAAGCCACATCCGTGTTGACTTAGAGCATTCGCTGTTAGTCCCATCTTTTCAGCTTTGCTTTAAGCATGTTGGCTCCTAGATTCCTCACGCGTTAGATGCCTTCTCGTCCTTCTTTTCTCTCTTTTCACATGTGAAATGAAGAGCTGTGGCACAGAAGAGCCCCTCTGTCCGGTACTACGCAGGGGTGGGAGTGAACGCTTAACGTGGCTGTGCTCCTGACCCTCCAGCGCCGGGCGCAGAGGCGCAGCACACGAGCCGTGCCGTGCGCTTTCTGCCGAGAGTTTGAGCAGCACGTGGAGTTTCTTTGTCACCTCGTCGTTCCGAAAAGCAGTGGAGAGGCCTCTTCTCTGGGGGAGCTCCTGCAGTCTGCCAGCATTGTGTTCTCTGCCTAGCATCAGAGCACCAAGTCGGGTAAGGACAGCAGGTGTGGCTGCGAGGACTGAACGCCGGTGTGGGAGTCCCTTTGAGTTTAGCACGGGGAAAGAAATGGCCGTAGAATAATGGAATAGTTGGGGTTGGGACTTGCAAAAGCCCCCTGCAAACGAGCGGGGCCATCTTGCAGCAGGTCAGGTTGCTCAGAGCCCTGTGCAGCCTGGATTTGCCTGTTCCCAGGGAACTCTGCAGTTGCTAATCGCTGTAATTAGAGTGACTTTGGCGGAGCCTGTTCCCCCTGTGCAAAGAGTTTTGGAGCCTGCCAGCGATCGAGATCACCTCTTAAAAGAGAAGATGAATTTGAAAGGGTTAAAGGTGTTTTCAAGAAGACAGCCGAGCCATTTGCTGTTGGGGCATTGGAGCTTTCTCTCCAAGGAAGTACTCTGAGAGCACCTCCAGCAACTGTGCGAGCTGCTCTGCCGTCAGTCATTTCCAAACCTTGTGTTCCACTTTGGTGTGTTTACAAAACTATTTCTTTTGCAGCCGGTGACAAATGGGCTGATAGAACCAATCCAGAGAGTATCTTCTTGGGACAGTCACGATTCCAAGCAGAGAGCTGCTGACAGGAAGATCAGGTAATCCATCCTTGGCCCCCTGACACTCAGCCTGAGTCCAGCTGCTGTGTTTGGCTCTTTTGGGGAGCAGGGGGAAGCGTGTCCCTCGGGCTTGCGTGGGCTGCGCTGTTGCCCCCTGTGACGGTCAGTCAGAGTGCTGCTGCTGGCTTTGGCTTTTTTGGGGAGAAGGGGCATGTGTGTGAAAGGCTGGCATGTGTGGGCTATGTGCTTGCTCCCTGCCATGCGTCAGGCAGAGTGTTGCAGGTGCTGGGTCTGGCCTTTTTGGGGACACATGGGAAGTGCCTGTAAGCCTGGCACAGAAAGGAACGGGATAGGTTTGGTGTGCCTTTGAGAAGGACTTGAGGAAGTACAAAGTGTACGAAAGTGGGTCAGGAAGATGGATCTTTTCCCTGAAATCGCACTTTTGCTTGAGGTGATTTTTCTGGGCATTTTTTCAACTGGAATGGGGAGGAGATGTGGCCAGCTCGGTCTGAGTTCTGGGGCACCGCGTGCGCAGGCAAACAAATACTTCCTAGTGCACGGAGCTGTTTGTTCTATGATTTTTTTCTGTTCTGTGGGGCAAACTTGGTTTTTGATTTCACGCTCAGAATGTGCATGGAGCCCCCCAGGGCAAGCAGTGCAAGTGCACATCGATGAGTTGGGTGAGGTGACTTAGGCTCAGCCTCAAGCAGTTTCCCAAGGGAGTTTTTGAGAGAGTTGGGTTCTGCAGAGCTGCTTTGTTCCATCGGAGTTTTGTGCAACCGGCTCCTCCAATTCCCCCAGCGCTTCCAGGGAAACGGAGGTGAAACTTCCTGCAATAAAAACGTGAACTTCTTTCTTTCTTTCTTTCTTCCAGAAGGCTGCCAGGAAATCCCGGCGGGTGCCCACGGCAGGCTTTTCCATGTGCTGCAACATCCTGGACTCGGCAGTCACCGAGGGACTCGGAGCAGAACCATTGGCAGCGAGTGGTTTGGGTGAGTACTGGCTGGGAAAATTGCAGCAGAAAAGAGCACGGACACGTGGCACAGGGACACGGGACAGAGGCAGAGAACACAGGCGCACGTACAAGAGGCACATGACACAGGCGGACGTGACACAGCCATGTAACACAGACGCATGCCACAGGGACACGTGACACAGTGGTAGAACACAGGCACACGCCAGAGACTCACGTGACAGACAGAACAGACAGACGTAGCACAGACTGACATGACACATACACGCTCGCGCACGCACACACACACCCCCAATACACACGTGTGCACACACATACACACTTGTGAACATGCCTGCACACATGTGCGCACCCATACAGACATGTGTGCACCCATACACACTTGTGCGCACGTGTACACACGCGTGCACATGCCTACACACATGTGAGCACCCATAGACACCTGTGCACATGCATACACACTTGTGCACACGCATACACACTTGTGCACAAGCATACACACTTGTGCACATGCCTACACACATGTGTACACCCATAGACACATGTGCGCACTCATACACACTTGTGCACATGCCTGCACACATGTGGGCACCCATACACACGTGAGCACATGCCGACACACATGTGCGCACCCATGCACACTTAGGCACATGCCTACCCATTTGTACACATGCCTGCACACATGTGCGCAGCCATACAGATGTGTGCTCCCATACACGCTTGTGCACACCCAGACACACCTGTGCTCACGCATACACACATGTGCACACCCAGACACACTTGTGCACATGCATACACTGTTGTGCACACGCCTACAGACATGTGCGCAGCCTTACACACATGTGCACACATCCCACATGCGCTTCCCCCCCCTCGAGGGCGCTGCCTGGTGGGCAGCGATCGGGGAGACACGGAGCACGTCTGGTGCCGCAGGCAGGGTGCAGTTCCCGTGCTTCCCCACAGGAGGGCGACACTGAGCCCATCCCTTGGTGCCGCAGGGTGCAGTACCGCGGTGTCACCACAGGAGGGAGACACTGATCCTGGACTCGGCAGTCACCGAGGGACTCGGCGCAGAGCCATTGGCAGGGAGTGGTTTGGGTGAGCACTGGCTGGGAAAATTGCAGCAGAAAAGAGCACGGACACATGGCACAGGGACACGGGACGCAGAGGGACACGCCGCAGACCTAGCACGCAGGCACACGCACAAGAGGCACGTGACACAGAGGAACATGACACAGAGAGCAGGGACACATGACACAGGGACACGTGGCAGAGATGGAACACAGACACATGGCGCAGGGACACATGACAACGAGGCACGTGTCTCAGAGATAGAACAGAGGTACGTGGCACTGATAGAACACAGACACATGGCACAGGGACACGGGACAGAGGCAGAGAACACAGGCGCACGTACAAGAGGCACATGACACAGGCGGACGTGACACAGCCATGTAACACAGGCACATGCCACAGGGACACGCGACACAGTGGTAGAACACAGGCACATGCCAGAGACTCACGTGACAGACAGAACAGACAGACGTAGCACAGACTGACGTGACAGATACACACTCGTGCACACGCACGTGTGCGCACCCATACACACTTTTGCACAGGCCTACGCACATGTGCACACGTATAGGCAGTTGTGCACTCGCCTACGCGTGTGCGCACCCATAGACACATGTGGACACCGTCCCACGAGGAATTTCTGAATTTCTCCTGGAGAAAACCTCGTGGCAGAGCAGGTTGTAAGCAAAATCAAGAGCAAAGGTTGGTTTGGATTGGGGAACTTGAAATAACTTTGGAGCAGAAGGTCCCAACTTTTTCTTTTCTTTCTCTTTGTCTCCTTCACGTGCTGGACTTGCCTGTGGGGATGTCAGACCCTCGTGGCTGTGAGTTTCTTTTTTTTTTTTCCATGGGAAAGTGGAAATAAAGAGGAATGAACTAATGGGAGCAATGTTTTCTGCAGCCTTTCCCCTCTGCTGAAACGTTTTCTGCACTCCTTTCTCTTTTTGCCTTTGAATGTACAGCCATTGCCTAGGAATGCCTCCCCCGAATTCCTTGCAGCTCGTGGCGGAACTCGGACAGGACTGGGCAATCGCCGCGGCCGCCATTTGCCCTCAGAGCACGGTGCGGGCAGGAGCTGCCCGTCCGCGCTTGCCAGGTGAGCCTGGGGGGCTTCGGCCTCCCCTCCTCTGCCCCCTCTAGCCCTCTTTTCTGCCCCCCGTGTTCCCCTTCTTTCTCCCCCTCCTTCCTGCTCGCCATCTTCCCCTTCTTTGTCCCCTTTCCCCTCCTTCCTCCCCCCCCCGTGTTCCCCTTCTTTTTCCCCCACATTCCTGCTCGCCGTGCTCCCCCGTGTGTCCCTGTCCCCCCCGTGCCTCTTTCCCCCGCAGCCGCGGGGCTCGGGGCGCCGGAGAATAAAGCCCAGAGGGCCGGAGCCCGGCGCCCCCCGCTCTCGCTGGGACCCCCCCGTCCCCGCACGGGGCCGGGCCCGCTCGGCAGCTCCCCCCGAGCAGTCCCAAAGCACCGCCCGACAGCGCCGGCGCTCCCGGGGAGGGGGTTCGGGGGGGCCCTCTCCTTAGGAGGGGGTCCCGGGGCTGGGGAGGGGGGGATAGGTTAGGGAGGGCCCCCTCCTCTTTTGGAGGGGGTCCTCGAAAGGGGTGGGAGTTTGGGGGGGGGTGTGGGGGGAACCTTCTCCTTAGGAGGGGATCCGGGAGAGGGGCTTGGGGCGGACTCTCCCCACCCTAGGCCTCGGCTCCTCCAGGCGGGGTCTGCGCTGTCGCCCCGCCTCCCCTAAACCCCCCACCTCAATGAATTATTAAAGTGCAGATATAGATCTAATATGGATATCCACCTGAGACGGACAAAGGCTCTCTAACTCGTTCAGGTTAGAAAGCGTATGTTCATTTCAGCGCCGGAGAGCTGCAGGGATAACTCCCAAAGGTACAGCTCCAAAGAACAATGCAACACAGAACTTACTGATCTATCACCAACTACGTATTTAGCATAAGCGCCTCCCATTCCCCGGCTTCGTATGGAAATTACTACAAAGTCATGCGCAGTTGCTGCAACGGAATTGAGTCGGTGGTCGTGAATTTGAGTCTGAGGGCTGCTTTGGATGAAGGAATATGGGTCTTCCTCGCTGTGACCTTCTTACTTCGTTGATTTTTGACAATACATTTGACCCTGGAAAACTGCCAATGCTCTTTTCTATTGCTTCTAAGTAGGTTCCATCTGGGCAAAATTTGTAACTGTCTAGGCTCTCCTTTGAACCTCTTTTCTTAAGATTATTAATTGTCCATTCTAAGCACAGCTGAGTAAATACGAAGAAATCAAAAGGCTCCGCTGCATTTAATCATTAATTTCTTAGTAACTTAAGTTCTGTATCTTTTATTATTCCCGTTGATTTTAACAGAACAAACAGTAATCGAAAGTGTCTCTACTCAAATGTCTAAAGGAGAGCCCCATGCTTAATCACGGCAGGGCAAAAAGCAGAGCAGGGCCACCACCTGACAGGGACCTGGGAGCACTTCGGGGCGACGCGGGGACGAGAGCACGTGCGAGGCACACTAGCAACTCCCCACCCGTCATTCTGAACGGAAAGCTTGAGCTGGGCACAAGCTCAGCACACAGCGAGCATATTGAAACAAGCGCTGCACTCCAGCAGCACACAGAGAGCCAAGAGCCGCGAACAGTTTCGGCGTTCCTGCCCACCCGGCCGGACCGCAAGCGCCTCACACGCACGTCACGGCTACCGCCGCGCGCCGACCTGAAGCGCTTCGAGAGCGCTTCCAGGACTCCTTCCTGAGGCACTCCGCACGTTATTTCCGCGGTCTGCAGCACTGTCGCCAAAATAGTCTACATTCCCCGCAAATATCGCTCCCAGGATGCACCACTGGCATGGGGAATTTGCATGACTGCACCCCTTTTCCCATGATGCCGTTCGCAGTGAGGAATTTGCATGACCCCGCCCCTTTCCCCATGATGCAGTTCGCCGCTCTCGAATTTGCATGACCCCGCCCCGTCTCCCAGGGTGCATTTCGCCGCTCTGAAATTTGCATGACCGCGCCTCCTTTCCTTATATGGCGTTCCCTTCGCGCATGCGCAGTCTGCCGCAGGTCAGGAGGGCCCCGCCCGGGGACCTCCCGAATTCTATAGGTGGCTACAGCACTGCCTGAGCCAAATCTGCATTTTGCCGGCGGTCGCGCCATTTTTCTCGGCTTCTTCAGGTGCGGGGAATGCGTGCGGTGGCATTAGTGGCGCCGGGGACGGTCGGGGGCAGCGCCTGCTGCGGCCGGCAAGGGCACGGGCGGCTCTGTTTCGGCCGCGCGTCTCCGCCCCTCCAGAGGACCTGCGGCGCGCGCGCGGACAGCGGCGGGGCAGCGGCAGGGGAGCGGCGGGAAGCGGCGAAAAGCGGCGGAGAGCGGCGGAAAGCGGCGGAGAGCGGCGGGGAACGATGGGCAGCGGCGGAAAGCGGCAGGGAAGCGGCGGAGAACGGTGGGGAGCGGCGGAAAGCGGCGGGGAACGGTGGGGAGCGGCGGGGGGCGGCGGAAAGCGGCAGGGGGGCGGCGGAGAACGGTGGGGAGCGGCGGGGAGCGGCAGGGGAGCGGCGGGAAGCGGCGGAGAACGGTGGGGAACGGCGGGGGGCGGCGGAAAGCGGCAGGGGAGCGGCGGAGAACGGTGGGGAGCGGCGGGGAGCGGCGGGGGGGCGGCGGAAAGCGGCAGGGGAGCGGCGGCGCCGGAGGGGCGGTGGGAAGGGGCGGAAAGCGGCGGGGACCGGCGGGGGGGCGGCGGGAAGCGCCGGGGGAGCGGCGTCGCCGGAGGGGCGGTGGCAAGCGGCGTGAAGCGGCGGAAAGCGGCGGGGAGCGGCGGGGCGGCGGCGGCAAGCGGCGGCAAGCGGCGGGGGGGCGGCGGGGAGCGGCGGCGGTCCCCGCGCGGTTTCGGAGCAGCCGCTGAGTAAACGGAGGTACCTGGGGGGGGTATGGGGGTGCGGGGGTGCTCCCGGGACCGGCGCGCAACGGCGAGGCGCGCCGGGCGGCTTTGCTGGGTAAAGCGAGGCACCTGGCGTGCGCACGGGCGGGCGGGCGGTAGCCGCGGGGTCGGGACGGGCACCCGGGGCTGGGGGGGGCCGCACATGGAGCGGGCACTGCCAGGCGTCTGTTCCTTGCGTGTACCCGCCTCCCCCCTGGGGGGGTCAGCAGAAACCCTGCTGTCCTTTAAGAAAGGAGAAAGAGAAACGGAGGAAATAAAAAACAAAACTCCAAAAACCTGCACTGAAACGAAACAAACAGAAACAAGCCCACAAAATAAGAGCAAAAGAGGAAAACAAAACGTAATGAAAACAAACAAAAAAGAAAAAAAATAAAAGAAGAAAAATCACGAAAATAGGACCATTTTGGTATGTTCCTTTAAAATGTCTGGATGGCTTTGGTGTTTGAAATATAGTTCCCTTTGGTATGCTGTCCAAATTAGTAAAGGAGGCTAAAAATGGAATGGTGCTCCTCTGCTTTTGGCACTGCTTTGCCATTCTGGTGGTTGCTACTCTTCCATAGTCCTGGTAGCTGGAAAACCTCGTCTCTTTTTTTTCTCTCCTGTGATCCAGGTGAGCTGGCTTTTTGCAAAGGATGCTGTGTGGCTCACGAGCTGGATGTGCTTCCCTTTGCTGTGATTCTGGAAACTGGAAATGGGGAAGAGTGTCTCATGCTTAAGCCTGGACCTGCGGCTCACTTGTGTAAGTTGCTTTTTTTTGGGATGGCTCCATTGTTAGGGAGGTGGCAGACTTCAGCTTGTGTGAGGCATTTCTTTGTGGAATGGAAAGAAGTGCCTGTTCTCTTTTTCTCTTTGCACGTGGCCAGGTTTCTGATTTAAATGAGAAATGAAAAAGACATTTTCTCATCTTCATTGGTTGACGGAGAGTTTTGCACATGTAATTCCATTTCATTAGTCACGCTCCTAGTATGTTCAGGTGGAAAGAAAAGATGAAAGTGCTGTGCTGCCAGAAGCCACATCCGTGTTGACTTAGAGCATTCGCTGTTAGTCCCATCTTTTCAGCTTTGCTTTAAGCATGTTGGCTCCTAGATTCCTCACGCGCTAGATGCCTTCTCGTCCTTCTTTTCTCTCTTTTCACATGTGAAATGAAGAGCTGTGGCACAGAAGAGCCCCTCTGTCCGGTACTACGCAGGGGTGGGAGTGAACGCTTAACGTGGCTGTGCTCCTGACCTTCCAGCGCCGGGCGCAGAGGCGCAGCACACGAGCCGTGCCGTGCGCTTTCTGCCCAGAGTTTGAGCAGCACGTGGAGTTTCTTTGTCACCTCGTCGTTCCGAAAAGCAGTGGAGAGGCCTCTTCTCTGGGGGAGCTCCTGCAGTCTGCCAGCATTGTGTTCTCTGCCTAGCATCAGAGCACCAAGTCGGGTAAGGACAGCAGGTGTGGCTGCGAGGACTGAACACCGGTGCGGGAGTCCCTTTGAGTTTAGCACGGGGAAAGAAATGGCCGTAGAATAATGGAATAGTTGGGGTTGGGACTTGCAAAAGCCCCCTGCAAACGAGCAGGGCCATCTTGCAGCAGGTCAGGTTGCTCAGAGCCCTGTGCAGCCTGGATTTGCCTGTTCCCAGGGAACTCTGCAGTTGCTAGTCGATGTAATTAGAGTGACTTTGGCAGAGCCTGTTCCCCTTGTGCAAAGAGTTTTGGAGCCTGCCAGCGATCGAGATCACCTCTTAAAAGAGAAGATGAATTTGAAAGGGTTAAAGGTGTTTTCAGGAAGACAGCCGAGCCATTTGCTGTTGGGGCATTGGAGCTTTCTCTCCAAGGAAGTACTCTGAGAGCACCTCCAGCATCTGGGCGAGCTGCTCTGCAGTCAGTCATTTCCAAACCTTGTGTTCCACTTCGGTGTGTTTACAAAACTATTTCTTTTGCAGCCGGTGACAAATGGGCTCGATAGAACCAATCCAGAGGGTATCTTCTTGGGACAGTCACGATTCCAAGCAGAGTGCTGCTGACAGGAAGATCAGGTAATACAGCAGTGCTGTGCTGCTGACATTCTGTGTAAATGCTATTGTAATTCCTGAAAACTAGTTTCATTACTGCTTGGGGTGTGGGGGGTGTGTTTTCTGGGTTTTTTTAGACCATAGTTCTTTCAGATGCTCCCCATGTGTCCAGTAAAAATTCTGTACTAGGAAAGTCACCTGAATGTTGTTGTTTGAAAATCTGTTTTCAGGGTGTAGGATGTCTAGTGCAGCGACTGGATTCTGCAGCTACTGTGAAGAAATTTAACTCCATGGCAGCTAAAACCAGCACATAAAATCCTTAGGATTTTATTCCGCGCTGTTTTATTTTCTAGATGGAGAGTCCAAAAAGGATGTAAAGTCCATGAGTTGGAGTGTTTAGTGCAGGACCAGTGACTGCTTCCCAGATGTCAAAGCTGGAAACAAAAGTCTTAGATAATTAGAAAAAAAAATTCCTGTCCCTGCAGGAAAGAGCAGGGCCGGGTCAGAGGTGTGGGAGACAGGCGAGCATAAAGGAATCCGCAGAGAGTGCTGCTGCGGATGGGCCTCTGTCTCTCTCGTGGTGCCGCCCTGTGCCGGCAGGTGCAGTACCGCGGCTTGGCCACAGGAGGGAGACACTTGAGCCCATTCTCTCAGGAAAGCCTTCGTTCGTGCAGTAAGTTTTGTGTTAATACACGTAGCTAAATATTGATCCTGTTGGCTGTACCTGCGCGAAGAGCTGACCATTTCTTTTCTTCCTTTCTTTCATTTAATGCAGGTTTGCTTGATGTGAGTGTGAGGTACCAACGATCCTTGAGAGCAGCAGCAGGAGTAAGCGCTCAAGCTGTTTTGCTTTCTGTGCAGGTGCACAGGGCAGCTGGTTTGCAAGCAGCAGCCAGGTAAAGCCTGATTCAAAAAGGACCGTTTTTCACTGAAAACACCTTTATCTGGGGGCAGCAGGCTGAGGCATGAGATTAGAACAAATTTTTACTGGCCAGCTTTCCACCTGCAGAGAGCATGGTTCGAAGTGGCTTCTGCTCCCAAGTGAAAATAATCTTAGGAAGGCCACCAGCAGTTGTTCTGGCCCGTGAAGCTGCAGTACAGGGTGGTAGGGTTTGTTCTGCAGAAGGATCAAGATTGGAAGGGCGTGGTTTCCTACATTTCCACATTTTTCTACACCAAAGGCTGATGTAAAAAATTGGCTGCTGTAAGATGGTACCTACTTGGGCCTTGGATCCTGGTCTTGCTGATGCTATTTGAAAGCTAGCTGAGGTTCTTTTCTTGCATTTCCCTGTGAAAAGCCCTCAGTAAGCTACCTGGGAAATGGAGCACGTCCCTTTCCACCACAGGGCTTCTGCTTCAATTGCGTGGTATTGGCTGGACATAGTTCCAGAATATGTGATTTTCCAGAGTTAGGAAAGGGCTAGAATAGAGGGCTATTCCAAATTGCCTAAGAGGGAGGGCTCCTGTCAGTGCAGAGATCTGACCCTTTCCCAGTGTTGCTGTGAGCCCCTGCTCCCTCTTAATTCAAGTGGATGCTGAAAGATGAGGATCCACTGTCCTGTGGTGCTTGGAGAAGTCAAGGGAATGGAATGACCTTAGACTCCTCATCCTTCAGGTGTATGACCTGAGTAAAGCTGGGTCTGGTTCACTTGTAAATTCTTCCATTTGCTGCTTTCGCCTCCTTTTGCTGGTCAGTCCTGGTCCGTACAAATAATGGGGCTTGGCCTTTGGCTTCTTTCTGGAGCAGGCTCTCTGGGAAGCTTTTCTACCGCACCGTATATTCTTAAAGGTGCTGAGTACTTTCTCAGCCACAGATAGGAGCACCGCCACCAGTGAAGGACCTGACCGGTGAGTTCCTCTCACCGTTTCGTATCTGCTCCTGGTATGTTCAGGTGGAAAGAAAAGATGAAAGTGCTGTGCTGCCAGAAGCCACATCCGTGTTGACTTAGAGCATTCGCTGTTAGTCCCATCTTTTCAGCTTTGCTTTAAGCATGTGGGCTCCTAGATTCCTCACGCGTTAGATGCTTTCTCGTCCTTCTTTTCTCTCTTTTCACATGTGAAATGAAGAGCTGTGGCACAGAAGAGCCCCTCTGTCCGGTACTACGCAGGGGTGGGAGTGAACGCTTAACGTGGCTGTGCTCCTGTCCTTCCAGCGCCGGGCGCAGAGGCGCAGCACACGAGCCGTGCCGTGCACTTTCTGCGGAGAGTTTGAGCAGCACGTGGAGTTTCTTTGTCACCTCGTCGTTCCGAAAAGCAGTGGAGAGGCCTCTTCTCTGGGGGAGCTCCTGCAGTCTGCCAGCATTGTGTTCTCTGCCTAGCATGAGAGCACCAAGTCGGGTAAGGGCAGCAGGTGTGACTGCGAGGACTGAACACCGGTGCGGGAGTCCCTTTGAGTTTAGCACGGGGAAAGAAATGGCCGTAGAATAATGGAATAGTTGGGGTTGGGACTTGCAAAAGCCCCCTGCAAACGAGCGGGGCCATCTTGCAGCAGGTCAGGTTGCTCAGAGCCCTGTGCAGCCTGGATTTGCCTGTTCCCAGGGAACTCTGCAGTTGCTAATTGCTGTAATTAGAGTGACTTTGGCAGAGCCTGTTCCCCCTGTGCAAAGAGTTTTGGAGCCTGCCAGCGATCGAGATCACCTCTTAAAAGAAAAGATGAATTTGAAAGGGTTAAAGGTGTTTTCAAGAAGACAGCCGAGCCATTTGCTGTTGGGGCATTGGAGCTTTCTCTCCAAGGAAGTACTCTGAGAGCACCTCCAGCAACTGTGCGAGCTGCTCTGCAGTCAGTCATTTCCAAACCTTGTGTTCCACTTTGGTGTGTTTACAAAACTATTTCTTTTGCAGCCGGTGACAAATGGGCTGATAGAACCAATCCAGAGAGTATCTTCTTGGGACAGTCACGATTCCAAGCAGAGAGCTGCTGACAGGAAGATCAGGTAATCCATCCTTGGCCCCCTGACACTCAGCCTGAGTCCAGCTGCTGTGTTTGGCTCTTTTGGGGAGCAGGGGGAAGCGTGTCCCTCGGGCTTGCGTGGGCTGCGCTGTTGCCCCCTGTGACGGTCAGTCAGAGTGCTGCTGCTGGCTTTGGCTTTTTTGGGGAGAAGGGGCATGTGTGTGAAAGGCTGGCATGTGTGGGCTATGTGCTCGCTCCCTGCCATGCGTCAGGCAGAGTGTTGCAGGTGCTGGGTCTGGCCTTTTTGGGGACACATGGGAAGTGCCTGTAAGCCTGGCACAGAAAGGAACGGGATAGGTTTGGTGTGCCTTTGAGAAGGACTTGAGGAAGTACAAAGTGTACGAAAGTGGGTCAGGAAGATGGATCTTTTCCCTGAAATCGCACTTTTGCTTGAGGTGATTTTTCTGGGCATTTTTTCAACTGGAATGGGGAGGAGATGTGGCCAGCTCGGTCTGAGTTCTGGGGCACCGCGTGCGCAGGCAAACAAATACTTCCTAGTGCACGGAGCTGTTTGTTCTATGATTTTTTTCTGTTCTGTGGGGCAAACTTGGTTTTTGATTTCACGCTCAGAATGTGCATGGAGCCCCCCAGGGCAAGCAGTGCAAGTGCACATCGATGAGTTGGGTGAGGTGACTTAGGCTCAGCCTCAAGCAGTTTCCCAAGGGAGTTTTTGAGAGAGTTGGGTTCTGCAGAGCTGCTTTGTTCCATCGGAGTTTTGTGCAACCGGCTCCTCCAATTCCCCCAGCGCTTCCAGGGAAATGGAGGTGAAACTTCCTGCAATAAAAACGTGAACTTCTTTCTTTCTTTCTTTCTTCCAGAAGGCTGCCAGGAAATCCCGGCGGGTGCCCACGGCAGGCTTTTCCATGTGCTGCAACATCCTGGACTCGGCAGTCACCGAGGGACTCGGAGCAGAACCATTGGCAGCGAGTGGTTTGGGTGAGTACTGGCTGGGAAAATTGCAGCAGAAAAGAGCACGGACACGTGGCACAGGGACACGGGACAGAGGCAGAGAACACAGGCGCACGTACAAGAGGCACATGACACAGGCGGACGTGACACAGCCATGTAACACAGACGCATGCCACAGGGACACGTGACACACTGGTAGAACACAGGCACACGCCAGAGACTCACGTGACAGACAGAACAGACAGACGTAGCACAGACTGACATGACACATACACGCTCGCGCACGCACACACACACCCCCAATACACACGTGTGCACACACATACACACTTGTGAACATGCCTGCACACATGTGCGCACCCATACAGACATGTGTGCACCCATACACACTTGTGCGCACGTGTACACACGCCTGCACGTGCCTACACACATGTGAGCACCCATAGACACCTGTGCACATGCATACACACTTGTGCACACGCATACACACTTGTGCACACGCATACACACTTGTGCACAAGCATACACACTTGTGCACATGCCTACACACATGTGTACACCCATAGACACATGTGCGCACTCATACACACTTGTGCACATGCCTGCACACATGTGGGCACCCATACACACATGAGCACATGCCGACACACATGTGCGCACCCATGCACACTTAGGCACATGCCTACCCATTTGTGCACATGCCTGCACACATGTGCGCAGCCATACAGATGTGTGCTCCCATACACGCTTGTGCACACCCAGACACACCTGTGCTCACGCATACACACATGTGCACACCCAGACACACTTGTGCACACGCATACACTGTTGTGCACACGCCTACAGACATGTGCGCAGCCTTACACACATGTGCACACATCCCACATGCGCTTCCCCCCCCTCGAGGGTGCTGCCTGGTGGGCAGCGATCGGGGAGACACGGAGCACGTCTGGTGCCGCAGGCAGGGCGCAGTTCCCGTGCTTCCCCACAGGAGGGCGACACTGAGCCCATCCCTTGGTGCCGCAGGGTGCAGTACCGCGGTGTCACCACAGGAGGGAGACACTGATCCTGGACTCGGCAGTCACCGAGGGACTCGGTGCAGAGCCATTGGCAGGGAGTGGTTTGGGTGAGCACTGGCTGGGAAAATTGCAGCAGAAAAGAGCACGGACACATGGCACAGGGACACGGGACGCAGAGGGACACGCCGCAGACCTAGCACGCAGGCACACGCACAAGAGGCACGTGACACAGAGGAACATGACACAGAGAGCAGGGACACATGACACAGGGACACGTGGCAGAGATGGAACACAGACACATGGCGCAGGGACACATGACAACGAGGCACGTGTCTCAGAGATAGAACAGAGGTACGTGGCACTGATAGAACACAGACACATGGCACAGGGACACGGGACAGAGGCAGAGAACACAGGCGCACGTACAAGAGGCACATGACACAGGCGGACGTGACACAGCCATGTAACACAGGCACATGCCACAGGGACACGCGACACAGTGGTAGAACACAGGCACATGCCAGAGACTCACGTGACAGACAGAACAGACAGACGTAGCACAGACTGACGTGACAGATACACACTCGTGCACACGCACGTGTGCGCACCCATACACACTTTTGCACAGGCCTACGCACATGTGCACACGTATAGGCAGTTGTGCACTCGCCTACGCGTGTGCGCACCCATAGACACATGTGGACACCGTCCCACGAGGAATTTCTGAATTTCTCCTGGAGAAAACCTCGTGGCAGAGCAGGTTGTAAGCAAAATCAAGAGCAAAGGTTGGTTTGGATTGGGGAACTTGAAATAACTTTGGAGCAGAAGGTCCCAACTTTTTCTTTTCTTTCTCTTTGTCTCCTTCACGTGCTGGACTTGCCTGTGGGGATGTCAGACCCTCGTGGCTGTGAGTTTCTTTTTTTTTTTTCCATGGGAAAGTGGAAATAAAGAGGAATGAACTAATGGGAGCAATGTTTTCTGCAGCCTTTCCCCTCTGCTGAAACGTTTTCTGCACTCCTTTCTCTTTTTGCCTTTGAATGTACAGCCATTGCCTAGGAATGCCTCCCCCGAATTCCTTGCAGCTCGTGGCGGAACTCGGACAGGACTGGGCAATCGCCGCGGCCGCCATTTGCCCTCAGAGCACGGTGCGGGCAGGAGCTGCCCGTCCGCGCTTGCCAGGTGAGCCTGGGGGGCTTCGGCCTCCCCTCCTCTGCCCCCTCTAGCCCTCTTTTCTGCCCCCCGTGTTCCCCTTCTTTCTCCCCCTCCTTCCTGCTCGCCATCTTCCCCTTCTTTGTCCCCTTTCCCCTCCTTCCTCCCCCCCCCGTGTTCCCCTTCTTTTTCCCCCACATTCCTGCTCGCCGTGCTCCCCCGTGTGTCCCTGTCCCCCCCGTGCCTCTTTCCCCCGCAGCCGCGGGGCTCGGGGCGCCGGAGAATAAAGCCCAGAGGGCCGGAGCCCGGCGCCCCCCGCTCTCGCTGGGACCCCCCCGTCCCCGCACGGGGCCGGGCCCGCTCGGCAGCTCCCCCCGAGCAGTCCCAAAGCACCGCCCGACAGCGCCGGCGCTCCCGGGAAGGGGGTTCGGGGGGGCCCTCTCCTTAGGAGGGGGTCCCGGGGCTGGGGAGGTGGGGATAGGTTAGGGAGGGCCCCCTCCTCTTTTGGAGGGGGTCCTCGAAAGGGGTGGGAGTTTGGGGGGGGGTGTGGGGGGAACCTTCTCCTTAGGAGGGGATCCGGGAGAGGGGCTTGGGGCGGACTCTCCCCACCCTAGGCCTCGGCTCCTCCAGGCGGGGTCTGCGCTGTCGCCCCGCCTCCCCTAAACCCCCCACCTCAATGAATTATTAAAGTGCAGATATAGATCTAATATGGATATCCACCTGAGACGGACAAAGGCTCTCTAACTCGTTCAGGTTAGAAAGCGTATGTTCATTTCAGCGCCGGAGAGCTGCAGGGATAACTCCCAAAGGTACAGCTCCAAAGAACAATGCAACACAGAACTTACTGATCTATCACCAACTACGTATTTAGCATAAGCGCCTCCCATTCCCCGGCTTCGTATGGAAATTACTACAAAGTCATGCGCAGTTGCTGCAACGGAATTGAGTCGGTGGTCGTGAATTTGAGTCTGAGGGCTGCTTTGGATGAAGGAATATGGGTCTTCCTCGCTGTGACCTTCTTACTTCGTTGATTTTTGACAATACATTTGACCCTGGAAAACTGCCAATGCTCTTTTCTATTGCTTCTAAGTAGGTTCCATCTGGGCAAAATTTGTAACTGTCTAGGCTCTCCTTTGAACCTCTTTTCTTAAGATTATTAATTGTCCATTCTAAGCACAGCTGAGTAAATACGAAGAAATCAAAAGGCTCCGCTGCATTTAATCATTAATTTCTTAGTAACTTAAGTTCTGTATCTTTTATTATTCCCGTTGATTTTAACAGAACAAACAGTAATCGAAAGTGTCTCTACTCAAATGTCTAAAGGAGAGCCCCATGCTTAATCACGGCAGGGCAAAAAGCAGAGCAGGGCCACCACCTGACAGGGACCTGGGAGCACTTCGGGGCGACGCGGGGACGAGAGCACGTGCGAGGCACACTAGCAACTCCCCACCCGTCATTCTGAACGGAAAGCTTGAGCTGGGCACAAGCTCAGCACACAGCGAGCATATTGAAACAAGCGCTGCACTCCAGCAGCACACAGAGAGCCAAGAGCCGCGAACAGTTTTGGCGTTCCTGCCCACCCGGCCGGACCGCAAGCGCCTCACACGCACGTCACGGCTACCGCCGCGCGCCGACCTGAAGCGCTTCGAGAGCGCTTCCAGGACTCCTTCCTGAGGCACTCCGCACGTTATTTCCGCGGTCTGCAGCACTGTCGCCAAAATAGTCTACATTCCCCGCAAATATCGCTCCCAGGATGCACCACTGGCATGGGGAATTTGCATGACCGCACCCCTTTTCCCATGATGCCGTTCGCAGTGAGGAATTTGCATGACCCCGCCCCTTTCCCCATGATGCAGTTCGCCGCTCTCGAATTTGCATGACCCCGCCCCGTCTCCCAGGGTGCATTTCGCCGCTCTGAAATTTGCATGACCGCGCCTCCTTTCCTTATATGGCGTTCCCTTCGCGCATGCGCAGTCTGCCGCAGGTCAGGAGGGCCCCGCCCGGGGACCTCCCGAATTCTATAGGTGGCTACAGCACTGCCTGAGCCAAATCTGCATTTTGCCGGCGGTCGCGCCATTTTTCTCGGCTTCTTCAGGTGCGGGGAATGCGTGCGGTGGCATTAGTGGCGCCGGGGACGGTCGGGGGCAGCGCCTGCTGCGGCCGGCAAGGGCACGGGCGGCTCTGTTTCGGCCGCGCGTCTCCGCCCCTCCAGAGGACCTGCGGCGCGCGCGCGGACAGCGGCGGGGCAGCGGCAGGGGAGCGGCGGGAAGCGGCGAAAAGCGGCGGAGAGCGGCGGAAAGCGGCGGAGAGCGGCGGGGAACGATGGGCAGCGGCGGAAAGCGGCAGGGAAGCGGCGGAGAACGGTGGGGAGCGGCGGAAAGCGGCGGGGAACGGTGGGGAGCGGCGGGGGGCGGCGGAAAGCGGCAGGGGAGCGGCGGGGGGCGGCGGAGAACGGTGGGGAGCGGCGGGGAGCGGCAGGGGAGCGGCGGGAAGCGGCGGAGAACGGTGGGGAACGGCGGGGGGCGGCGGAAAGCGGCAGGGGAGCGGCGGAGAACGGTGGGGAGCGGCGGGGAGCGGCGGGGGGGCGGCGGAAAGCGGCAGGGGAGCGGCGGCGCCGGAGGGGCGGTGGGAAGGGGCGGAAAGCGGCGGGGACCGGCGGGGGGGCGGCGGGAAGCGCCGGGGGAGCGGCGTCGCCGGAGGGGCGGTGGCAAGCGGCGTGAAGCGGCGGAAAGCGGCGGGGAGCGGCGGGGCGGCGGCGGCAAGCGGCGGCAAGCGGCGGGGGGGCGGCGGGGAGCGGCGGCGGTCCCCGCGCGGTTTCGGAGCAGCCGCTGAGTAAACGGAGGTACCTGGGGGGGGTATGGGGGTGCGGGGGTGCTCCCGGGACCGGCGCGCAACGGCGAGGCGCGCCGGGCGGCTTTGCTGGGTAAAGCGAGGCACCTGGCGTGCGCACGGGCGGGCGGGCGGTAGCCGCGGGGTCGGGACGGGCACCCGGGGCTGGGGGGGGCCGCACATGGAGCGGGCACTGCCAGGCGTCTGTTCCTTGCGTGTACCCGCCTCCCCCCTGGGGGGGTCAGCAGAAACCCTGCTGTCCTTTAAGAAAGGAGAAAGAGAAACGGAGGAAATAAAAAACAAAACTCCAAAAACCTGCACTGAAACGAAACAAACAGAAACAAGCCCACAAAATAAGAGCAAAAGAGGAAAACAAAACGTAATGAAAACAAACAAAAAAGAAAAAAAATAAAAGAAGAAAAATCACGAAAATAGGACCATTTTGGTATGTTCCTTTAAAATGTCTGGATGGCTTTGGTGTTTGAAATATAGTTCCCTTTGGTATGCTGTCCAAATTAGTAAAGGAGGCTAAAAATGGAATGGTGCTCCTCTGCTTTTGGCACTGCTTTGCCATTCTGGTGGTTGCTACTCTTCCATAGTCCTGGTAGCTGGAAAACCTTGTCTCTTTTTTTTCTCTCTCCTGTGATCCAGGTAAGATGGCTTTTTGCAAAGGATGCTGTGTGGCTCACGAGCTGGATGTGCTTCCCTTTGCTGTGATTCTGGAAACTGGAAATGGGGAAGAGTGTCTCATGCTTAAGCCTGGACCTGCGGCTCACTTGTGTAAGTTGCTTTTTTTTGGGATGGCTCCATTGTTAGGGAGGTGGCAGACTTCAGCTTGTGTGAGGCATTTCTTTGTGGAATGGAAAGAAGTGCCTGTTCTCTTTTTCTCTTTGCACGTGGCCAGGTTTCTGATTTAAATGAGAAATGAAAAAGACATTTTCTCATCTTCATTGGTTGACGGAGAGTTTTGCACATGTAATTCCATTTCATTGGTCACGCTCCTAGTATGTTCAGGTGGAAAGAAAAGATGAAAGTGCTGTGCTGCCAGAAGCCACATCCGTGTTGACTTAGAGCATTCGCTGTTAGTCCCATCTTTTCAGCCTTGCTTTAAGCATGTGGGCTCCTAGATTCCTCACGCGTTAGATGCCTTCTCGTCCTTCTTTTCTCTCTTTTCACATGTGAAATGAAGAGCTGTGGCACAGAAGAGCCCCTCTGTCCGGTACTACGCAGGGGTGGGAGTGAACGCTTAACGTGGCTGTGCTCCTGACCCTCCAGCGCCGGGCGCAGAGGCGCAGCACACGAGCCGTGCCGTGCGCTTTCTGCCCAGAGTTTGAGCAGCACGTGGAGTTTCTTTGTCACCTCGTCGTTCCGAAAAGCAGTGGAGAGGCCTCTTCTCTGGGGGAGCTCCTGCAGTCTGCCAGCATTGTGTTCTCTGCCTACCATGAGAGCACCAAGTCGGGTAAGGACAGCAGGTGTGGCTGCGAGGACTGAACACCGGTGTGGGAGTCCCTTTGAGTTTAGCACGGGGAAAGAAATGGCCGTAGAATAATGGAATAGTTGGGGTTGGGACTTGCAAAAGCCCCCTGCAAACGAGCAGGGCCATCTTGCAGCAGGTCAGGTTGCTCAGAGCCCTGTGCAGCCTGGATTTGCCTGTTCCCAGGGAACTCTGCAGTTGCTAGTCGATGTAATTAGAGTGACTTTGGCAGAGCCTGTTCCCCCTGTGCAAAGAGTTTTGGAGCCTGCCAGCGATCGAGATCACCTCTTAAAAGAGAAGATGAATTTGAAAGGGTTAAAGGTGTTTTCAGGAAGACAGCTGAGCCATTTGCTGTTGGGGCATTGGAGCTTTCTCTCCAAGGAAGTACTCTGAGAGCACCTCCAGCATCTGGGCGAGCTGCTCTGCAGTCAGTCATTTCCAAACCTTGTGTTCCACTTCGGTGTGTTTACAAAACTATTTCTTTTGCAGCCGGTGACAAATGGGCTCGATAGAACCAATCCAGAGAGTATCTTCTTGGGACAGTCACGATTCCAAGCAGAGTGCTGCTGACAGGAAGATCAGGTAATACAGCAGTGCTGTGCTGCTGACATTCTGTGTAAATGCTATTGTAATTCCTGAAAACTAGTTTCATTCCTGCTTGGGGTGTGGGGGGTGTGTTTTCTGGGTTTTTTTAAACCATAGTTCTTTCAGATGCTCCCCACGTGTCCAGTAAAAATTCTGTACTAGGAAAGTCACCTGAATGTTGTTGTTTGAAAATCTGTTTTCAGGGTGTAGGATGTCTAGTGCAGCGACTGGATTCTGCAGCTACTGTGAAGAAATTTAACTCCATGGCAGCTAAAACCAGCACATAAAATCCTTAGGATTTTATTCCGTGCTGTTTTACTTTCTAGATGGAGAGCCCAAAAAGGATGTAAAGTCCATGAGTTGGAGTGTTTAGTGCAGGACCAGTGACTGTTTCCCAGATGTCAAAGCTGGAAACAAAAGTCTTAGATAATTAGAAAAAAAAATTCCTGTCCCTGCAGGAAAGAGCAGGGCCGGGTCAGAGGTGTGGGAGACAGGCGAGCATAAAGGAATACGCAGAGAGTGCTGCTGCGGATGGGCCTCTGTCTCTCTCGTGGTGCCGCCCCGTGCCGGCAGGTGCAGTACCGCGGCTTGGCCACAGGAGGGAGACACTTGAGCCCATTCTCTTAGGAAAGCCCTCGTTCATGCAGTAAGTTTTGTGTTAATACACGTAGCTAAATATTGATCCTGTTGGCTGTACCTGCGCGAAGAGCTGACCATTTCTTTTCTTCCTTTCTTTCATTTAATGCAGGTTTGCTTGATGTGAGTGTGAGGTACCAACGATCCTTGAGAGCAGCAGCAGGAGTAAGCGCTCAAGCTGTTTTGCTTTCTGTGCAGGTGCACAGGGCAGCTGGTTTGCAAGCAGCAGCCAGGTAAAGCCTGATTCAAAAAGGACCGTTTTTCACTGAAAACACCTTTATCTGGGGGCAGCAGGCTGAGGCATGAGATTAGAACAAATTTTTACTGGCCAGCTTTCCAGCTGCAGAGAGCATGGTTCGAAGTGGCTTCTGCTCCCAAGTGAAAATAATCTTAGGAAGGCCACCAGCAGTTGTTCTGGCCCGTGAAGCTGCAGTACAGGGTGGTAGGGTTTGTTCTGCAGAAGGATCAAGATTGGAAGGGCGTGGTTTCCTACATTTCCACATTTTTCTACACCAAAGGCTGATGTAAAAAATTGGCTGCTGTAAGATGGTACCTACTTGGGCCTTGGATCCTGGTCTTGCTGATGCTATTTGAAAGCTAGCTGAGGTTCTTTTCTTGCATTTCCCTGTGAAAAGCCCTCAGTAAGCTACCTGGGAAATGGAGCACGTCCCTTTCCACCACAGGGCTTCTGCTTCAATTGCGTGGTATTGGCTGGACATAGTTCCAGAATATGTGATTTTCCAGAGTTAGGAAAGGGCTAGAATAGAGGGTTATTCCAAATTGCCTAAGAGGGAGGGCTCCTGTCAGTGCAGAGATCACGCTCTGACCCTTTCCCGGTGTTGCTGTGAGCCCCTGCTCCCTCTTAATTCAAGTGGATGCTGAAAGATGAGGATCCACTGTCCTGTGGTGCTTGGAGAAGTCAAGGGAATGGAATGACCTTAGGCTCCTCATCCTTCAGGTGTATGACCTGAGTAAAGCTGGGTCTGGTTCACTTGTAAATTCTTCCATTTGCTGCTTTCGCCTCCTTTTGCTGGTCAGTCCTGGTCCGTACAAATAATGGGGCTTGGCCTTTGGCTTCTTTCTGGAGCAGGCTCTCTGGGAAGCTTTTCTACCGCACCGTATATTCTTAAAGGTGCTGAGTACTTTCTCAGCCACAGATAGGAGCACAGCCACCAGTGAAGGACCTGACCGGTGAGTTCCTCTCACCGTTTCGTATCTGCTCCTGGTATGTTCAGGTGGAAAGAAAAGATGAAAGTGCTGTGCTGCCAGAAGCCACATCCGTGTTGACTTAGAGCATTCGCTGTTAGTCCCATCTTTTCAGCTTTGCTTTAAGCATGTTGGCTCCTAGATTCCTCACGTGTTAGATGCCTTCTCGTCCTTCTTTTCTCTCTTTTCACATGTGAAATGAAGAGCTGTGGCACAGAAGAGCCCCTCTGTCCGGTACTACGCAGGGGTGGGAGTGAACGCTTAACGTGGCTGTGCTCCCGTCCTTCCAGCGCCGGGCGCAGAGGCGCAGCACACAAGCCGTGCCCTGCACTTTCTGCCCAGAGTTTGAGCAGCACGTGGAGTTTCTTTGTCACCTCGTCGTTCCGAAAAGCAGTGGAGAGGCCTCTTCTCTGGGGGAGCTCCTGCAGTCTGCCAGCATTGTGTTCTCTGCCTACCATGAGAGCACCAAGTCGGGTAAGGACAGCAGGTGTGACTGCGAGGACTGAACACCGGTGTGGGAGTCCCTTTGAGTTTAGCACGGGGAAAGAAATGGCCGTAGAATAATGGAATAGTTGGGGTTGGGACTTGCAAAAGCCCCCTGCAAACGAGCAGGGCCATCTTGCAGCAGGTCAGGTTGCTCAGAGCCCTGTGCAGCCTGGATTTGCCTGTTCCCAGGGAACTCTGCAGTTGCTAATCGCTGTAATTAGAGTGACTTTGGCAGAGCCTGTTCCCCTTGTGCAAAGAGTTTTGGAGCCTGCCAGCGATCGAGATCACATCTTAAAAGAAAAGATGAATTTGAAAGGGTTAAAAGTGTTTTCAAGAAGAGAGCTGAGCCATTTGCTGTTGGGGCATTGGAGCTTTCTCTCCAAGGAAGTACTCTGAGAGCACCTCCAGCATCTGGGCGAGCTGCTCTGCAGTCAGTCATTTCCAAACCTTGTGTTCCACTTTGGTGTGTTTACAAAACTATTTCTTTTGCAGCCGGTGACAAATGGGCTGATAGAACCAATCCAGAGAGTATCTTCTTGGGACAGTCACGATTCCAAGCAGAGAGCTGCTGACAGGAAGATCAGGTAATCCATCCTTGGCCCCCTGACACTCAGCCTGAGTCCAGCTGCTGGGTTTGGCTCTTTTGGGGAGAAAGGTGGGCGCATGTGTCAGCCTGGTTTCTGTGGGCTGCGGTCATGCTCCCGGCCATCACTCAGCAGGAGTGCTGCTGATGGGGTTTGACTTTTTGGGGAGAAGGGTGAACTGTGTGTCAGCCTGGCTTCTGTGCACTGCGGTCTTGCCCCCCTAACACTGAGTGAGAGTGCAGCTGCTGGGTTTGGCCTTTTTTGGGTAGAAAGGTGAGTGCATGTGTTGGCCTGGCTTTTGTGGCCTGTGGTCTTGCTCCCTCCTCTTAGTCATGCAGAGTGCTGCTGCTGCGTTTGGCTCTTTTGGGGAGCAGGGGGAAGCGTGTCCCTCGGGCTTGCGTGGGCTGCGCTGTTGCCCCCTGTGACGGTCAGTCAGAGTGCTGCTGCTGGCTTTGGCTTTTTTGGGGAGAAGGGGCATGTGTGTGAAAGGCTGGCATGTGTGGGCTATGTGCTCGCTCCCTGCCATGCGTCAGGCAGAGTGTTGCAGGTGCTGGGTCTGGCCTTTTTGGGGACACATGGGAAGTGCCTGTAAGCCTGGCACAGAAAGGAACGGGATAGGTTTGGTGTGCCTTTGAGAAGGACTTGAGGAAGTACAAAGTGTACGAAAGTGGGTCAGGAAGATGGATCTTTTCCCTGAAATCGCACTTTTGCTTGAGGTGATTTTTCTGGGCATTTTTTCAACTGGAATGGGGAGGAGATGTGGCCAGCTCGGTCTGAGTTCTGGGGCACCGCGTGCGCAGGCAAACAAATACTTCCTAGTGCACGGAGCTGTTTGTTCTATGATTTTTTTCTGTTCTGTGGGGCAAACTTGGTTTTTGATTTCACGCTCAGAATGTGCATGGAGCCCCCCAGGGCAAGCAGTGCAAGTGCACATCGATGAGTTGGGTGAGGTGACTTAGGCTCAGCCTCAAGCAGTTTCCCAAGGGAGTTTTTGAGAGAGTTGGGTTCTGCAGAGCTGCTTTGTTCCATCGGAGTTTTGTGCAACCGGCTCCTCCAATTCCCCCAGCGCTTCCAGGGAAACGGAGGTGAAACTTCCTGCAATAAAAACGTGAACTTCTTTCTTTCTTCCAGAAGGCTTCCAGGAAATCCTGGCAGGTGCCCACGGCAGGCTTTTCCATGTGCTGCAACATCCTGGACTCGGCAGTCACCGAGGGACTCGGAGCAGAACCATTGGCAGCGAATGGTTTGGGTGAGCACTGGCTGGGAAAATTGCAGCAGAAAAGAACACAGAGATATGGCACAGAGGGACGGGACGCAGAGGGACATGCTGCAGACCTAGAACACAGGCACATGCACAAGAGGAACATGACACAGAGGAACGTGGCCCAGAGAACAGAGACTCATGACACAGGGACACATGGCACAGTGTTAGAACACAGGCACATGCACAGGGACGCATGACAAAGAGGCACGTGTCTGAGAGATAGAACAGAGGCACGTGGCACAGATAGAACACAGACACATGGCACAGAGGCACGTGACAGAGGCAGAGAACACAGGCGCATGTACAAGAGGCACATGACACAGACATGTGACACAGACGCAAGCCCCAGGGACACGTGACACAGTGGTAGAACACAGGCACATGACACAGGGACGCATGACACAGACAGAACACAGACACATGATACAGGGGCACATGACACAATGGTAGAACACAGGCACATGCCAGAGACTCACATGACAGAACAGACACACATAGCACAGATTGACATGACACATACATACTCGTGCACACACACACACCCCCCAATACACACGTGTGCACACCCATACACACTTGTGCACACGCATGCACATGTGTGCTCATGCCTACACACGTGAGCACCCATAGACACCTGTGCACATGCATACACACTTGGGCACATGCCTACACACGTGTCCACCCATAGACACATGTGCGCACTCATACACACTTGTGCATACAGCTGCACACATGTGGGCACGCATACACACATGTGCACATGCCTACACACATGTGCGCACCCATACGCAGTTGTGGACACGCTTACACAGTTGTGCACACACCTACACACATGTGTACACTCATAGACACACGTGCACACCCTGCCATGAGCAATTTCTGAATTTCTCCTGGAGACAACCTCGTGGCAGAGCCGGTTGCAAGCAAAATCAAGAGCAAAGGTTGGTTTGGGTTGGGGAAATTGAAATAACTTTGGACAGGAAAATACCAACTTTTTCTTTTCTTTTTGTCTCTTTCATGTGCTGGACTTGCCTGTGGGGCTGTCAGGCCTTCGTGGCTGTGAGGTTTTCTTTTTTCCCATGGGAAAGTGGAAATAAAGAGGAATGTACTAATGGGAGCAATGTTTTCTGCAGCCTTTCCTCTTTGCTGAAATGTCTTCTGTACTCCTTTCTCTTTTTGCTTTTGAGTGTAAAGCCATTGCCTAGGAACGGCCCGTCCGAATTCCTTGCAGCTCGTGGCGGAACTCGGAGGGGACTGGGGCCTCCCGGGGAGGCTCGGCGCTCAGGGTGGGCGCGCTGGTGACCAGAAACAGCTTCTGCGAGCGCCTGAGGTGACGGTGATTAGCAGAGGTGACCTCCTGCCACACCAAGGATGGCGGCTGGTGTCGGAATGGGGTTGACCTTCTAAAGGTGGCGACGGCGTGCGCATGCGCATTGGTTGGAGGGATGTTCCGCCTACTGCCACACCAAAGATGGCGGCTGGGGGGGGGGGTGCGTGCGTGCGTGCGTGCGTGCAATGTGTTTGACCTTCCAAAGGTGGAGGTGCCTGCAGGGAAGGACCCCGGTGTGTCTTCCCGGCTGCCTGAACTCGAGCCGGACTCTGACACGCAGCCCGCGGCTTCAGCGCCGTTTTGCGCGGCGTTTGCCGGTGTGGGGACACGGCCGATGGGGCCAGCGGCGCCGGGAGCGGGCGGGAGCCGCGCGGGAGGCGGCAGGCAGCACAGTAAACACCTCTCTCGCGCATGCGCCTCGCCGCGCCTCGCCCATGAGGATCCCCGGTTCAGGTGCACGAGGCTGACAAGGAACAGGTGCGGGGTGTGGGGCCGCGCTGGTTTAAAGCCCGGCAATTGCCGCGGCCGTTATTTGCCTTCAGAGCACGGAGCGGGAAGGAGCTGCGTGTCCGCGCTGCCCAGGTGAGGCTCGGGGGCCTCGGCTTCCCCTCCTCTCGCCCTTCTAGCCCTCTTTTCTGCCCCCCGTGTTCCCCTTCTTTCTCCCCCTCCTTCCTGCTCGCCGTATTCCCCTTCTGTCTCCCCTTTCCCCTCTTTCCTCTCTCTATTGCCATTCTTTCTCCCCCTCCTTCCTCTTCCCCACCTTGTCTTTTTCTCTCCCCGTTTCCCCTCCTTCCTCCTCGCCGCGCTCCGCTTTTTTCTCTCCCTTTTTTTCTTTCTCCCCCTCTTCTCTCCTTCCTTCTCTCCCCAAAGCTTTCTTTCAACCCTTCTTTCTCCCTTTACTTCTCTTCTTCGTCTCCCTTTTTCCCTCCTTCCTCCTCTCCGTATTCCCCTTCGTTCTCCCCCTTTTTTCTCCCCGTCATATTCCTCTTTTTTCTCCCCTCCTTCCTCCGCTCCATATTCGCCTTCTTTCTCCCCATTTTTCTTCCGCTCCGTATTTCCCCTTTTTCTCCCCTGTTCCACTCCTTCCTCGTCTGTGTATTCCCTTTATTTCTGCCCCTTCTTCTTCTTCCTCGTCCCCGTATTCCCCTTTTTTCTCCCCCTTTTCCTTTCTCCCCGTTTCTCCTCCTTGCCCCCCCCCAAACCCTCCCCTCCTGTCCCCCCAAATCCGACTCCCCCAGCCTCGTTGCTCTCCTGTCGCTACTCCTGCAGCCTCTTCTATTCCCCGTGGTGTGTGCAGCCTCCCCTTTTCCCTTCCACTTCCCTGTGCCGCAGCGCGACCCCCCCACGTTCCTGCTCTCGGCGCTCGTGCCGTGCTGTCCCCCGTGTGTGCCTGTCCCCCCCGTGCCTCTTTCCCCCGCAGCCGCGGGGCTCGGGGCGCCGGAGAATAAAGCCCAGAGGGCCGGAGCCCGGTGCCCCCCGCTCTCGCTGGGACCCCCCCGTCCCCACACGGGGCCGGGCCCGCTTGGCAGTCTCCCCAAGCAGTTCAAAAGCACCGCCCGACACCTGCGGCACTCCGGCTTCCCTCACATCACACCGGGGCTCCCGGGGAGGGGGTTCGGGGGGGGCCCTCTCCATAGGAGGGGGTCTCGGGGGAGGGGAGGTGGGGATAGGTTAGGGAGGGCCCCCTCCTCCTTTGGAGGGGGTCCTTGGTGGGGGTTGGGGGGGGGGGGGTCCGCGGAGGGGGGACCCTCTCCTTAGGAGGGGGTCCCGGGGGAGGTGGGGTACATTAGGGAGGGCCCCCTCCGGAGGAGGGACTCCGGGGGGGCGGGGGGTTCCCTTTTGTATGCTGTCCAAATTAGTAAAGGAGGCTAAAAATTGAATGGTCCTCCTCTGCTTTTGGCACTGCTTTGCCATTCTGGTCGTTGCTGCTCTTCCATTGTCCTGGTAGCTGGAAAACCTTGTCTCTTTTTTTTTTTTTTGTCCTGTGATCCAGGTGAGACGGCTTTTTGCAAAGGATGCTGTGTGGCTAACGAGCTGGATGTGCTTCTCTTTGCTGCGATACTGGAAATGGGGAAGAATTTCGCATGTTTAAGACTGGACCTGTGGCTGACTTTTGTGAGTTAATTTTTTTGGATGGCTTCATTGTTAGGGAGGTGGCAGACTTAAGGTTGTGTGAGGCATTTCTTTGTGGAATGGAAAGAAGTGCCTGTTCTCTTTTTGTCTTTGCACGTGGCCAGGTTTCTGATTTAAATGAGAAATGAAAAAGACCACTGTACTGACTAGCAAAACTGGGGCAAGTGAAAGCAACACAATATGTGTATATATGTGTGTATATGCATATGTATATGTATGTGTGTGTATATGTACGTATATGTATATACATAGCTGTATATATATCCATATTTGTGTGTATATGTGTGTGTATGTATACGTGCATGTGTGGTTTTATATGTACATATATATGTATCTATAAATATATGTGTATATAATGAGTCTTACTTTATATTATGTATGACAATTAAACATTGTCGTAAGTATGATTATTATGAACCAGATTCACGCTGGGCGTACCAATGTATGTAATGTCTTGGTGGCAGTGGGTGAGTATCCAGAAATATATGTGTATATACATAGCATAGACTGTAAAACCAGACTGATTGATAGGGTCTCTGTGCCATCTTGGAGGTGGTGGCGGGGGGGAGGCCCAAGAACGTGTCTAAACCTGACCTGGCTTCTGTGGGCTGTGATCTTGCCCACCCTGATGCTCAGCCTGAGTCTAGCTGTGGTGTTGGGCCTTTCTGGCAAGAAGGGGAAGTGTGTGACAGCCTGGCTTTTGTGCACTGTGGTCTTGCCCCCCTAACACTCAGCGAGAGTGCAGCTGCTGTGTTTGGGCTTTTTGGGGAGAAGGGTGAAGCGTGTGTCAGCGTGGCCTCTGTGGGCTGTGCTCTTGCCCCATCTGAGCCTCCATCTGAGTGCTCCTTGAGTGTTTGGCCTTTTTGGGGAGAAAGGGGAAGTCACTGTCAGCCTGGCTTCTGTGGGCTGTGGTCTTCTCCATCTGATTCTTGGTCTGAGTACCAGTGGTGGGTTTGGCCTTTTTGGGGGGACAGGTCAAGTGTGCCTAAGTCTGGCCCCTGTGACATGTGGTCTGGCTCCCTGCCATCACTCAGGCAGAGTGGTGCAGCTGCTGGGTTTGGCCTTTTTGGGGACAACTGGGAAGTGTGTGTAAGCCTAGTTTCTGTTGGCTGTGCTTTTGTTCCTTGCCATCACTCAGCCAGATTCTAGCTACTGGGTTTGGCCTTTTTGGGGAGAAGGGGGAAGCGTGTGTCAGCCTGGCATCTGTTGGCTGTGCTCTTGCCCCATCTGACCCTCCATCTGAGTGCTCCTGATGTGTTTGGCCTTTTTTGGGGGAAGGGGGAAGCCTATGTCAGTCTGGCTTCTGTGAACTCTTGTCTTGTTCCTTGCCACCACACAGTAGGAGTGGAGCTGCTTGGTTTGGCATTTTTGGGGAGAAAGGTGAATGCATGTGTTGGCCTGGCTTTTGTGGCCTGTGGTCTTGCTCCCTGGTATTAGTCATCCAGAGTGCTGCTGCTGCTCTGTTTTGCCCTTTTGGGGAGAAGGGGGAAGTGTGTGTAAGCCTGGCTTTTGTGGGTTGTGGCCTCTCTCACTGTTTCAGTCAGCTTCAGTGTAGATGGTGGCTTTTTTTCTTTGTGCCTGTATTCCTTTCCTTCATTCTGATATCCGTCATTAGTGGTTTTCCCTTTATCTAATGTTAGCAGTTGGACTTTCAGTGTGAGCTGTGACTTTGGTATCTTTACTGAGCCTGTTTTTGTTGTACCTTTTTATGTGGTTTTTGTTTTCATTAATAAAAGTCATGTGAGTGTTTGAGCCATTAGCTACCTGAGTTTATGACTGTTCTGTGGTATAGTGTGTGGCTCCTTTTGTTTGTTATTTGTCCTGTGTGTAGTAGTCTCCCTCGACTTCAGCTGGGTTGCTAGTTTTATTCCTGAGTCTGTCGTTTTGTTCTTGGGCTTGCTTTGCAGGAGGTCTACTGCATTGTGTTCCCTCTCTGCATGTTGTTTAAAGCACTGTCAGTGACTTCTGTGCCTTCAAGGGCTAAAGTACTTCTGGTCTTAGCACATAGATGGAGCCTATGTGGCTTCAGCGGGCCAGGTGCTGTGGATGTTGTCCTCTCATCTAATGGTGTAAAGTTCTGCTCATGCCACTTGCCTTTGAGTGCCTTGTTGATCATGTGGGCTGTGTTGTTCCTCTAATAGTTTGCGTGTGCTGCTCCGTGTATTGTGTGAAACACTATCTGTGCTCCTGCCTTATTGACTACTTGACCCTGTGCCCTGAAGTCCCTTTCAGTTGCTGCACCGGTGTTCTATTTTATATTATTCTTCCTAGGCTGGAAGGCAGTAATTACCCTGGGCAGTACTAGGAGGGGTCAGTCTGCCTGTGGTGTCCTGTTGTGAAATGTCATATCTGGGCTCAGGTGAGGTGCTTGGGCCTCTCTGTGGTATAGCTGTGATTGACCTGTGGGGCTCTCTTTTCTCCTTGGAAGTCACTTCCCTCTTCTGAATGCCTTTGTTTTATTTCTAGTGCTAGCCGTAATGGTCTGTTTGAGTGGTGAAGTGGCATTGGGAGGCTCACTGGCAAGATTAATTTCTTACTTCCCTTCTCGGTGATCCTAGCCATCAAGGACCTTATATTTGTTCTGATGTGGCATGTGTGTTAGGTGGGATGGGGGTTCTGAGCAGTTCTTCTTACCTCCCCGAGCAGCAACTCGTTTCCCGTTCCGTTTGTGTGCCATGCGTCCTCCTATCGTCCGATGGTTTGGAGGCAGAGGAGTCCTCTGGGTCTCGGGTGCCTTCTGTCTGCACTTGGTGGCTGAACCTATGCTGGTGTCTTTCTGTTTTGCTGTCTGTTCTCCTCCTTAGTCTTTCTCCTTCCTCCTTGTTAGCAGTGTGGTTCACCGTCCTGTTAAAATTTAAAAGTTTAATAACTGGCAGTATGTGATAAAGACAATAAAGTAAATGAACAGTGCTGGGTCATTGGTCTTTAGCTAGAAGGCCCCTCTGGTACTCATGGGGATATATTAATTACTGTTTGTATTGCATTAGCTTAATGTCTATTTATTGGCATTTCTCCATGTTGAAGCTTTTTTCTGAAGTAATTTGGTCTTGGAAGCAAGAGCCATTTAGTGTGGCTCCTACTTGATCCTGCCTTTTTTGAGCATGTGTATTTTTTTGGCTCCTGTTTTTTTGCTTCTTGTCATCTGCAGTTTCCCCCTATATTGTGTGCTTCTTGTGGGTGGGTATTGTTGGTAGTTGACATATTGGTAGCAGGGGTCTGGTTATTGCCAGTAAAACTGTAAACGTTTTCAAGTAGTTATATTTATTTTTCCAGCACTGTATCTAGATCCAGTTAATAGCAGTCAAGGCATCAGTTCATGTTACATGCTTATGTCTTTATAAGAGCAGTAGTTTTGTGTAAGAGTACAAACCCTACCTGTGACACCCATTTTAATATTTGTGCCAAGCTGATGCTATTATATCTCTTTATCACGCTGCTGTATTAGTCATTTCACCAGTCTATCTGTGGTCAGCTAATAACAGAAGTCAAGGTAGTAGTTACTGTTATGTGCCCATAACTTTACAGCAAGAGTCCTTTTATATAAGAGTACAAAGTGTACCTGCCCCATCTATTTTAATATTTGTGACAAGCTTACACTGTATTATGTCTTTATCACACTAACCATATTAGGTATTTCACCAGGGTATCTACATTTAATTCATAATGACCATAGAGGCATCAGCCATTGTTACAGAGGTGTATCCTTATAAGCAGACTCCCTCTGTAAGCAGTAAAACGAGCTGGGTCCCTGTCTCACCCATCCGCAACTGCAAGGGACGTATCCTCCCTAGGGTCCCCCGTAGGACAGGCGCCGCCTCGTTCTCCGTCTCCGAGCACCGGCGGCCGCTCTCGGTCAGCACGAGAAACCCCCGCATGCCGGAGCACCCTTGCCCTTCGGACCACCCGTTCCCGTAGCGACGGGGGACATCGGCGCTAAGCAGATTGATATTGCAGGCGCCCGGGCCCACCCGGGGATCGGCCGTGCCGGGAGCGCCCGTCCACCGCCTCGACTCCGCTCAATTTTGATCACAAGAAGAGAAACAAATCAGAAAATTTGTTAAATTACAAAGGTACCTCACCAACTCCGAATGTACAACTTAAAATTGTGAACTTAAATATTCCCTGTGTTTAATGCCATCTTCTTCGTGCCATCTTCGACGCCTCACTTGCTTGAGATGCCAAAAGCACCTGCTGAAGAGGCGCTGAGAAGAGCTGAACTATCCCCTTCATTTTGTCGTCTCACCTGTCTTCGGGGTCCCTCGGATCAGTTATCTTCACCTTTTACTCTTGGGTCAAAGCATCGGCCGCCATCTCTAGGTTTTCGAACTCTCGCACTTCTCGGCACGGTGCCAGTATCGTTCGCTCTGTTACCAGCGTTCTCGGCCGCGTCTTGGAATCGCATCTTGGAAGCGTGGAGTCACGTACGTAGGAGATGTATTTTGAGGCCTTGTTCCTGGCTGTTTTGCCACGCATCCTTTCCAGCCGTGAGTTGTACCATCCTGGGGCTCCTAAGGACACGGGGAGCATTCTGAACATGGCATCATCTCACAGCCATCTCCATCATCGTGACCCCCAGTTCTCATAACAGGTCGGTCCATTAGAGTCTTTTCCTGCGGTCCTTAGGACCCCCTCCGTCCACCATCGCCGTACCATCGCTCATCTCTTTTGCCGTTGCCTCGATCCTTGCCCTCTTCTCGCCGAGAGCTTATTCCTCATCCTTGCCTCACGCCGTTTGTAGCACACGGTTGTGTCCGTGTTTAGACCGGAACTGCTCTGCCCTGCGGAATAGACGGGGCGAGGGGGAGGGTTGGTAGAGTAGAGAGAAGCCTGTACAAGTAATCCGTTACTTTGCTTAGCCACCCAAGCCACACCTCGGATGGAGCAAACTGTAGCCGGTCCATCTGGGGTTTGGGGGAGACGGTGGGAGCGATACAGCAGCATCCTGCAGCCTTTTAGTCATTTGTGTAAATGCATGCTGTTGTTAGATCCTGGGCATTTTGGTTTGAGAAATAAGAACTTTGGAGGGATTAAGCATTCCCTGTGTGTCTAACAGTGACAAACAATTCTTTTGCAGAGGCAGAGGAACAGGACGGCAACCCGATGTGAACGGAGGAGGCCAGAGGACCACGGCAACGAGGTGGTTCCGCACCTGGCGTCCGAGCAACGGCTTGACATTCGGCTCCACGTTTACCTCCTCGTTCGGTTTTTCATCTCATTTTGAAGACGCGCAACACTCGGCACGGCTGGGTATCAGCACAGGGTGGGGACCGTGAGCCCGATGGGTACCGGAGACCGAGATGAGTATTACTTCCAGCACAGAACTAGGTGTTACTGGACTTGTGTTGGTGATGAAACTATAAGCATCTTTTTTTGTTTCGTTCTACAGGTGGACTGCGGCATTCAGCCCCTCGTTCAATATGACAGAGACCCTTGTGGATAGAGGCCACCGTCGAGCAGTTCCAGACAGAAATTACCTCAGCAACGCGATGCTTTTGGGTCCTATGTTCATCTGCACCTCTGCGTTTTGGTTTGCCCCTCCTCTCCCAGGCAGGGCTTTTTGGGGGTGGTGTACACGGTGGATATGTTACAGCAGTTTCCTTTGCCTTTATTTTTAGAAAGTAATGCTGGATGTGAGCAGACGAGGTCCATGGAGCGAGGTGAGCAGCGAATGGCAGACAGAAGGAGTCGTTATGGCTCAGGTCTCACCTTCCAGCGCAGCTCTAACCATCCTTTGTTGTTTGTGCATTTCAGGGGACCTGCTCCCAGGATGCCAGAGGCCAGATGGGTGCGAGCCGAAGGTATAGGTAGAGTGTAATTCTACCGGAGCAGGCAGGTTGTAGTTTCCCAGTGTCTCAGCACCTTTTTTTTCCTTTGTTTCTTTGCGGGTGCTGCTGCCCTCTGCATCCCAAGGAGTGGAGGCGAGCGGGTGAGTCAGCATTTAGGTGGGGTGACTAATAGGTGAGGGATATGTGGCAGTTTGCTGAGCTCTAAGTGTGTCTCGTTGTTTATATGTTTTAGGCAGTCCGCTCATATTGGGCCTATCGGGGCCGAACCCCCTCGCCGACGAGCCAACGGACCCGGTTCATCGGCCTCGTGAGCCTTCTGGAAGTATTAGGGGACTCGGCGATGAAGCTTTTACCTTTTCCATTTGAAGTTGCCATCCGGGCAGCCTTCAGCAACGGCCGAGGATTTGCAGTGAGTCGGGGAGGTAGGGAGGAGGAGCGAGGTTCCACTCGAGTTTCAGCACTGCCACATCACTATGTCTCCCCTTACCCAGGTATGCCCTGCGATGACGGCGTCAGCCTCCGAGCCCGGCCGGAGCGTGCGGCCCGAGGACCCAGGCGTTCTCAGGAGGCGGTGAGTAGCGAGATTGTCGTGTTTTGGCCGACGTGGCACTAAGATCATGCATTGACGTCTGGCTTTCTTTGTTGTAGCCGACTAAGAGAGAACAGCTCGGTGACGGCAGGAAGTTCCAAGACAGCGAGGAGGCCCCCTTTCGCACCCGACGAGGATTCACATCCCCGGATGTCTGAGAGATAAGTCGAGGGCTACGAGCCCCAGAGGGGATGGATGCCGGGTGCCGGGTCGGGACTCACCGGGAGGGATTTTTTGAATTAGTTCCGGAGACTGGGCTGTCCAGGAAAGGGCCCCTTAGGCCACATACAGGGATAGCCTCAATTTTGATCACAACACAGAGGTGCGCAGGGCAGAGCAGTTCCGGTGCATGTCGTGTCACTTGTCTATTGTGCATTCTGTGTGTTTTGGGCATCTCGTGTAGCACGTCTTTTGCCTTAACCCCTTTGAGGGGATTCTCCGAAAGCCACGTGTCATCCTTAGCATCTCCGATCTCCACTTTCATCGCTCCGGGGCAGATCTTTTCAAACCTTTGACTCCCCAGCCCGGATGTGCATCAGAATCGCATCTCTCTTTGGAAGCATCGAGTCGGATGTCTGTTATGGTCTTGTTCTCAGCTGTATCAATAGTTGTGTACCGCAATGATCCCTTATAGCAGGCTAGGACTTGTAAGAACGTGCGGTCGGAATCTTCTCCACATCTTCACAGTTCTCAGGCATCCATCTTTGCCGTTTCGGCGAGCTTGTCATAAGGCGATTCCATTAGCATCTTCCTCCAGGGTTCTTTGAGCCCCGTCGGCTCGCCATTTGTCTCAGCTCGGTCATTTCATTCCACTTTGCGATTGTCCTTCTTGCGGAGAGTTTTCTCTCATTGTCCCATCCCCTCATTGCATCTCCCATCTCACGGCCGTCCGTGTGTGTTTGGCCCGGAGCTGCTCTGCCCTGCCGCATAGTCCGGTACGTAGGTGTAACAGGAATAAGACCATATTGTTAATTTGTCTGTCGGCTTAGCCAGTCGAGCCCACAGTTTTGCAGCCATCCCACACCTCCCGGTCACGGGCTTTATGCGTGCCATCCTCGGGAAAGTGGGAGCCCGGGGAGCCCAAGTTTAATGTAGGGTGTAGTTATACTCTAGATGGTACACATCTATATTGGCAAAAGATGTGTGGACCTGTTAAGTTACCATGCAGCTCTTTGACTTTTGTCACGACTTTCTTTCAGATGCAGATGGATTAAATCTGTGGCAGAGCATCCCGTACCGGGTGAGGGGGTTCCCATGTGAAGGTCAGTCACCGTTTGTCTTTGCAGGGGAAAGTGAGACCGTGACTATGTTACGGCATTCTTCTCTGCCTTTATTTTTAGGAGGTAATGCCGTATGTCAGCAGTCGAGGTCAATGGAGCGAGGTGAGCAGCGAATGGCAGACAGAAGGAGTCATTATTGCTCGGGTCTCACCTTCCGGCGCAGCTCTAAGCATCCTTTGTCGTTTGTGCATTTCAGGGGGTCCACTTCCAAGATGTCCCAGCTCAGGGTGCCAGAGGCCAGATGGGTGCGAGCCGAAGGTATAGATGCAGTGTAATTCCAGCGGAGCGGGCAGGTTGTAGTTTCCCAGTGTCTCAGCATCTTTTTTTTCCTTTGTTTCTTTGCAGGTGCTGCTGCCCTAGGCATCCCAAGGAGTAGAGGTGAGCAGGTGAGTCGGCATTTAGGTGGGGTGACTAATAGGTGAGCAAAATGTGGCAGTTTGCTAAGCTCTAAGTGTGCCTTGTTGTTTATATGTTTTAGGCAGTCCGCTCGTATCGGGCCTATCAGGGCCGAACCCCCTCGCCGACGAGCCAACGGACCCGGTTTGCAGCCCTCGCGAGCCTTCCGGAAGCATTAAGGGACGCGGCGATGAAGCTTTTACCTTTTCCACTTGAAGTTGCCATCCGGGCAGCCTTCAGCAACGGCCAAGGATTTGCAGTGAGTCGGGGAGGTAGGGAGGAGGAGCGAGGTTCTGCTTGAGTTTCAGCGCTGCCCCATCACCGTGTCTCCCCTTACCCAGGTATGCCCTGTGATGACGGCATCAGCCTCCGAGCCCAGCCGGAGCGTGCGGCCCGAGGACCCAGGCGTTCTCAGGAGGCGGTGAGTAGCGAGATTGTCGTGTTTTGGCCGACGTGGCACTAAGATCACGCATTGACGTCTGGCTTTCTTTTTTGTAGCCAACTAAGAGAGAACAGCTCGGTGATGGCAGGAAGTTCCGAGACAGCGAGGAGGCCTCCTTTTGCACCCCATGAGGATTCACATCCCCGGATGTCTGAGAGATAAGTCGAGGGCTATGAGCCCCAGAGGGGATGGACGCCTTCACATCCCCGGATGTCTGAGAGATAAGTCGAGGGCTACGAGCCCCAGAGGGGATGGACGCCGGGTGCCGGGTTGGGACTCACCGGGAGGGATTTTTGGATTAGTTCCAGAGACCGGGCTGTCCAGGAAAGGGCCCCTTAGGCCACATACAGGGATAGCCTCAATTTTGATCACAACACAGAGGTGCGCAGGGCAGAGCAGTTCCGGTGCACGTCGTGTCACTTGTCTATTGTGCATTCTGTGTGTTTTGGGCATCTCGTGTAGCACGTCTTTTGCCTTAACCCCTTTGAGGGGATTCTCCGAAAGCCACGTGTCATCCTTAGCATCTCCGATCTCCACTTTCATCGCTCCGGGGCAGATCTTTTCAAACCTTTGACTCCCCAGCCCGGATGTGCATCAGAATCGCATCTCTCTTTAGAAGCATCGAGTCGGATGTCTGTTATGGTCTTGTTCTCAGCTGTATCAATGGCTGTGTACCGCAATGATCCATTATAGCAGGCTAGGACTTGTAAGAACGTGCGGTCGGAATCTTCTCCACATCTTCACAGTTCTCGGGCATCCATCTTTGCCGTTTCGGCGAGCTTGTCATAAGGCGATTCCATTAGCATCTTCCTCCAGGGTTCTTTGAGCCCCGTCGGCTCGCCATTGGTCTCAGCTCGATCATTTCATTCCACTTTGCGATTGTCCTTCTTGCGGAGAGTTTTCTCTCATTGTCCCATCCCCTCATTGCATCTCCCATCTCACGGCCGTCCGTGTGTGTTTGGCCCGGAGCTGCTCTGCCCTGCCGCATAGTCCGGTACGTAGGTGTAACAGGAATAAGACCATATTGTTAATTTGTCTGTCGGCTTAGCCAGTCGAGCCCACAGTTTTGCAGCCATCCCACACCTCCCGGTCACGGGCTTTATGCGTGCCATCCTCGGGAAAGTGGGAGCCCGGGGAGCCCAAGTTTAATGTAGGGTGTAGTTATACTCTAGATGGTACACATCTATATTGGCAAAAGATGTGTGGACCTGTTAAGTTACCATGCAGCTCTTTGACTTTTGTCACGACTTTCTTTCAGATGCAGATGGATTAAATCTGTGGCAGAGCATCCCGTACCGGGTGAGGGGGTTCCCATGTGAAGGTCAGTCACCGTTTGTCTTTGCAGGGGAAAGTGAGACCGTGACTATGTTACAGCATTCTTCTCTGCCTTTATTTTTAGGAGGTAATGCCGTATGTCAGCAGTCGAGGTCAATGGAGCGAGGTGAGCAGCGAATGGCAGACAGAAGGAGTCATTATTGCTCGGGTCTCACCTTCCGGCGCAGCTCTAAGCATCCTTTGTCGTTTGTGCATTTCAGGGGGTCCGCTTCCAAGATGTCCCAGCCCAGGGTGCCAGAGGCCAGATGGGTGCGAGCCGAAGGTATAGATGCAGTGTAATTCCAGCGGAGCGGGCAGGTTGTAGTTTCCCAGTGTCTCAGCATCTTTTTTTTCCTTTGTTTCTTTGCAGGTGCTGCTGCCCTAGGCATCCTAAGGAGTAGAGGTGAGCAGGTGAGTCGGCATTTAGGTGGGGTGACTAATAGGTGAGCAAAATGTGGCAGTTTGCTAAGCTCTAAGTGTGCCTTGTTGTTTATATGTTTTAGGCAGTCCGCTCATATCGGGCCTATAAGGGCCGAACCCCCTCGCCGACGAGCCAACGGACCCGGTTCGCAGCCCTCGCGAGCCTTCCGGAAGCATTAAGGGACGCGGCGATGAAGCTTTTACCTTTTCCACTTGAAGTTGCCATCCGGGCAGCCTTCAGCAACGGCCAAGGATTTGCAGTGAGTCGGAGAGGTAGGGAGGAGGAGCGAGGTTGTGCTTGAGTTTCAGCACTGCCCCATCACTGTGTCTCCCCTTACCCAGGTATGCCCTGTGATGACGGCATCAGCCTCCGAGCCCAGCCGGAGCATGCGGCCCGAGGACCCAGGCGTTCTCAGGAGGCGGTGAGTAGCGAGATTGTCGTGTTTTGGCCGACGTGGCACTAAGATCACGCATTGACGTCTGGCTTTCTTTTTTGTAGCCGACTAAGAGAGAACAGCTCGGTGACGGCAGGAAGTTCCAAGACAGCGAGGAGGCCTCCTTTCGCACCCCATGAGGATTCACATCCCCGGATGTCTGAGAGATAAGTCGAGGACTACGAGCCCCAGAGGGGATGGACACCGGATGCTGGGTCGGGACTCACCGGGAGGGATTTTTGGATTAGTTCCGGAGACCGGGATGTCCAGGAAAGGGCCCCTTAGGCCACATAAAAGGATAGCCTCAATTTTGATCACAACACAGAGGTGCGCAGGGCAGAGCAGTTCCGGTGCATGTCGTGTCACTTGTCTATTGTGCATTCTGTGTGTTTTGGGCATCTCATGTAGCACGTCTTTTGCCTTAACCCCTTTGAGGGGATTCTCCGAAAGTCACGTGTCATCCTTAGCATCTCCGATCTCCACTTTCATCGCTCCGGGGCAGATCTTTTCAAACCTTTGACTCCCCAGCCCAGATGTGCATCAGAATCGCATCTCTCTTTAGAAGCATCGAGTCGGATGTCTGTTATGGTCTTGTTCTCAGCTGTATCAATGGCTGTGTACCGCAATGATCCATTATAGCAGGCTAGGACTTGTAAGAACGTGCGGTCGGAATCTTCTCCACATCTTCACAGTTCTCGGGCATCCATCTTTGCCGTTTCGGCGAGCTTGTCATAAGGCGATTCCATTAGCATCTTCCTCCAGGGTTCTTTGAGCCCCGTCGGCTCGCCATTGGTCTCAGCTCGGTCATTTCATTCCACTTTGCGATTGTCCTTCTTGCGGAGAGTTTTCTCTCATTGTCCCATCCCCTCATTGCATCTCCCATCTCACGGCCGTCCGTGTGTGTTTGGCCCGGAGCTGCTCTGCCCTGCCGCATAGTCCGGTACGTAGGTGTAACAGGAATAAGACCATATTGTTAATTTGTCGGTCAGTTTAGCCAGTCGAGCCCACAGTTTTGCAGCCATCCCACACCTCCCGGTCACGGGCTTTATGCGTGCCATCCTCGGGAAAGTGGGAGCCCGGGGAGCCCAAGTTTAATGTAGGGTGTAGTTATACTCTAGATGGTACACATCTATATTGGCAAAAGATGTGTGGACCTGTTAAGTTACCATGCAGCTCTTTGACTTTTGTCACGACTTTCTTTCAGATGCAGATGGATTAAATCCGTGGCAGAGCATCCCATACTGGGTGAGGGGGTTCCCATGTGAAGGTCAGTCACCATTTGTCTTTGCAGGGGAAAGTGAAACCGTGACTATGTTACAGCATTCTTCTCTGCCTTTATTTTTAGGAGGTAATGCCGTATGTCAGCAGTCGAGGTCAATGGAGCGAGGTGAGCAGCGAATGGCAGACAGAAGGAGTCATTATTGCTCGGGTCTCACCTTCCGGCGCAGCTCTAAGCATCCTTTGTCGTTTGTGCATTTCAGGGGGTCCACTTCCAAGATGTCCCAGCTCAGGGTGCCAGAGGCCAGATGGGTGCGAGCCGAAGGTATAGATGCAGTGTAATTCCAGCGGAGCGGGCAGGTTGTAGTTTCCCAGTGTCTCAGCATCTTTTTTTTCCTTTGTTTCTTTGCAGGTGCTGCTGCCCTAGGCATCCCAAGGAGTAGAGGTGAGCAGGTGAGTCGGCATTTAGGTGGGGTGACTAATACGTGAGGGATATGTGGCAGTTTGCTAAGCTCTAAGTGTGCCTTGTTGTTTATATGTTTTAGGCAGTCCGCTCGTATCGGGCCTATCAGGGCCGAACCCCCTCGCCGACGAGCCAACGGACCCGGTTCGCAGCCCTCGCGAGCCTTCCGGAAGTATTAGGGGACTCAGCGATGAAGCTTTTACCTTTTCCATTTGAAGTTGCCATCCGGGCAGCCTTCAGCAACGGCCGAGGATTTGCAGTGAGTCGGGGAGGTAGGGAGGAGGAGGGAGGTTCCGCTTGAGTTTCAGCACTGCCCCATCACCGTGTCTCCCCTTACCCAGGTATGTCCTGTGATGACGGCGTCAGCCTCCGAGCCCGGCCGGAGCGTGTGGCCCAAGGGCCCGGGCGTCCTCAGGAGGCGGTGAGTAGCGAGATTGTCGTGTTTTGGCCGACGTGGCACTAAGATCACGCATTGACGTCTGGCTTTCTTTGTTGTAGCCGACTAAGAGAGAACAGCTCGGTGACGGCAGGAAGTTCCAAGACAGCGAGGAGGCCCCCTTTCGCACCCCATGAGGATTCACATCCCCGGATGTTCGAGAGATAAGTTGAGGGCCACAAGCCCCAGAGGGGATGGACGCCGGGTGCTGGGTCGGGACTCACCAGGAGGGATTTTTTGAATTAGCTCCGGAACGAGGTGAGCAGCGACCAGCAGACAGAATGTGTCTTTATTGTTCAGGTGCCAATTTCCAAGGCAGCTCTAAGCATCCCTTTCTGTTTGTGCATTTCAGGCAGTCCACTCGCAAGTTGTCTCGGCCCAGGATGTCAGAGGCCAGATGGGTGCAAGCTGAAGGTATAGATGTGGTGTACTTCAATTGAAACTGCACATTTTGTAGTTTCACAGTGCCTCAGCATGTTTCTTTGCTTTGCTTCTTGGCAGGTGTCGCCGCTGCCCTAGGCACGCCGAGCTATTAAGGCGAGCGGGTGAGTCTGCGTCTAGGCAGGGTGATCGATAGGGGAATGGTATGCGGCAGCCAGCATGCTAAGCGTGTGCCTTTTCATCTTGTAGGTGCTGTCCAGGTGGCCTCTGGAGTCAGATGAAGATTTGAGGTGAGCCGGGGCGGTGGGGCATAGGAGCCCGCGCATTGCTCTTCTCGAGGGCAATAGTCACATTTCGTGTTTTGCTGTCTCTAGGTGCCGTCAGCAGGCGTGGAGCTGAAGTTTGGGAATGGCAGGTAAGCGATAAGCCTGGGCAGGCAAGGGAGAGGGGTGTTGTGCAGGGGGTCTCTTTTGGGTCTTGTCATCGCAGTCTGAATTTTCTGAACCTTTGCAGCCACCAAAGCAGACTTCGGGGGAACATATCAACGTCCACGGCGCCGAGGCATTCTTTTCCGTCGAGGGTGGAGTCGGTCCGCTTGTCATCCGAAAGCTAAGTGTTAGGATCGGTGGTCAGGGGAAGGGAAAAACCTTTGGAATCACAGGAGACAATCTGAAGTCAGCTTAGAGGAGAGGGCTGTAGTGGGACAGGCCTCTGGGAAGTAAAGGGAGAAGGTTTCTCCTCAGCATCAGCTGAGCCTTTGCCAGGCAGGGCAGGGCCGCTCCAACCCCTCTCCACGTTCTCGTGGGCCTCACATCATCCTGGATCTGTATGAGTCTCAATGTCATTGTGCATCTCTATGGGTCTCGGTATCATCCTGGATCTCTATGAATCTTGATGTCACTGTGGATCTCTGAGTCTTGATGTCACCATGGATCTTTTTGCCCGCAGAAACCACCTTCTTGAGTCCGGAGGGATCGCTGTGGTCACCTGGCAGTAATTGCCTCCTCCTCTAGGCCTACTGAGCTTCTTGAGCATCCTCTTAACAGCTTTGGCAATAACTTTGTGCCAGGACTTAACGTTTCACTATCATATGCTATTTCTGTAAAGCTCGTGTCTATGTTGTGTTGTTTGTGTCCTGTGTTGTTTGTGTCTATGTTGTGTTGTTTGTGTCCATCATCTTCTGTGCCATAGGGCTTTGTTAGGTCTCGATGCTCTATCAGCATTGTTCTGGGCCATATTGGCAGCAGGGGTTTCTACCCGTGTACTTTCCCACATCGGGCTTATTCCGGCATCTTGCCATTTTTACTTTTGGAGACCAGAAGATGTTCTCATCCATGTTCCTTCTCTGGTTTCGTAGTACCTTCTTTTCAAGTGTCGTTCCCTTGGAGTTCTATACCTAAGAGTACTAGACTCTCTTGCAGTGACTGCAAGTAGTTCTGTAGGTTCCATCATCTTAAACCATATCAGGCTCCAGAATTAATCTTCTGGAGCGTTATCTCAAGTCCTCGTGTCATCTTTGCTTTCATTTGGTGCACCGTGGGTCCGTGCACCACTTAGGCTTGGAGCTGCCCTGCCCTGGCAGGTAGAGTCACGGCTAGGTAGAATAGTTACAAGACTTTATGGTTCATCTAACGTCCATGGGGTTTTGGGTATAACACTTATGGGCTGGATGTGGGGATAACTCCTAGCCTTCAGCCACTCGTGGACTGCCTCATGTTGTCTTGCAGGTCCCCGAGGGAGATTCCATTCACTGCGGTCACTGACGCTACCGATTTTCTCAGAGTCCAGAGTTTGACATGGAGGAGAGGGAGTTGGAAGATGAGTCGAAGCATCTTCTTCAGTAGAGTGTCTCGAGTGAGGGCTGCAGTCAGGGTGTAAGCTGAACAAGGGTGGCTGCCTGTGGCTGGTTATGGCTGCTTGTGAGACTGTGTGTGTGTTGCCTGGTGCTAAGCTTGTGTGCGTGTGTGTGTCTGTGTGAGAGAGAGTCTTTTACCTTTCAGGTTTCTCAACACATTTTTAAACTTAGAATAAAAAAAACCCCAGCTGGGGAATTTTTTTTTTTCCCCCCTCAGCTGGGGCTTTTTTTCCCTCGGTCCCGGCCGGTCTGCGAGGTGACATTCATTGCCAAAGTTCAGGTGCAGACCGTGCCGGGCCGGAGTTTTGCCAGGCAGGAGGATGTTTGAGGCTCCCGGGAACCACGTTCCCGTGGAGCGCTGTGACTGTGCGCTGATGTCCAGGTGTTAGCAGTGTGGTTGAGATGGGAGCGACGGTGGGTTTGTGTGTGAGCCAAAGGATGGTTGTGTCTGTGTGGTGGATGAGTGTTGTGTTTTCTGTGTGCTGCTTTTGTTATGGCTTTCCTCTATCAATGAAACCAAATGTAAGAAATTTCCCAGACATAGAAAAATGGTTCTATTGGCTTGATGTGTATTTGGCTTGTATTGGTCTGTATTCTGTACTTCTGTTTGCTGCTGCATGTCCATGTATTGCTCTGTATGTAAATTGTGCTTTTACCACTGTGTATATGGATTGTATTTGTAATTGTGGTTGTACACATTGTTTACATGTGTTCTGCAAAATTTAAATAAAATTCATTCACTAAAGTTGAATAAATCCTAATGAAGGTACATTCCCCAGCCCCCGTCCCCTTTTGGCTGTTGCCTGTTATTAGTGTGGTTTAGTCATTTCTTCACTCTATCTCTTTGCTTCTCACTTTACTTTTCCATCTCTGTCTGTCTCTGTGTCTCTGTTTCCTGCTGTTTCTCACTGCCAGTTTCTCTGTGTTTTCCCTATTTTCCCCAACTATATTTCCTCTATCTTCCTCACTGTCTATTTTCTCTGACCTTATTTTCTCTATTTTCTGTAACTTTATTTTCTTCACTTTCTCTATCTTCTATTTCTCTAAGTGTCTTTTCTCTATTTCCTAGATCTCTAGCTGTTTCCTCGGTTTTCTAATTCTCTAATTTATTTCCTCTATTCCCTCTAAGTCTATTTTCTCTGTCTTCTTTAAGTCTAACTCTATTTTCTCCACCCTCTCTAAGTCTAATCCTATTTTCTCTAAGTCTCCTTTGTCTATTTCCTCTAACTCCATTTTCTCTTTGTCTAACTATTTTCTCTATTTTCTCTGTCCAACTCTATTTACTGTATTCCCTGTAAGTCTAACTCTGTTTTCTCTAAGTCTAACTCTGTTTTCTCTAAGTCTAACTCTATTCTTTCTTCTTTACTCTGTTTTCTCTAAGATCAACTCTATTTTCTCTAAGTCTATTTTCTCCCTTTTCTCTAAGTCTAACTCTATTTCCTAAGTCTAACTCTATTTCCTCTATTTTCTCTCAGTCTAAGTCTTTCCTCTATCTGGTCTTAACTCTCTCTAACTTGATTTCTAACTTTACGTTAGAAATCCAGTTAGACAAAGTAGAGTTAAAGCAGCACTAGAACATCACTGTGTCCCTGGGAGTAAAGAAACAAGTTGAAAGAAATGAGAAAGACTCCCAGGGCCCCAGTGCTTTTCTAGTGCTGCAGCAAAATGTAATACTTATTATTTTTCTTCTTTTATATATAGTATATAGGGGCAGTAATTAGGGGCTGTAATTAGTGTTCAGATGGGAGTAGAGTAATTGTAAGTACTCCTCTCCCCTCCCGGGGCTGCGGCCTTAGGCCTGGCTGGTCCGGGCCTTTTGCCTTAGGCCTGGCGCCGTCCGGGCTTGCGGCATTAACGTTGGCAGGGTTCGGGCTTGCAGCGTTAGGCCTGGGGGGGCGTGGGCTTGCAACCTTAGGCCAGGCGGGGTCCGGGCTTGTGTCCTTAGGCCTGGCGGGGTCCGGGCGTGCGGCGTTAGGCCTGGCGGTGTCCGGGCTTTTTGCCTTAGGCCTGGCGGGGTCCGGGCTTGTGGCATTAAGGCTGGAGGGGTCCAGGCTTGCGGCATAAGACCGGGCAGTGTCCGGGCATGCGGTGTTAGGCCCGGCGGGGTCCGGGCTTGTGGCCTTAGGCTTGTCGGGGTCCAGGCTTGTGGCATTAGCCCTGGTGGTGTCCGGGCTTGTTGCCTTTGGCATGGACGGGTCTGGGCTTGCGGCATTAGGCCTGGTGGGGTCCAGGCTTGCGGCGTCAGGCCCGGGGGGGTTGTGCTTCTGGCCTTAGGCCTGGTGGGGTCCAGGATTGCGGCATTTGGCCCGACGGGGTCCAGGCTTGCGGCGTAGGGCCCAGCAGGGTCCTGGCTTGCGGCGTTAGACCTGGCAAGGTCCGGGCTTATGGAGTTAGGCCCGGCGGCGTCCTGGCTTGTAGTGTTAGGCCCGGTGGGGTCTGGGCTTGCGGCGCTCGGGCAGGAGGGGTCCGTGCTTGCGGTGTTAGGTCTGGCGGGGTCCAAGCTTACGGCGTTAAGCCTGGCGAGGTCCTGCCTTGCGGCGGTAGGCCTGGCGGGGTCCCGGCTTGCAGCGTTAGGCCTGGTGTCATCTGGACTTGATGCCTTAGGCCTGGCGGTGTCTGAGCTTATGGCCTTAGGCCTGGTGGGGTCCAGGCGTGCAGCGTTAGGGTTGGCAGGGTACGGGCTTGTGGCTTTAGGCCTGGCGGCGTCTGGGCTTGCGGTGTTAGGCCTGGTGGGGTCCAGGCTCGCAGCGTTAGGTCTGGCGGGGTCCGGGCTTCCGGCATTAGATCAGGCGGGGTCCGGGCTTGCGGCATTAGGTACGGCGGGGTCCAGGCTTGTGGCGTGAGGCCTGTCTAGGTCCGGGCTTGTGGCAATTGGCCCGGCGGGCTCTGGGCTTGCAATGTGAGGCCTGGCGGGGTCCGGGCCTGTGGTAATTGGCCCAGCAGGGTCTGGGCTTGCGGCGTTAAGGCTGGTGGTGTCTGGGCTTTTTGCCTTGGGCCTGGTGGGGTCCGGGCATGCAGCGTTAGGCCTGGCGGTGTCCGGGCTTGTGGCATTAAGGCTGGCGGGGTTTGGGCTCGCGGTGTTAGGCCGGGCAGTGTCCGGGCTTGCGGCGTTATGCCCAGCGGGGTCCTGGATTGTGCCGTTAGCCCTGGTGGTGTCCAGGCTTGTTGGCTTTGGCCTGGCGGGGTCCAGGATTGCGGTGTAGGGCCCAGCAGGGTCCCGGCTTGTGGAGTTAGGCCCGGCGGGTCCAAGCTTGCAGTGTTAGGCTCGGTGGGGTCCGGGCTTGCAGCCTTAGGCCTGGCAGGGTCCGGGCATGAGGTGTTAGGCCTTGGGGGGTCCTGGCTTGTGGCGTTAGGCCTGGCAAGGTCCGGGCTTGTGGAGTTAAGCCTGGCAGGGTCTGCGCTTGCGGCATTAGGGCCGGCAGGGTTCCGGTTTGCGGCGTTAGGCCCAGCGGGGTCCGGGCTTACGCCGTTCGGCCAGGCGGGATCCGTGCTTGCGGTGTTAGGTCCGGTGGGGTCCGGGCTTATGGCGTTAGGCCTGGCGAGGTCCTGGCTTGCGGCGTTAGGCCTGGGGGGGTCCGGGATTGTGGCGGTAGCCCTGGCGGTGCCCGGGCTTGTTGCCTTTGGCCTGGAGCGGTTTGGGCTTGCGGTGTGAGGCCTGGCAGGGTCCGAGATTGCGGCGTTTGGCCCGACGGGGTCCGGGCTTGTGGCGTAGGGCCCAGCAGGGTCCTGGCTTGCGGTGTTAGGCCTGGGGGGGTCCAGGCCTCCAGTATTAGGCCTGGCGGGGTCCAGGCTTGCGGCGTGCGGCCTGGCGTGGTCAGGGCTGGCGGATTTAGGCCTGGCCAGGTCTGGGCTTGTGGTGTTAGGTCCGGTGGGATCTGGGTTTGCGGCATTCGGCCCGGCGGGGTACAGGTTTGTGGTCTTAGGCCTGGCGGGGTCCGGGCTTGTGGGGTTAGGCCTGGCGGGGTCCGGGCTTGCAGTGTTAGGCTCAGTGGGGTCTGGGCTTGCGCCTTTAGGCCTCGCAGGGTCTGGGCTTGTGGTCTTAGGCCTGGCAGGGTCTGGGCTTCCGGTGTTAGGTCTGGCGGGTTCCGGGCTTGAGGCATTAGGCCTTAATGGGTCCTGGCTTGTGGTATTTGGCCTGGCAATGTTCGGGCTTGCGGAGTTAAGCCTGGCGGGGTCCAAGCTTGTGGCGTTAGGCCCGGCGAGGTCCTGGCTTGCAGCGTTCGGCCAGGCAGGGTTCTGGCTTGCGGCGTTAGACCTGGCTTGGTCTGGGCTTGCCGCCTTAGGCCCGTCAGTGTCTGAGCTTGTGGCCTTAGGCCTGGTGGGGTCCGGGCTTGCAGTGTTAGGCTCGGTGGGGTCCGGGCTTCTGGCCTTAGGCCTGGTGGGGTCCGGGCTTGCAGTGTTAGGCTCGGTGGGGTCCGGGCTTCTGGCCTTACGCCTGGTGGGGTCCGGGCTTGCAGTGTTAGGCCCGGCGGGGTCCGGGCTTGTGGCATGAGGCCTGGCGGGGTCCAGGCTTCCGGCGTGAGGCCTGGCAGGGTCCGGGCTTCTGGCATTAGACCTGGTGGGATCCAGGCTTGCGGCGGTTAGGCTGGCAGGGTCGCTGCTTGCGGCGTTAGGTTTGGCAGGGTCCCGGCTTGCGGCGTTTGGCCCGGCAGGGTCCAGGCTTGCGGCCTTAGGCCTGGCAGGGTCTGGGCTAGTGGCAATTGACCGTGCAGGATCCGGGCTTGCGGTGTTAGGCCCGGCGGGGTCTGGGCTTGCAGCGTTAGGGCTGGTGGTGTCCAGGCTTTTTGCCTTAAGTCTGGCAGGGTCTGGCCTTGCAGCTTTAGGCCTGGCGGGGTCCGTGCTTGCGGCGTTAGGCCTGATAAGGTCCGAGCTTCTGGCCTTAGGCCTGGTGGGGTCCAGGCTTGCAGTGTGAGGCTTGGTGGGGTCCGGGCTTCTGGCCTTAGGCCTGGTGGGGTCCGGGCTTGCGGTGTTCGGCCCGACGGGGTCCGGGCTTGTGACGAGAGGGCTGGCGGGGTCCTGGCTGGTGGCAATTGGCCCGGCTGGGTCCGGGCTTGCTGCGTTAGGCCCGGTGGGTCCGGGCTTGCAATGTTAGGCTCTGTGGGGTCTGGGCTTCTGGTCTTAGGATAGGTGGGGTCTGAGCTTGTGGTCCTAGGCCTGGCTGGGTCCGGGCTTGCGGCATTAGGCCTGGCGGGTTCTGGGCTTGAGGCATTAGGCCTTAGGGGTCCTGGCTTGCGGCGTTAGGCCCGGCGGGGTCCGGGCTTGCGGTGTTAGGCTTGGTGAGGTCCGGGCTTCTGGCCTTAGACCTGGTGGGGTTCGGGCTTGCAGTGTTCGGCCCAGCTGGGTCTGGGCTTGCGGCGTGAGGTATGGCGGGGTCCGGGCTTGTGGCAATTGGCCTGGCTGTGTCCGTGCTTGCGGTGTTAGGTCCGGTAGGGTCCGGGCTTGCGGTGTTAGGCCTGGCGAGGTCCTGGCTCGTGGCGTCAGGCCTGGCAGGGTCCAGGCTCGCGGCGTCAGGCCTGGCGGGGTCCGGGCTTGCGGCAAATTGCCAATCGGGGTCCCGGCTTGCTGCGTTAGGCCTTGTAAGGTCCGAGCTTCTGGCCTTAGGCCTGGTGGGGTCCGGGCTTGCAGTGTTAGGCTCGGTGGGGTCCGGGCTTCTGGCCTTATGCCTGGTGGGGTCCGGGCTTGCAGTGTTAGGCCCGGCAGGGTACGGGCTTGCAGCGTTAGGCCTGGCGGGGTCCGGGGTTGCGGTGATAGGCCCAGCGGGGTCTGGCCTTGTGGCGTGAGGCCCGGTGGGGTTCGGGTTTCTGGCGTTAGACCTGGTGGGGTCTGGGCTTGCGGCGTTAAGGCTGGCGGGGTCGCGGCTTGCGGCATTTGGTCTGCGGGGTCCGGGCTTGTGGCGTTTGGTCTGCGGGGTCCGGGTTTGCGGCGATACACCCGGCGGGGTTCGGGCTTGTGGCGTGAGGCCTGGCGGGGTCCGTGCTTGCGGCGTTAGGCCTGATAAGGTCCGAGCTTCTGGCCTTAGGCCTGGTGGGGTCCAGGCTTGCAGTGTGAGGCTTGGTGGGGTCAGGGCTTCTGGCCTTAGGCCTGGTGGGGTCCGGGCTTGCAGTGTTAGGCCTGGCGGGGTCCGGGCTTGCTGTCTTAGGCCCGGCGGTTTCAGAGGTTGTGGCCTTAGGCCTGGTGGGGTCCGGGCGTGCGGTGTAAGGGTTGGTGGGGCCCGGGCTTCCAGCGTTAGACCCGGCGGGGTTTGGGCTTGTGGCGTTAGGCCTGGTAAGGTCCGAACTTCTGCCCTTAGGCCGGGTGGGGTCCGGGCCTGCAGTGTTAGGCTCGGTGGTGTCCAGGCTTGCGGCGTTAGGCATGGCATGGTCCGGGCTTACGGCGTTAGGTCCAGCAGGGTCCGGGCTTGCGGTGTTAGGTTTGGCGGGGTCCGGGCTTTCAGCGTGAGGCCTGGCGGGGTCCGGGCTTGTGACAATTGGCCTGGCAAGGTCCGGGCTTGCGGTGTTAGGCCTGGCGAGGTCCTGGCTCGTGGCGTCAGGCCTGGCAGGGTCCAGGCTCGCGGCGTCAGGCCTGGTGTGGTCTGGGCTTGCCGCCTTAGGCCCGACGGTGTCTGAGCTTGTGGCCTTAGGCCTGGCGGGGTCCCCGCCTGTGGTGTTAGGTTTGGCGGGGTACGGGCTTGCGGCGTTAGGCCTGGCAGTGTCTGGGCTTGTGGTGTTAGGCCTCTTGGGGTTCGGGCGTGTGGCGTTAGGTCTGGCAAGGTCCAGGCTTGCAGCGTTAGGCCTGGCGGGGTCCGGTATTCTGGCGATAGAGCTGGTGGGGTCCACGCTTGCAGCGTTAAGGCTGGTGGCATCCGGGCTCGCGGCGTTAGGCCCGGCGGGGTCCGGGTTTGCGGCATGAGGCCTGGTGGGGTCTGGGCTTGCGGCGGTAGGTCTGGCGGCGTCCGGGCTTGCGGCACTAGGCTAGGCGGGGTCCGGGCTTGCGGCATGAGGCCCGGCGGGGTCCGCGCTTGCGGCGTGAGGTCCGGTGGGGTCCGAGCTTGTGGTGTTAGGTCTGGCAGGGTCCGGGATTGCGGCGTGAGGCTTGGCGGGGTCCGGCCTTATGGTGTTAGGTCTGGCGGGGTCCGGGCTTGCGGCATTAGGTCGGGCGGGGTCCGGGCTTGCGACGTTAGGCCCGGCGGGGTCCAGGCTTGCGGCCTTAGGCCTGGCAGCGTCTGGGCTTGCGGCGTGAGGCCTGGCGGGGTCCGGGCTTGCGGTGTTAGGCCTGGCGAAGTCCGGGCTTTCAGCGTTAGGGCTGGCGGTGTCCGGGCTTTTTGCCTTAGGCCTGGCGGGGTCCGGGCTTGCGGGGTTAGGCCTGGCGGTGTCCGGGCTTCGGGCGTTAGGCCCGGCGGGGTTTGGGCTTGCGGCGTTACGCCTGGTAAGGTCCGAGCTTCTGGCCTTAGGCCTGGTGGGGTCCGGGATTACAGTGTTAGGCTCGGTGGTGTCCAGGCTTGTGGCGTTAGGCCTGGCATGGTCCGGCTTGTGGCGTTAGGTCCGGCAGGGTCCGGGCCTGCAACGATAGGCCTGGCGGGGTCCAGGCTTGCGGCAATTGGCCCGGTGGGGTCCGGGCTTGCGGTGTTAGGTTCGGCGGGGTCCGCGATTGCGACGTGAGGCCTGGCAGGGTCCGGGCTTCTGGCCTTAGGCCTGGTGGTGTCTGGGCTTGCAGCGTTAGGCCCGGCGGGTTCCGTGCTTGCGGTGTTAGGCCCGGCGGGGTCTGGGCTTGCGGCGTGAGGTCTGGCGGGGTCCGGGCTTGTGGCAATTGGCCCGGCTGTGTCTGTGCTTGCGGTGTTAGGTCCAACAGGGTCCGGGCTTGCGGTGTTAGGCCTGGCCGGGTCCTGGCTTGCGGCGTTAGGCCTGGCGGGGTCCGGGCTTGCCGCCTTATGTCCGATGGTGTCTGAGCTTGTGACCTTAGGCCTGGTGGGGTCCGGGTGTGCGGTGTTAGGCTTGGGGGGGTACGGGCTTGCGGCGCAAAGCCTGGCGGTGTCTGGGCTTGCGGTGTAAGGCCTCTTGGGTTTCGGGCGTGTGGAGTTAGGCGTGGCATGCTCCGGGCTTGCGGCGTTAGGCCAGGTGGGGTCCGGGCTTGCGGCGTTAGCTCCCGCGGGGTCTGGGCTTGTGGCGTGAGGCCTGGCGGGGTCCAGGCTTGTGGTGTTAGGCCTGGCGGGGTCCGGGCTTGTGGCGTTAGGCCTGGCGGGGTTCGGGCTTGCAGAAATTGGCCCAGTGGGGTCCGGGCTTGCGTTGTTAGGTCCGGCGGCGTCCGGGTTTGCGGCGTGAGGCCTGGCGGGGTCCGGGCTTGCGGCCAATTGCCAATCGGGGTCCCGGCTTGCTGCGTTAGGCCTTGTAAGGTCCGAGCTTCTGGCCTTAGGCCTGGTGGGGTCCGGGCTTGCAGTGTTAGGCCCGGCAGGGTACGGGCTTGCAGCGTTAGGCCTGGCGGGGTCCGGGGTTGCGGTGATAGGCCCAGCGGGGTCTGGCCTTGTGGCGTGAGGCCCGGTGGGGTTCGGGTTTCTGGCGTTAGACCTGGTGGGGTCTGGGCTTGCGACGTTAAGGCTGGCGGGGTCGCGGCTTGCGGCATTTGGTCTGCGGGGTCCGGGCTTGCGGCGTTTGGTCTGCGGGGTCCGGGTTTGCGGCGATACACCCGGCGGGGTTCGGGCTTGTGGCGTGAGGCCTGGCGGGGTCCATGCTTGCGGCGTTAGGCCTGATAAGGTCCGAGCTTCTGGCCTTAGGCCTGGTGGGGTCCAGGCTTGCAGTGTGAGGCTTGGTGGGGTCCGGGCTTCTGGCCTTAGGCCTGGTGGGGTCCGGGCTTGCGGCGTTAGGCCTGGCGGGGTCCGGGCTTGCTGTCTTAGGCCCGGCGGTTTCAGAGGTTGTGGCCTTAGGCCTGGTGGGGTCCGGGCGTGCGGTGTAAGGGTTGGTGGGGCCCGGGCTTCCAGCGTTAGACCCGGCGGGGTTTGGGCTTGTGGCGTTAGGCCTGGTAAGGTCCGAACTTCTGCCCTTAGGCCGGGTGGGGTCCGGGCCTGCAGTGTTAGGCTCGGTGGTGTCCAGGCTTGCGGCGTTAGGCATGGCATGGTCCGGGCTTACGGAGTTAGGTCCAGCAGGGTCCGGGCTTGCCGTGTTAGGTTTGGCGGGGTCCGGGCTTTCAGCGTGAGGCCTGGCGGGGTCCGGGCTTGTGACAATTGGCCTGGCGGGGTCCGGGCTTGCGGCGTCAGGCCTGGCGTGGTCTGGGCTTGCCGCCTTAGGTCCGACGGTGTCTGAGCTTGTGGCCTTAGGCCTGGTGGGGTCCGGGCTTGCAGTGTTAGGCTCGGTGGGGTCCGGGCTTCTGGCCTTAGGCCTGGTGGGGTCCGGGCTTGCAGTGTTAGGCTCGGTGGGGTCCGGGCTTCTGGCCTTACGCCTGGTGGGGTCCGGGCTTGCAGTGTTAGGCCCGGCGGGGTCCGGGCTTGTGGCATGAGGCCTGGCGGGGTCCAGGCTTCCGGCGTGAGGCCTGGCAGGGTCCGGGCTTCTGGCATTAGACCTGGTGGGATCCAGGCTTGCGGCGGTTAGGCTGGCAGGGTCGCTGCTTGCGGCGTTAGGTTTGGCAGGGTCCCGGCTTGCGGCGTTTGGCCCGGCAGGGTCCAGGCTTGCGGCCTTAGGCCTGGCAGGGTCTGGGCTAGTGGCAATTGACCGTGCAGGATCCGGGCTTGCGGTGTTAGGCCCGGCGGGGTCTGGGCTTGCAGCGTTAGGGCTGGTGGTGTCCAGGCTTTTTGCCTTAAGTCTGGCAGGGTCTGGCCTTGCAGCTTTAGGCCTGGCGGGGTCCGTGCTTGCGGCGTTAGGCCTGATAAGGTCCGAGCTTCTGGCCTTAGGCCTGGTGGGGTCCAGGCTTGCAGTGTGAGGCTTGGTGGGGTCCGGGCTTCTGGCCTTAGGCCTGGTGGGGTCCGGGCTTGCGGTGTTCGGCCCGACGGGGTCCGGGCTTGTGACGAGAGGGCTGGCGGGGTCCTGGCTGGTGGCAATTGGCCCGGCTGGGTCCGGGCTTGCTGCGTTAGGCCCGGTGGGTCCGGGCTTGCAATGTTAGGCTCTGTGGGGTCTGGGCTTCTGGTCTTAGGATAGGTGGAGTCTGAGCTTGTGGTCCTAGGCCTGGCTGGGTCCGGGCTTGCGGCATTAGGCCTGGCGGGTTCTGGGCTTGAGGCATTAGGCCTTAGGGGTCCTGGCTTGCGGCGTTAGGCCCGGCGGGGTCCGGGCTTGCGGTGTTAGGCTTGGTGAGGTCCGGGCTTCTGGCCTTAGACCTGGTGGGGTTCGGGCTTGCAGTGTTCGGCCCAGCTGGGTCTGGGCTTGCGGCGTGAGGTATGGCGGGGTCCGGGCTTGTGGCAATTGGCCTGGCTGTGTCCGTGCTTGCGGTGTTAGGTCCGGTAGGGTCCGGGCTTGCGGTGTTAGGCCTGGCGAGGTCCTGGCTCGTGGCGTCAGGCCTGGCAGGGTCCAGGCTCGCGGCGTCAGGCCTGGCGGGGTCCGGGCTTGCGGCAAATTGCCAATCGGGGTCCCGGCTTGCTGCGTTAGGCCTTGTAAGGTCCGAGCTTCTGGCCTTAGGCCTGGTGGGGTCCGGGCTTGCAGTGTTAGGCTCGGTGGGGTCCGGGCTTCTGGCCTTATGCCTGGTGGGGTCCGGGCTTGCAGTGTTAGGCCCGGCAGGGTACGGGCTTGCAGCGTTAGGCCTGGCGGGGTCCGGGGTTGCGGTGATAGGCCCAGCGGGGTCTGGCCTTGTGGCATGAGGCCCGGTGGGGTTCGGGTTTCTGGCGTTAGACCTGGTGGGGTCTGGGCTTGCGGCGTTAAGGCTGGCGGGGTCGCGGCTTGCGGCATTTGGTCTGCGGGGTCCGGGCTTGCGGCGTTTGGTCTGCGGGGTCCGGGTTTGCGGCGATACACCCGGCGGGGTTCGGGCTTGTGGCGTGAGGCCTGGCGGGGTCCGTGCTTGCGGCGTTAGGCCTGATAAGGTCCGAGCTTCTGGCCTTAGGCCTGGTGGGGTCCAGGCTTGCAGTGTGAGGCTTGGTGGGGTCCGGGCTTCTGGCCTTAGGCCTGGTGGGGTCCGGGCTTGCGGTGTTAGGCCTGGCGGGGTCCGGGCTTGCTGTCTTAGGCCCGGCGGTTTCAGAGGTTGTGGCCTTAGGCCTGGTGGGGTCCGGGCGTGCGGTGTAAGGGTTGGTGGGGCCCGGGCTTCCAGCGTTAGACCCGGCGGGGTTTGGGCTTGTGGCGTTAGGCCTGGTAAGGTCCGAACTTCTGCCCTTAGGCCGGGTGGGGTCCGGGCCTGCAGTGTTAGGCTCGGTGGTGTCCAGGCTTGCGGCGTTAGGCATGGCATGGTCCGGGCTTACGGCGTTAGGTCCAGCAGGGTCCGGGCTTGCGGTGTTAGGTTTGGCGGGGTCCGGGCTTTCAGCGTGAGGCCTGGCGGGGTCCGGGCTTGTGACAATTGGCCTGGCAAGGTCCGGGCTTGCGGTGTTAGGCCTGGCGAGGTCCTGGCTCGTGGCGTCAGGCCTGGCAGGGTCCAGGCTCGCGGCGTCAGGCCTGGTGTGGTCTGGGCTTGCCGCCTTAGGCCCGACGGTGTCTGAGCTTGTGGCCTTAGGCCTGGCGGGGTCCCCGCCTGTGGTGTTAGGTTTGGCGGGGTACGGGCTTGCGGCGTTAGGCCTGGCAGTGTCTGGGCTTGTGGTGTTAGGCCTCTTGGGGTTCGGGCGTGTGGCGTTAGGTCTGGCAAGGTCCAGGCTTGCAGCGTTAGGCCTGGCGGGGTCCGGTATTCTGGCGATAGAGCTGGTGGGGTCCACGCTTGCAGCGTTAAGGCTGGTGGCATCCGGGCTCGCGGCGTTAGGCCCGGCGGGGTCCGGGTTTGCGGCATGAGGCCTGGTGGGGTCTGGGCTTGCGGCGGTAGGTCTGGCGGCGTCCGGGCTTGCGGCACTAGGCTAGGCGGGGTCCGGGCTTGCGGCATGAGGCCCGGCGGGGTCCGCGCTTGCGGCGTGAGGTCCGGTGGGGTCCGAGCTTGTGGTGTTAGGCCCGGCAGGGTCCGGGATTGCGGCGTGAGGCTTGGCGGGGTCCGGCCTTATGGTGTTAGGTCTGGCGGGGTCCGGGCTTGCGGCATTAGGTCGGGCGGGGTCCGGGCTTGCGACGTTAGGCCCGGCGGGGTCCAGGCTTGCGGCCTTAGGCCTGGCAGCGTCTGGGCTTGCGGCGTGAGGCCTGGCGGGGTCCGGGCTTGCGGTGTTAGGCCTGGCGAAGTCCGGGCTTTCAGCGTTAGGGCTGGCGGTGTCCGGGCTTTTTGCCTTAGGCCTGGCGGGGTCCGGGCTTGCGGGGTTAGGCCTGGCGGTGTCCGGGCTTCGGGCGTTAGGCCCGGCGGGGTTTGGGCTTGCGGCGTTACGCCTGGTAAGGTCCGAGCTTCTGGCCTTAGGCCTGGTGGGGTCCGGGATTACAGTGTTAGGCTCGGTGGTGTCCAGGCTTGTGGCGTTAGGCCTGGCATGGTCCGGCTTGTGGCGTTAGGTCCGGCAGGGTCCGGGCCTGCAACGATAGGCCTGGCGGGGTCCAGGCTTGCGGCAATTGGCCCGGTGGGGTCCGGGCTTGCGGTGTTAGGTTCGGCGGGGTCCGCGATTGCGACGTGAGGCCTGGCAGGGTCCGGGCTTCTGGCCTTAGGCCTGGTGGTGTCTGGGCTTGCAGCGTTAGGCCCGGCGGGTTCCGTGCTTGCGGCGTTAGGCCCGGTGGGGTCTGGGCTTGCGGCAATTGGCCCGGCTGTGTCTGTGCTTGCGGTGTTAGGTCCGACAGGGTCCGGGCTTGCGGTGTTAGGCCTGGCCGGGTCCTGGCTTGCGGCGTTAGGCCTGGCGGGGTCCGGGCTTGCCGCCTTATGTCCGATGGTGTCTGAGCTTGTGACCTTAGGCCTGGTGGGGTCCGGGTGTGTGGTGTTAGGCTTGGGGGGGGTACGGGCTTGCGGCGTTAGGCCTGGCGGTTTCTGGGCTTGCGGTGTAAGGCCTCTTGGGTTTCGGGCGTGTGGCATTAGGCCTGGCAAGGTCCAAGCTTGCAGCGTTAGGCCTGGCGGGGTCCGGGCTTCTGGCGATAGACCTGGTGGGGCCCGGGCTTGCAGCGTTAGGCCTGGCGGGGTCCGGGCTTCTGGCGATAGACCTGGTGGGGCCCACGCTTGCGGCGTTAAGGCTGGCGGCATCTGGGCTTGCGGCATTAGGCCCGTCAGGGTCCGGGCTTGCGGCATGAGGCCTGGCGGGGTCCGGGCTTGCGGCGTTATGTCTGGCGGGGTCTGGGCTTGCGGCGTTAGGCCCGGCGGGGTCCGGGCTTGCGGCGTTAGACCCGGCGGGGTTTGGGCTTGTGGCATTAGGCCTGGTAAGGTCCGAGCTTCTGGCTTTAGGCCTGGTGGGGTCCGGGATTGCAGTGTTAGGCTCGGTGGTGTCTGGGCTTGCGGCGTTAGGTCCGGCGGGGTACAGGTTTGCGACGATAGGGCTGGCGGACTCCACGCTTCCGGCGTTAGGCCCGGCGGGGTTTGGGCTTGCGGCGTTACGCCTGGTAAGGTCCGAACTTCTGCCCTTAGGCCGGGTGGGGTCCGGGCCTGCAGTGTTAGGCTCGGTGGTGTCCAGGCTTGCGGCGTTAGGCATGGCATGGTCCGGGCTTGCGGCGTTAGGCCAGGTGGGGTCCGGGCTTGCGGCGTTAGCTCCCGCGGGGTCTGGGCTTGTGGCGTGAGGCCTGGCGGGGTCCAGGCTTGTGGTGTTAGGCCTGGCGGGGTCCGGGCTTGTGGCGTTAGGCGTGGCAAGGTCCGGGCTTGCAGAAATTGGCCCGGTGGGGTCCGGGCTTGCGTTGTTAGGTCCGGCGGCGTCCGGGTTTGCGGCGTGAGGCCTGGCGGGGTCCGGGCTTGCGGCAATTTGCCAGTCGGGGTCCGGGCTTGCTGCGTTAGGCCTTGTAAGGTCCGAGCTTCTGGCCTTAGGCCTGGTGGGGTCCGGGCTTGCAGTGTTAGGCTCGGTGGGGTCCGGGCTTCTGGCCTTATGCCTGGTGGGGTCCGGGCTTGCAGTGTTAGGCCCGGCAGGGTACGGGCTTGCAGCGTTAGGCCTGGCGGGGTCCGGGGTTGCGGTGATAGGCCCAGCGGGGTCTGGCCTTGTGGCGTGAGGCTCGGTGGGGTTCGGGTTTCTGGCGTTAGACCTGGTGGGGTCTGGGCTTGCGGCGTTAAGGCTGGCGGGGTCGCGGCTTGCGGCATTTGGTCTGCGGGGTCCGGGCTTGCGGCAGTTGGTCTGCGGGGTCCGGGTTTGCGGCGATACACCCGGCGGGGTTCGGGCTTGTGGCGTGAGGCCTGGCGGGGTCCGTGCTTGCGGCGTTAGGCCTGATAAGGTCCGAGCTTCTGGCCTTAGGCCTGGTGGGGTCCAGGCTTGCAGTGTGAGGCTTGGTGGGGTCCGGGCTTCTGGCCTTAGGCCTGGTGGGGTCCGGGCTTGCGGTGTTAGGCCTGGCGGGGTCCGGGCTTGCTGTCTTAGGCCCGGCGGTTTCAGAGGTTGTGGCCTTAGGCCTGGTGGGGTCCGGGCGTGCGGTGTAAGGGTTGGTGGGGCCCGGGCTTCCAGCGTTAGACCCGGCGGGGTTTGGGCTTGTGGCGTTAGGCCTGGTAAGGTCCGAACTTCTGCCCTTAGGCCCGGTGGGGTCCGGGCCTGCAGTGTTAGGCTCGGTGGTGTCCAGGCTTGCGGCGTTAGGCATGGCATGGTCCGGGCTTACGGCGTTAGGTCCAGCGGGGTCCGGGCTTGCGGTGTTAGGTTTGGCGGGGTCCGGGCTTTCAGCGTGAGGCCTGGCGGGGTCCGGGCTTGTGACAATTGGCCTGGCAAGGTCCGGGCTTGCGGTGTTAGGCCTGGCGAGGTCCTGGCTCGTGGCGTCAGGCCTGGCAGGGTCCAGGCTCGCGGCGTCAGGCCTGGTGTGGTCTGGGCTTGCCGCCTTAGGCCCGACGGTGTCTGAGCTTGTGGCCTTAGGCCTGGCGGGGTCCCCGCCTGAGGTGTTAGGTTTGGCGGGGTACGGGCTTGCGGCGTTAGGCCTGGCAGTGTCTGGGCTTGTGGTGTTAGGCCTCTTGGGGTTCGGGCGTGTGGCGTTAGGTCTGGCAAGGTCCAGGCTTGCAGCGTTAGGCCTGGCGGGGTCCGGTATTCTGGCGATAGAGCTGGTGGGGTCCACGCTTGCAGCGTTAAGGCTGGTGGCATCCGGGCTCGCGGCGTTAGGCCCGGCGGGGTCCGGGTTTGCGGCATGAGGCCTGGTGGGGTCTGGGCTTGCGGCGGTAGGTCTGGCGGCGTCCGGGCTTGCGGCACTAGGCTAGGCGGGGTCCGGGCTTGCGGCATGAGGCCCGGCGGGGTCCGCGCTTGCGGCGTGAGGTCCGGTGGGGTCCGAGCTTGTGGTGTTAGGCCCGGCAGGGTCCGGGATTGCGGCGTGAGGCTTGGCGGGGTCCGGCCTTATGGTGTTAGGTCTGGCGGGGTCCGGGCTTGCGGCATTAGGTCGGGCGGGGTCCGGGCTTGCGACGTTAGGCCCGGCGGGGTCCAGGCTTGCGGCCTTAGGCCTGGCAGCGTCTGGGCTTGCGGCGTGAGGCCTGGCGGGGTCCGGGCTTGCGGTGTTAGGCCTGGCGAAGTCCGGGCTTTCAGCGTTAGGGCTGGCGGTGTCCGGGCTTTTTGCCTTAGGCCTGGCGGGGTCCGGGCTTGCGGGGTTAGGCCTGGCGGTGTCCGGGCTTCGGGCGTTAGGCCCGGCGGGGTTTGGGCTTGCGGCGTTACGCCTGGTAAGGTCCGAGCTTCTGGCCTTAGGCCTGGTGGGGTCCGGGATTACAGTGTTAGGCTCGGTGGTGTCCAGGCTTGTGGCGTTAGGCCTGGCATGGTCCGGCTTGTGGCGTTAGGTCCGGCAGGGTCCGGGCCTGCAACGATAGGCCTGGCGGGGTCCAGGCTTGCGGCAATTGGCCCGGTGGGGTCCGGGCTTGCGGTGTTAGGTTCGGCGGGGTCCGCGATTGCGACGTGAGGCCTGGCAGGGTCCGGGCTTCTGGCCTTAGGCCTGGTGGTGTCTGGGCTTGCAGCGTTAGGCCCGGCGGGTTCCGTGCTTGCGGCGTTAGGCCCGGTGGGGTCCGGGCTTGCGGCAATTGGCCCGGCTGTGTCTGTGCTTGCGGTGTTAGGTCCGACAGGGTCCGGGCTTGCGGTGTTAGGCCTGGCCGGGTCCTGGCTTGCGGCGTTAGGCCTGGCGGGGTCCGGGCTTGCCGCCTTATGTCCGATGGTGTCTGAGCTTGTGACCTTAGGCCTGGTGGGGTCCGGGTGTGTGGTGTTAGGCTTGGGGGGGGTACGGGCTTGCGGCGTTAGGCCTGGCGGTTTCTGGGCTTGCGGTGTAAGGCCTCTTGGGTTTCGGGCGTGTGGCATTAGGCCTGGCAAGGTCCAAGCTTGCAGCGTTAGGCCTGGCGGGGTCCGGGCTTCTGGCGATAGACCTGGTGGGGCCCGGGCTTGCGGCGTTAAGGCTGGCGGCATCTGGGCTCATGGCATTAGGCCCGTCAGGGTCCGGGCTTGCGGCATGAGGCCTGGCGGGGTCCGGGCTTGCGGCGTTATGTCTGGCGGGGTCTGGGCTTGCGGCGTTAGGCCCGGTGGGGTCCGGGCTTGCGGCGTTAGGCCTGGCGTGGTCTGGGCTTGCTGTCTTAGGCCCGGCAGTTTCAGAGGTTGTGGCCTTAGGCCTGGTGGGGTCCGGGCATGCGATGTAAGGGTTGGCGGGATCCGGGCTTCCGGCGTTAGACCCGGCCGGGTTTGGGCTTGTGGCATTAGGCCTGGTAAGGTCCGAGCTTCTGGCTTTAGGCCTGGTGGGGTCCGGGATTGCAGTGTTAGGCTCGGTGGTGTCCGGGCTTGTGGCATTAGGTCCGGCGGGGTCCAGGTTTGCGACGATAGGGCTGGCGGACTCCGGGCTTCCGGCGTTAGGCCCGGCGGGGTTTGGGCTTGCGGCGTTAGGCCTGGTAAGGTCCGAGCTTCTGGCTTTAGGCCTGGTGGGGTCCGGGATTGCAGTGTTAGGATCGGTGGTGTCCGGGCTTGCGGCGTTAGGTCCGGCGGGGTCCAGGTTTGCGACGATAGGGCTGGCGGACTCCGGGCTTCCGGCGTTAGGCCCGGCGGGGTTTGGGCTTGCGGCGTTAGGCCTGGTAAGGTCCGAGCTTCTGGCTTTAGGCCTGGTGGGGTCCGGGATTGCAGTGTTAGGATCGGTGGTGTCCGGGCTTGCGGCGTTAGGTCCGGCGGGGTCCAGGTTTGCGACGATAGGGCTGGCGGACTCCAGGCTTCCGGCGTTAGGCCCGGCGGGGTTTGGGCTTGCGGCGTTACGCCTGGTAAGGTCCGAACTTCTGCCCTTAGGCCGGGTGGGGTCCGGGCCTGCAGTGTTAGGCTCAGTGGTGTCCAGGCTTGCGGCGTTAGGCGTGGCATGGTCCGGGCTTGCGGCGTTAGGCCAGGTGGGGTCTGGGCTTGCGGCGTTAGCTCCCGCGGGGTCTGGGCTTGTGGCGTGAGGCCTGGCGGGGTCCAGGCTTGCGGTGTTAGGCCTGGCGGGGTCCAGGCTTGTGGCGTTAGGCCTGGCGGGGTCCGGGCTTGCGGCAATTGGTCTGGTGGGGTCCGGGCTTGTGGTGTTAGGTCCGGCAGGGTCCAGGTTTGCGGCCTGAGGCCTGGCGGGGTCCGGGCTTGCGGCAATTTGCCAGTCGGGGTCCGGGCTTGCTGCGTTAGGCCTTGTAAGGTCCGAGCTTCTGGCCTTAGGCCGGGTGGGGTCCGGGCTTGCGGCAATTGGCCCGGTGGGGTCCGGGCTTGCGTTGTTAGGTCCGGCGGCGTCCGGGTTTGCGGCGTGAGGCCTGGCGGGGTCCGGGCTTGCGGCAATTTGCCAGTCGGGGTCCCGGCTTGCTGCGTTAGGCCTTGTAAGGTCCGAGCTTCTGGCCTTAGGCCTGGTGGGGTCTGGGCTTGCAGTGTTAGGCTCGGTGGGGTCCGGTCTTCTGGCCTTATGCCTGGTGGGGTCCGGGCTTGCAGTGTTAGGCCCGGCGGGGTCCGGGGTTGCGGTGATAGGCCCAGCGGGGTCTGGCCTTGTGGCGTGAGGCCCGGTGGGGTTTGGGTTTCTGGCGTTAGACCTGGTGGGGTCTGGGCTTGTGGCGTTAAGGCTGGTGGGGTCGCGGCTTTTGGCGTTTGGTCTGCGGGGTCCGGGTTTGCGGCGATACATCCGGCGGGGTTCGGGCTTGTGGCGTGAGGCCTGGCGGGGTCCGTGCTTGCGGCGTTAGGCCTGATAAGGTCCGAGCTTCTGGCCTTAGGCCTGGTGGGGTCCAGGCTTGCAGTGTGAGGCTTGGTGGGGTCCGGGCTTCTGGCCTTAGGCCTGGTGGGGTCCGGGCTTGCGGCGTTAGGCCTGGTGGGGTCCGGGCTTGCTGTCTTAGGCCCGGCGGTTTCAGAGGTTGTGGCCTTAGGCCTGGTGGGGTCCGGGCGTGCGGTGTAAGAGTTGGTGGGGCCCAGGCTTCCAGCGTTAGACCCGGCGGGGTTTGGGCTTGTGGCGTTAGGCCTGGTAAGGTCCGAACTTCTGCCCTTAGGCCGGGTGGGGTCCGGGCCTGCAGTGTTAGGCTCGGTGGTGTCCAGGCTTGCGGCGTTAGGCATGGCATGGTCCGGGCTTACGGCGTTAGGTCCAGCGGGGTCCGGGCTTGCGGTGTTAGGTTTGGCGGGGTCCGGGCTTTCAGTGTGAGGCCTGGCGGGGTCCGGGCTTGTGACAATTGGCCTGGCAAGGTCCGGGCTTGTGGTGTTAGGCCTGGCGGGGTCCGGGCTTGCGGCGTCAGGCCTGGCGTGGTCTGGGCTTGCCGCCTTAGGTCCGACGGTGTCTGAGCTTCTGGCCTTAGGCCTGGTGGGGTCCGGGCTTGCAGTGTTAGGCTCGGTGGGGTCCGGGCTTCTAGCCTTAGGCCTGGTGGGGTCCGGGCTTGCAGTGTTAGGCCCGGCGGGGTCCGGGCTTGTGGCGTGAGGCCTGGCGGGGTCCAGACTTCCGGCGTGAGGCCTGGCAGGGTCCGGGCTTCTGGCATTAGACCTGGTGGGATCTGGGCTTGCGGCGGTTAGGCTGGCGGGGTCGCTGCTTGCGGCGTTAGGTTTGGCAGGGTCCGGGCTTGCGGCGTTTGGCCCGGCAGGGTCCAGGCTTGCGGCCTTAGGCCTGGCAGGGTCTGGGCTAGTGGCAATTGACCGTGCGGGATCCGGGCTTGCGGTGTTAGGCCCGGCGGGGTCTGGGCTTGCAGCGTTAGGGCTGGTGGTGTCCAGGCTTTTTGCCTTAGGTCTGGCAGGGTCTGGCCTTGCAGCTTTAGGCCTGGCGGGGTCCGTGCTTGCGGCGTTAGGCCTGATAAGGTCCGAGCTTCTGGCCTTAGGCCTGGTGGGGTCCAGGCTTGCAGTGTGAGGCTTGGTGGGGTCCGGGGTTCTGGCCTTAGGTCTGGTGGGGTCCGGGCTTGCAGTGTTCGGCCCGGCGGGGTCCAGGCTTGTGGCGAGAGGGCTGGCGGGGTCCGGGCTTGTGGCAATTGGCCCGGCTGGGTCCGGGCTTGCTGCGTTAGGCCCGGTGGGTCCGGGCTTGCAATGTTAGGCTCTGTGGGGTCTGGGCTTCTGGTCTTAGGATAGGTGGGGTCTGAGCTTGTGGTCCTAGGCCTGGCTGGGTCCGGGCTTGCAGCATTAGGCCTGGCGGGTTCTGGGCTTGAGGCATTAGGCCTTAGGGGTCCTGGCTTGCGGTGTTAGGCCCGGCGGGGTCTGGGCTTGCGGTGTTAGGCTTGGGGGGGTCCGGGCTTCTGGCCTTAGACCTGGTGGGGTTCGGGCTTGCAGTGTTCGGCCCGGCTGGGTCTGGGCTTGTGGCGTGAGATATGGCGGGGTCCGGGCTTGCGGCAATTGGTTCGGCTGTGTCCGTACTTGCGGTGTTAGGTCCGACAGGGTCCGGGCTTGCGGTGTTAGGCCTGGCGAGGTCCTGGCTTGCGGCGTCAGGCCTGGCAGGGTTCAGGCTCGCGGCGTCAGGCCTGGCGTGGTCTGGGCTTGCCGCCTTAGGCCCGACGGTGTCTGAGCTTGTGGCCTTAGGCCTGGTGGGGTCCCCGCGTGCGGTGTTAGGTTTGGCGGGGTACGGGCTTGCGGCGTTAGGCCTGGCAGTGTCTGGGCTTGTGGTGTTAGGCCTCTTGGGGTTCGGGCGTGTGGCGTTAGGCCTGGCGGGGTCCAGGCTTGCGGTGTTAGGCCTGGCGGGGTCCGGGCTTGTGGCGTTAGGCCTGGCGGGGTCCGGGCTTGCGGCAATTTGCCAGTCGGGGTCCGGGCTTGCTGCGTTAGGCCTTGTAAGGTCCGAGCTTCTGGCCTTAGGCCGGGTGGGGTCCGGGCTTGCGGCAATTGGCCCGGTGGGGTCCGGGCTTGCGTTGTTAGGTCCGGCGGCGTCCGGGTTTGCGGCGTGAGGCCTGGCGGGGTCCGGGCTTGCGGCAATTTGCCAGTCGGGGTCCCGGCTTGCTGCGTTAGGCCTTGTAAGGTCCGAGCTTCTGGCCTTAGGCCTGGTGGGGTCCGGGCTTGCAGTGTTAGGCTCGGTGGGGTCCGGGCTTCTGGCCTTATGCCTGGTGGGGTCTGGGCTTGCAGTGTCAGGCCCGGCGGGGTACGGGATTGTGGCGTTAGGCCTGGCGGAGTCCGGCCTTATGGCGTGAGGCCCGGTGGGTTTGAGTTTCTGGCGTTAGACCTGGTGGGGTCTGGGCTTGCAGCGTTAATGCTGGCGGGGTCGCGGCTTGTGGCGTTAGGTCTCGAGGGGTCCAGGCCAGCCGCGTTAGGCCCATCAGGGTCCTGGCTTGCGGCCTTAGGTCTGGCAGGGTCTGCGCTAGTGGCAATTGACCGTGCGGGGTCTGGGCTTGTATCATTAGGGCTGGTGGTGTCCGGGCTTTTTGCCTTAGGTCTGCTGGAGTGTGGGCTTGCGGCGTTAGGCCTGGCGGTGTCCGGCCTTCCAGCGATAGGGTGGCAGGGTCCGGGCTTGCGGCGTTAGGCCTGGTAAGGTCCGAGCTTCTGGCCTTAGGCCTAGTGGGTTCCGGGCTTGCAGTGTTAGGCCCGGAGGGGTCCGGGCTTGTAGCGTGAGGCCTGGTGGGGTCCGGACTTGTGGTCTCAGGCCCGTCTGAGTCCGGGCTTGTGGCGTTAGGCCCGGCGGGGTCTGGGCTTTCGTCGTGAGGTCCGGCGGGGTCCGGGCTTGCAGCGTTAGGCCCGGCGGGGTCTGGGCTTGTGGCAATTGGCCCGGCTGTGTCCGTACTTGCGGTGTTAGGTCCGACAGGGTCCGGGCTTGCGGTGTTAGGCCTGGCGAGGTCCTGGCTTACCGCGTTAGGCCCGGCGGGGTTCGGGCTTGCGGCGTCAGGTCTGGCGTGGTCCTGGCTTACCGCGTTAGGCCCGGCGGGGTCCGGGCTTGCGGCGTCAGGTCTGGCGTGGTCCGGGCTTGCCGCCTTAGGTCCGACGGTGTCTGAGCTTGTGGCCTTAGGCCTGGTGGGGTCCGGGCTTGCAGTGTTAGGCTCGGTGGGGTCCGGGCTTCTGGCCTTAGGCCTGGTGGGGTCCGGGCTTGCAGTGTTAGGCCCGGCGGGGTCCGGGCTTGTAGCGTTAGGCCTGACGGGGTCCGTGCTTGCGCCGTTTGGTCTGCGGGATCCAGGTTTGCGGCGATACACCCGGTGGGGTCCGGGCTTGTGGCGTGAGGCCTGGCGGGGTCCAGGCTTCCGGCGTGAGGCCTGGCAGGGTCCGGGCTTCTGGCATTAGACCTGGTGGGATCCGGGCTTGTGGCGGTTAGGCTGGCGGGGTCGCTGCTTGCGGCGTTAGGTTTGGCAGGGTCCTGGCTTGTGACGTTAGGCCTGGCAGGGTCCAGGCTCGCAGCGTCAGGCCTGGCGTGGTCCGGGCTTGCCACCTTAGGCCCGACGGTGTCTGAGCTTGTGGCCTTAGGCCTGGTGGGGTCCGGGTGTGCGGTGTTAGGCCTGGCGGGGTCCGGGCTTTCGGTGTTAGGGCTGGCGGTGTCCGGGCTTCCGGCGTTAGGCCCGGCGGGGTTTGGGCTTGCGGCGTTACGCCTGGTAAGGTCTGAGCTTCTGGCCTTAGGCCTGGTGGGGTCCGAGATTGCAGTGTTAGGCTCGGTGGTGTCCAGGCTTGTGGCGTTAGGCCTGGCATGGTCCGGCTTGTGCCGTTAGGTCCGGCAGGGTCTGGGCCTGCAACGATAGGCCTGGCGGGGTCCAGGCTTGCGGCAATTGGCCTGGTGGGGTCCGGGCTTGCGTTGTTAGGTTCAGCGGGGTCCGGGATTGCGACGTGAGGCCTGGCAGGGTCCGGGCTTCTGGCCTTAGGCCTGGTGGTGTCTGGGCTTGCAGCGTTAGGCCCGGCAGGTTCCGTGCTTTTGGCGTTAGGCCCGGCGGGGTCCGGGGTTGCGGTGATAGGCCCAGTGGGGTCCGGCCTTGTGGCGTGAGGCCCGGTGGGGTTTGGGCTTGCGGCGTGAGGTCTGGTAGGGTCCGGGTTTCTGGCGTTAGACCTGGTGGGGTCTGGGCTTGCGGCGTTAAGGCTGGCGGGGTCGCAGCTTGCTGCGTTAGGTCTTGAGGGGTCCAGGCCTGCGGCATTAGGCCCATCAGGGTCCTGGCTTGCGGCCTTAGGTCTGGCAGGGTCTGGGCTAGTGGAAATTGACCGTGCGGGGTCTTGGCTTGTATCATTAGGGCTGGTGGTGTCCGGGCTTTTTGCCTTAGGTCTGCTGTGGTGTGGGCTTGCGGCGTTAGGCCTGGTGGTGTCCGGCCTTCCAGCGATAGGGTTGGCAGTGTCCGGGCTTGCGGCGTTAGGCCTGGTAAGGTCCGAGCTTCTGGCCTTAGGCCTAGTGGGGTCCGGGCTTGCAGTGTAAGGCTCGGTGGGGTCTGGGCTTCTGGCCTTAGGCCTGGTGGGGTCCGGGCTTGCAGTGTTAGGCCCGGAGGGGTCCAGGCTTGTAGCGCGAGGCCTGGTGGGGTCCGGACTTGCGGTCTTAGGCCCATCTGGGTCCGGGCTTGTGGCGTTAGGCCCGGCGGGGTCTGGGCTTTCGTCGTGAGGTCCGGCAGGGTCTGGGCTTGTGGCATTAGGCCACGCGGGTTCTGGGCTTGTGGCGTTTGGCCTGGCGAAGTCCGGGCTTGCGGCGTTAGGTCTGCGGGGTCTGGGTTTGCGACGATAGGCCTGGCGGGGTCCGGGCTTGTGGCGTGAGGCCTGGCAGGGTCCGGGCTTGCGGCATTAGGCCTGGCTGTGTCCGTGCTTGCGGTGTTAGGTCTGACAGGGTCCGGGCTTGCGGTGTTAGGCCTGGCGAGGTCCTGGCTTACGGCGTTAGGCCCGGCGGGGTCCGGGCTTGCGGCGTCAGGTCTGGTGTGGTCTGGGCTTGTCGCATTAGGTCCGACGGTGTCTGAGCTTGTGGCCTTAGGCCTGGTGGGGTCCGGGCTTGCAGTGTTAGGCTCAGTGGGGTCCAGGCTTCTGGCCTTAGGCCTGGTGGGGTCCGGGCTTGCAGTGTTAGGCTCGGTGGGGTCCGGGCTTCTGGCATTAGACCTGGTGGGATCCGGGCTTGCGGCGGTTAGGCTGGCGGGGTCGCTGCTTGCGGCGTTAGGTTTGGCAGGGTCCAGGCTTGCGGCCTTAGGTCTGGCAGGGTCTGGGCTAGTGGCAATTGACCGTGCGGGATCCGGGCTTGCAGTGTTAGGCCTGGCGGGGTCTGGGCTTGCAGCGTTAGGGCTGGTGGTGTCCAGGCTATTTGCCTTAGGTCTGGCAGGGTCTGGCCTTGCAGCTTTAGGCCTGGCGGGGTCCGTGCTTGCGGCATTAGGCCTGATAAGGTCCGAGCTTCTGGCCTTAGGCCTGGTGGGGTCCAGGCTTGCAGTGTGAGGCTTGGTGGGGTCCGGGCTTCTGGCCTTAGGCCTGGTGGGGTCCGGGCTTGCGGCATTAGGCCTGGCGTAGTCCGGGCTTGCTGTCTTAGGCGCGGTAGTTTCAGCGGTTGTGGCCTTAGGCCTGGTGGGGTTCGGGCGTGCGGTGTAAGGGTTGGTGGGGTCCGGGCTTCCAGCGTTAGACCCGGCGGGGTTTGGGCTTGTGGCATGAGGCCTGGTAAGGTCTCAACTTCTGCCCTTAGGCCGGGTGGGGTCTGGGCCTGCAGTGTTAGGCTAGGTGGTGTCCAGGCTTGCGGCGTTAGGCGTGGCATGGTCTGGGCTTGCGGCGTTAGGTCCAGCGGGGTCCGGGCTTGCGGCATTAGGCCCGGCGGGGTCTGGGCTTGTGGCAATTGGCCCGGCTGTGTCCGTACTTGCGGTGTTAGGTCCGACAGGGTCCGGGCTTGCGGTGTTAGGCCTGGCGAGGTCCTGGCTTACCGCGTTAGGCCCGGCGGGGTTCGGGCTTGCGGCGTCAGGTCTGGCGTGGTCCTGGCTTACCGCGTTAGGCCCGGCGGGGTCCGGGCTTGCGGCGTCAGGTCTGGCGTGGTCCGGGCTTGCCGCCTTAGGTCCGACGGTGTCTGAGCTTGTGGCCTTAGGCCTGGTGGGGTCCGGGCTTGCAGTGTTAGGCTCGGTGGGGTCCGGGCTTTTGGCCTTAGGCCTGGTGGGGTCCGGGCTTGTAGTGTTAGGCTCGGTGGGGTCCGGGCTTCTGGCCTTAGGCCTGGTGGGGTCCGGCTTGCAGTGTTAGGCCCGGCGGGGTCCGGGCTTGTAGCGTTAGGCCTGACGGGGTCCGCGCTTGCGCCGTTTGGTCTGCGGGGTCCAGGTTTGCGGCGATACACCCGGTGGGGTCCGGGCTTGTGGTGTGAGGCCTGGCGGGGTCCAGGCTTCCGGCGTGAGGCCTGGCAGGGTCCGGGCTTCTGGCATTAGACCTGGTGGGATCCGGGTTTGCGGCGGTTAGGCTGGCGGGGTCGCTGCTTGCGGCGTTAGGTTTGGCAGGGTCCTGGCTTGCGACGTCAGGCCTGGCAGGGTCCAGGCTCACAGCGTCAGGCCTGGCGTGGTCCGGGCTTGCCACCTTAGGCCCGACGGTGTCTGAGCTTGTGGCCTTAGGCCTGGTGGGGTCCGGGTGTGCGGTGTTAGTCCTGGTGGGGTCCGGGCTTTCGGCGTTAGGGCTGGCGGTGTCCGGGCTTCCGGCGTTAGGCCCGGCGGGGTTTGGGCTTGCGGCGTTACGCCTGGTAAGGTCTGAGCTTCTGGCCTTAGGCCTGGTGGGGTCCGAGATTGCAGTGTTAGGCTCGGTGGTGTCCAGGCTTGTGGCGTTAGGCCTGGCATGGTCCGGCTTGTGGCGTTAGGTCCGGCAGGGTCCGGGCCTGCAACGATAGGCCTGGCGGGGTCCAGGCTTGTGGCAATTGGCCTGGTGGGGTCCGGGCTTGCGTTGTTAGGTTCAGCGGGGTCCGCGATTGCGACGTGAGGCCTGGCAGGGTCCGGGCTTCTGGCCTTAGGCCTGGTGGGGTCCGGGCTTGCAGTGTTAGGCCCGGAGGGGTCCGGGCTTGTAGCGCGAGGCCTGGTGGGGTCCGGACTTGCGGTCTTAGGCCCATCTGGGTCCGGGCTTGTGGCGTTAGGCCCGGCGGGGTCTGGGCTTTTGTCGTGAGGTCCGGCGGGGTCCGGGCTTGTGGCATTAGGCCACGCGGGTTCTGGGCTTGTGGCGTTTGGCCTGGCGAAGTCCGGGCTTGCGGCGTTAGGTCTGCGGGGTCTGGGTTTGCGACGATAGGCCTGGCGGGGTCCGGGCTTGTGGCGTGAGGCCTGGCAGGGTCTGGGCTTGCGGCATTAGGCCTGGCTGTGTCCGTGCTTGCGGTGTTAGGTCTGACAGGGTCCGGGCTGGCGGTGTTAGGCCTGGCGAGGTCCTGGCTTACGGGGTTAGGCCCGGCGGGGTTCGGGCTTGCGGCGTCAGGTCTGGTGTGGTCTGGGCTTGTCGCATTAGGTCCGACGGTGTCTGAGCTTGTGGCCTTAGGCCTGGTGGGGTCCGGGCTTGCAGTGTTAGGCTCAGTGGGGTCCAGGCTTCTGGCCTTAGGCCTGGTGGGGTCCGGGCTTGCAGTGTTAGGCTCGGTGGGGTCCGGGCTTCTGGCATTAGACCTGGTGGGATCCGGGCTTGCGGCGGTTAGGCTGGCGGGGTCGCTGCTTGCGGCGTTAGGTTTGGCAGGGTCCAGGCTTGCGGCCTTAGGTCTGGCAGGGTCTGGGCTAGTGGCAATTGACTGTGCGGGATCCGGGCTTGCAGTGTTAGGCCCGGCGGGGTCTGGGCTTGCAGCGTTAGGGCTGGTGGTGTCCAGGCTTTTTGCCTTAGGTCTGGCAGGGTCTGGCCTTGCAGCTTTAGGCCTGGCGGGGTCCGTGCTTGCGGCATTAGGCCTGATAAGGTCCGAGCTTCTGGCCTTAGGCCTGGTGGGGTCCAGGCTTGCAGTGTGAGGCTTGGTGGGGGGTCCGGGCTTCTGGCCTTAGGCCTGGTGGGGTCCGGGCTTGCGGCGTTAGGCCTGGCATAGTCCGGGCTTGCTGTCTTAGGCCCGGCAGTTTCAGCGGTTGTGGCCTTAGGCCTGGTGGGGTTCGGGCGTGCGGTGTAAGGGTTGGTGGGGTCCGGGCTTCCAGCGTTAGACCCTGCGGTGTTTGGGCTTGTGGCATGAGGCCTGGTAAGGTCTGAACTTCTGCCCTTAGGCCGGGTGGGGTCTGGGCCTGCAGTGTTAGGCTAGGTGGTGTCCAGGCTTGCGGCGTTAGGGGTGGCATGGTCTGGGCTTGCGGCGTTAGGTTCAGCGGGGTCCGGCTTGCGTTGTTAGGTTTGGCGGGGTCCGGGCTTTCAGCGTGAGGCCTGGCGGGGTCCGGGCTTGTGATAATTGGCCTGGCAAGGTCCGGGCTTGTGGCGTTAGGCATGGCGGGGTCCGAGCTTGCGGCATTAGGCCTGGCGGGGTCCGGGCTTGCGGCGTCAGGCCTGGCGTGGTCTGGGCTTGCCATCTTAGGTCCGACGGTGTCTGAGCTTGTGGCCTTAGGCCTGGTGGGGTCCGGGCTTGCAGTGTTAGGCTCGGTGGGGTCCGGGCTTGTGGTCTTAGGCCTGGTGGAGTCTGGGCTTGCAGTGTTAGGCTCGGTGGGGTCCGGGCTTCTGGCGTTAGGCCTGGTGGGGTCCGGGCTTGCAGTGTTAGGCTCGGTGGGGTCCGGGCTTCTGGCCTTAGGCCTGGTTGGGTCCGGGCTTGCAGTGTTAGGCCCGGCGGAGTCCGGGCTTGCGGCGTTAGGCCTGATAAGGTCCGAGCTTCTGGCCTTAGACCTGGTGGGATCCGGGCTTGCAGTGTGAGGCTTGGTGGCGTCCGGGCCTCTGGCCTTAGGCCTGATGGGGTTCCGGCTTGCAGTGTTAGGTCCGGCGGGGTCCGGGCTTGCGGCGTGAGGCCTGGCAGGGTCCGGGCTTGCGGCAGTTGGCCCGGTGTGGTTTGGGCTTGCGGTGTTAGGTTTGGCGGGGTCTGGGTTTTCAGCGTGAGGCCTGGCGGGGTCTGGGGTTGTGACAATTGGCCTGGCAAGGTCCGGGCTTGCGGCGTTTGGGCTGGTGGTGTCCGGGCTTTTTGCCTTAGGCCTGGCGGGGTCCGGGCTTGCGGCGTTAGGCCTGGCGGGGTCCGGGCTTGCGGCGTTAGGTCCAGCGGGGTCCGGGCTTGCGGCAATTTGCCCGGTGGGGTCCGTGCTTGCAGTGTTAGGCTCTGTGGTGTCTGGGCTTCTGGCCTTAGGCCTGGCGGGTTCCAAGCTTGTGGTCTTAGGCTTTGCAGGGTCCGGGCTTCCGGCATTACGCCTGGCAGGGTCCGGGCTTGAGGCGTTACGCCTTGGGGGGTCCTGGCTTGCCGCCTTAGGTCTGGCAACGTCCGGGCTTGCGGTTTTAGGTCCGGCCGGGTCTCGGCTTGCAGTGCTAGGCCCGGCAGGGTCTGGGCTTGTGCCGTTCGGCCAGGCAGGGTCCGTGCTTGCTGCGTTAGGTCCGGCGGGGTCTGGGCTTGCGGCGTTAGTTCTGGCGAGGTCCTGGCTTGCGGCGTTAGGCGTGGCGGGGTCCAGGCTTGCGCTGTGAGGCTTGGCGGGGTCCTTGCTTGTGGCCTCAGGCCTGGCCGTGTCTGAGCTTGTGGTCTTAGGCCTGGTGGGGTCCCCGCGTGCGGTGTTAGGCTTGGTGGGGTACGGGCTTGTGGCGTTAGGCCTGGTGGTGTCTGGGCTTGAGGTGTTTGGCCTCTTATGGTTCGGGCGTGCGGCGTTAGGCCTGGCGTGGTCCGGGCTTCTGGCGATAGAGCTGGTGGGGTCCACGTTTGCGGCGTTAAGGCTGGTGGCGTCCGGGCTCGCGGCGTCAGGCCAGGCGGGGTCTGGGCTTGAGGCATGAGGCCTGGAGGGGTCCGGCCTTGCGGCGTTAGGTCCGGCGGGGTCCGGGCTTGCGGCATTAGGGCTGGTGGTGTCTGGGCTTTTTGTCTTAGGCCTGGTGGGGTCTGGGCTTGCGGCGTTAGGCCCGACGGGGTCTGGGCTTCTGGCCTTTGGTTTGGTGGGGTCCGGGCTTGCAGTGTTACGCCCGGCGGGGTCCGGGCTTCTGGCATTAGGCCTGGCGTGGTCCGGGCTTGCGGCCTTAGGCCTGGTGGGGTCTGGGCTTGCAGCAATTGGCCGTGTGGGGTCTGGGCTTGCAGTGTTAGGCCCGGCGGGGTACGGGCTTGCAGCGTTAGGGCTGGTGGTGTCCGGGCTTTTTGCCTTAGGCCTGGTGGGGACTGGGCGTGCCGCGTTAGGCCCGGTGGGGTCCGGGCTTCTGGCCTTAGGCCTGGTGGGGTCCGGGCTTGTAGTGTTAGGCTCGGTGGGGTTCGGGCTTCTGCCCTTAGGCCTGGTGGGTTTTGGGCTTGCAGTGTTAGGCCCGGCGGGGTCCGGGCTTGCGGCGTTAGGGCTTGTGGTGTCCGGTCTATTTGTCTTAGGCTTGATGGGGTGTGGTCTTGCGGCGTTAGGCCTGGCGGGGTCCGGGCTTGTTGCCTTTGGCCTGGAGGGGTCTGGGCTTGCGGCGTTATGTCCAGCGGGGTCCGGGATTGCGGCAATTGGCCCGGCGGGGTCCGCGCTTGCAGTGTTAGGCTCGGCGGTGTCTGAGCTTCTGGCCTTAGGCCTGGCGGGGTCTGAGCTTGTGGTCTTAGGCTTTGCAGGGTCTGGGCTTTCGGCATTACGCCTGGCGGGTTCTGGGCTTGAGGCGTTACGCCTTGGGGGGTCTTGGCTTGCCGCCTTAGGGCTGACAACGTCCGGGCTTGCAGTGTTAGGTCCGGCGGGGTCTCGGCTTGCAGTGCTACGCCTGGCGGGGTCCGGGCTTGCGCCGTTAGGCCAGGCAGGGTCTGTGCTTGTGGTGTTAGGCCTGACAGGGTCCGGGCTTCTGGCCTTAGGCCTGGTGGGGTTCGGGCTTGCAGCGTCAGGTCTGGCGGGGTCCGGGCTTGCGGCGTTAGGGCTGGCGGGCTCCGGGCTTTCAGCGTTAGGCCTGGCAAGGTCCGAGCTTCTGGCTTTATGCTTGGAGGGGTCCGGGCTTGCAGCATTAGGTCTGGGGGGGGTCTGTGATTGCGGCGTTAGTCCTGACGGGGTCCGGGCTTGCGGTGTACAGCCCGGCAGGGTCCGGGCTTGCAGTGTTAGGCTCGGTGGGGTCCGGCCTTGCGGCCTTAGGCCTGGCGCGGTCCGGGCTTGTGGTCTTAGGCCTCGCAGGGTCCGGGATTCTGGTGTTAGGGCTTGCGGCTTGAGGCTTGGCGGGGTCCAGGGTCGCGGCCTTAGGGTGCTCTGAGTGTGGCCTTGTGGTTTTAGGGTTTGCGAGGTCCCGGCCTTTTGCCTTAGGCCTGGTAGGGTCCGGGCTTGCGGCGGTCAGCCCGGCGGGGTTTGGCCTTTTTGCCTTAGGCCTGGTGGGGTCCAGGCTTGCGGTGTTAGGCCTGGTGGGTTCTGGGCTTGCGCCTTTAGGCCTGGTGGGGTCCGGGCTTGCGACGTTAGGCCTGGCGGGGTCTGGGCTTTTGCCGTTAGGCCTGGTGGGGTCCGGGCTTGCGGCGTTAGGTCCAGCGGGGTTTGGTCTTGCGGCATTAGGTCTGGTGGGCTCCGGGCTTGCGGCGTGAGACCTGGTGGGGTCCGGGCTCGTGGCGTGAGACCCGATGGCGTCTGGACTTGTGGTGTTAGGCCTGGTGGTGTTTGGGCTTGGGGCCTTAGCTTCGGCGGGGTCCAGGCTTGTGGTCTTAGGCCTGGTGGGGTCCGGGCTTCCAGCGTTAGTCCTTGCGGGTTCCGGGCTTGCGGCATGAGGCGTGGCGGGGTCCAGGTTTGCGGTGTTAGTCCTGGTGGGGTCCAGGCTTGCGGCGTTTGGCGTGGCAGAATCCGGTCCATTTTTCAGCACTGTACGGGTTTAACTCTGCATCTCAGGGTGCTTCTACCCATATCCTGGTAGTCAGTGTCTCACGCAGGAACGAGACTGGCACACATATATCTACAATGCCTCACAAAAGTCTATTGTTTTTTGACTTTTATGTATGGTCTTTATAGCCCTAATTAGAGGTCCCAATGAGAGATACGAGTCCCTAAGCGTTGCCCATGCATACAATTAGTAACATTCCCCTCCCTACTTAGTCACATGTGAAGTACTACTTCGCAATCACTAAGGACTAATTATGCTAGTTCACAATCTGTTATTCAGCTCTCTTTAGCTATGCTACCAAAACACAAAGTTCTATTTCTTCTCTGGTCTCTGCCCTTTTAGTCAATGAAGCTGGAGCAAAAAAGAAGGTGTAGCCATAGTCCCTAAGAGTTTTCTTCTCTGTCAAGCCCTTTCCTCACCGCAAATTTAAATGAGAGGAGCCAAACAGCCCCATCCCTTCTGAGGGCTTTTATGCCTGGTGGGTGGTATTTGCCTCCTCCCCTTTTCCCTAGGCATGCTGGGAACGAGAGGCGGGCCTGGTCAGGGGTATATTAACCCCAGCCTGCCACAAAGGGCTTCATTCTGTCTCTGGGATTTGCTGGGGTAAGAGCTCTCCTCTCATTTCAGTGACGGGGGTCATTCAGCTCCTCTCAGCTGTTTTTCAGCAGATGCTTTTGGTGTTTAAAGCAGGAGAGGCTTTGAAGATAGCATGAAGATGATAGCATCAAACACAGGGAGTATTTAAGTTCATGATTTTAAGCTCTACATTTAGGGGTGGTAAGGTGCCTTTGTAATTTAACAAATTTTCTGATTTGTTTCTCTTCTTGTTTTGTTTTTTCTTTTTAGGAGCATTATAACTTCCTGAAATTCCAGACTGTGTCGAGTTCGGTCCTTCAAATTTTTCCAGCAGATCCATGCTGTCACAAAGGGCACGTGTTTTATGCCAAAGATAACATCTGAATTTGAGGCTTCCAGTAGGTAAGGATTATGATAGGGAGAGGGACTGTGAGGAGCCTACAGGTTTAAGAATTACAGGGGGGGTGAGCTACAGTGGTCAAAGGCAACAATGTAGGAAATAATGTTTATTCAGAGACCCAGTAAGACATTTCCCCAAGCGCAGCTGGTGCACTTATGTGTCTTAATGTGCACAAATACATCCACCCCACTCATAGCAACATAACGTAGCTGCTCCTTCCAGACCCAGGTGTCCATCCTAATAACAGCCACAGCTTTTGACCCTGGACGAAGCCAGAGACTGAAGGAGCTAGGTGCATTTAGGAGATGGCCAGTAGCCAAATTGTGGGGATTCGACTCATGTGCTGCGAAACTTGTGTATTGGATTTGTTTTTCTTTTTTTGTAGCTAAGAAGGTAACCCGGGATCCCAGGGCCTTCTGAGCTGGCCTAGGCGGACTCCTTTAGCCTCTAACGTGGATTCACATTGCCGGTCACTCAAAAGATAAGTCAGGGGTCAGGACCCATAGACACGCTGATAGCATGGTCACAGGTTGGAACTTCTCAGGAGAGATCTAAAAATGAGCATGGGGAAAGAGGTGGCCTTTCAGGCACCTCTGAGGATAGCCGAAGGGAGCAGCTCTACTTGGATTGCAACCGTAGGGTGTGCAGGGCAGAGCAGTTCCAGTCTGTCCCGTGTCGTTTAGTGTGTTTTGTCGTCCTAGGTGTCTCGGCGGTCCCTTGGATCAGTTATCTTCACCTTTTATTCTCAGGTCATAACATCAGCCTTCATCTCTAGAGCCTCGAATGCTCGCACTTCTCGGCACAGTGCCATTATCATTCGCTCTTTTACCAGTGTTCTCGGTTGTGTCTTGGAATTGCATCCTAGAAGCATGGAGTCATGTATGTAGGAGATGTATTTTGAGGCCTTGTTCCTGCCTGTTTTGCCATCCATCCTTTCCAGCTCTGAGTTGTCCTGGGGCTTGTAAGGACACAGGGAAACTTCTGAACATAGTGTTGTCTCACATCCATCTCGATCATCGTGACCCCCTGTTCTTGTAAAAGGTTGGTCCGTTAGAGTCTTTTCTTCTGCTCCTTAGAGCAGAAGCGCCCTCCGTCCACCACGGTCGTACCATCGGTCATCTCTTTTGGCACCATCTCGATCCTTGCCGTCTTCTTGCCGAGAGCTCTTTCTCTCATCCTCGCCTCACGCCGTTTGTAGCATACGTTAGTGTCTGTGTTTCCGTGTTTAGACCGCAACTGCTCTGCCCTGCAGAATAGATGGGGGCGGGGGGGACGGAGGGCTAAGTGGAGTAGAGAGAAGCATTTAGAAGTAATCTGTTCTTTTGCTTGGTCACCCGAGCAACACCTCGGATGGAGCAAATCACAGGTAGTTGATGTAGGGCTTTGGGGGAGAAAGTGGGAGTGATACAGCAGCATCTTGCAGCCTTTTAGTCATTTGTCTAATTGCATGCTGTTGTCAGATCCTGTGCATTTTGGTTGGAGAAATAAGAACTTTGGAAGGGTTCAGCTTTCCCTGTGTGTCTAACACTGACAATTCTTTTCCAGAGGCAGAGGAATAGGATGTAAACCTGATGTGAACGGAGGAGGCCAGAGGGGCGCGGTGATGAGGCGGGTCGGCACCTAGCATCGAAGCGACGGCTCGACTTTCAGGTCCACATTTACCTCATCGTTCAGTTTTTCATCTCATTTTGAAGATGCGGAGCGCTCGGCGTGGCTGGGTATCAGCACCGGGGGGGATTGTGAGCCAGGGGGTGATCGTGATGGGTGCTGGGGACCTAGATTAGTATTAATTCCAGCACAGAGCTAGGTGCTACTGGAGTTGTTGTATAAGTGATGTAAGTATAAGCATCTTCTGTTTTGTTTTGTTTTACAGGTGGACTGTGGCATTCACCCCCTTGTTCAATATGACAGAGATCCTTGTGAAAAGAGGCCACGGTCAAGCGGTTCCAGACAGAAATTACCTCAGCAATGTGATGCTTTTGGGCTCTACGTTCGTATGCATCTTTCCATTTTGTTTTGCCCTTTGTCTCCCAGGCAGGGCTTTTTGGGGCAGTGTACATGGTGGATATGTTACAGCATTTTCCTTTGCCCTTACTTTTAGGAAGTCCTGCCGGATGTGAGCGGTCAAGGTCAGCGGAGCGAGGTGAGCAGTGAATGGCAGAGAGAAGGAGTTGTTATTGTTCAGATCTCAGTTTCCCATGCAGCTCTAAGCATCCTTTGTTGTTTGTGCATTTTAGGGAGTCCGCTCCCAAGACATCCCGGCCCAGGATGGCAGAGGCCACATGGGTGCAAGCCGCAGGTATAGATGCAACGTAATTCTACTGGAGCAGGCAGGTTGTAGTTTCACAGTGTCTCAGCATGTTTTTTTCCTTTTGTTTCTTTGCAGGTGCCGCTGTTGCTGCCCTAGGCATCGCAAGGAATACAGGCGAACGGCTGAGTCAGCATTTAGGTGGGGTGACTAATAGGTGAGGGATATGTGGCAGTTTGCTGAGCTCTAAGTGTGCGTTGTTGTTTATATGTTTTAGGCTGTCTGCTCGTATTGGGCCTATCGGGGCCGAACCCCCTCGCCGATCAGCCAACAGACCCAGTTCACAGCCCTTACCAGCCTTCCGGAAGTATTAGGGGACTCTGCAATGAAGCCTTTACCTTTTCCTTTTGAAGTTGCCATCCGGGCAGCCTTCAGCAATGGCCGAGGATTTGCGGTGAGTTGGGCAGGTAGGGAGGAGGAGTGAGGTTTCACTTCAGTTTCTGCAATGCCACATCCCTGTGTCTCCTCTTATCCAGGTGCTGGCGTCAACCTCTGAGCACGGCTGGGGTGTGTGGCCCGAGGAGCTAGGTATTCTCAGGAGACGCTGAGTAGCAAGATTGTCGTGTTTTGGCTGCTGTGGCACTCAGATCACGCTTTGATGTTTGACATTCTTTATTGCAGCTGACTTCGAGAGAACCGCTCCGTGATAGCAGGAACCTGTGAGACGGTGAGGAGGCCTTCTTTCACACCTGGAGTGGATTCACGTCTCCGGCCCTCTGTGAGATAAGTCGAGGGTTACGATTACAGGAGGGGATGGATGCCGGGTACCGGGTCGGGCCTCACCGGGAGGGGTTTTTGAATTAGCTCTGGGCACCGGGATGTCCAAGAAAGGGCTCCTTAGGCCACATCAAGGAGAGCCTCGCTTTTGATCACAACACAGAGGTGCGCAGGGCAGAGCAGTCCCGGTCCGTGTCGTGTCCTGTGTCCGTTTTGTATTCTCCATGTTTTGGGCATCTTGTATTGCATGTCTTTTGCCTTACCCCTTTGAGGGGATTCTCAGAAAGGCCAGGTCTCATGCTTAACATGTCTGATCTCCTTGTTCATTGCCCTGGTGCCGATCTCTTTGAACTTGACTCCTGAGCTCGGATGTGCATCAAAATTGCATCTCTCTTTAAAAGCAACGAGGTAGATGTTTCTTATGGTCTTGTTGTCAGCTATATTGACAGCCGTGCACTGCCACAATTCATCGTAGCAGGCTAGGACTTCTAAGAACGTGCAGTCGGACTCTTCTCTGTACATTCACCGTTCACAGACATCCATCTTTGCCGTTTTGGCGATTGTCATAAGGCAATTCCATTAGCGTCTTCCACCAGGGTTCTTCAGGCCTCGTTGGCTCACCATCGGTCTCACCTGGGTCCCTTCATTCCACCTTCTCTCGGTCCTTGCGATCGTTCTTCTTGCCGAGAGGTTATTCTCTCTTTGTCGCATCTGCCATCTCATGGCCGTCTCTGTGTGTCTTTGGCCCGGAGCTGCTCTGCCCTGCTGCGTAGTCTGGTATGCGGGTATAACGGGAATAAGGCCCTATTGTTAATTTGTTGATTGGATTAGTCGGTCGAGCCCAAAATTTTGCAGCCATCCTGCACCTCCTGGTCACCAGCCTTATGTGTGTGATCCTCGGGAGAGTTGGAGCCTGGGGACCTCGAGTTTGTAATGTAAGCTGTAGTTCATTTGACACGGTACACATCTTTATTGATAAAAGATGTCTGGCCCTGTTAAGTTACCATGCAGCACTTTGACTTTTGTCACGGCTTTCTTTCAGATGGAGATGGATTAAATCCGTGGCAGAGTATCCTATACCGGATGAGGGGGTTCCCACAGGAAGGTCAGTCACTGTTTGTCTTTGCAGGGGAAAGTGAAATGGTGACCACGTTACAGCATTTTTCTTTCCTTTTTATTTTTAGGAAGTAATGCCGGATGTCAGCCGTCAAGGCCGACGTTGCGAGGTGAGCGGTGACCGGCAGATAGAATGAGTCGTTATTGCTCGGATCTCAGTTTCTGGTGCAGCTCTGACCACCCATTTTTGGTTGTGCATTTTAGGCTGTCCACTCCCAAGATGTCCCAGCCCAGGATGCCAGAGGCCAGATGGGTGCGAGGTGAGGGTATAGATGTGGCGTACTTCAATTGGAGTGGGGAGGTTGTAGTTTCACTGTGTGTCAGCATGTTTTTCTGCTTTGTTTCTTTGCAGGTGTTGCTGCTGCCCTAGGCATGCTGAGGAATAGAGCTGAACGGGTCAGTTGGCATTTAGGGGGAGTCACTAACAGGGGAGCGGTATCTAGCAGCACGCTCAGCACGTCCCTTTTCATTTTGCAGGTATCGTCCGGGTGAGCTCTGGTGTCGGATGAAGATTTGAGGTGAGCTGGGGTGGTGGTGCATAGGAGCCTTGGGATTAGTCTTCTCGAGATCGACAGTCACGTTTTCTGTTTGGTTGTCTTAGGTGCCGTCAGCAGGTGCAGAGCTGAGGTTTGAAGACGGCAGGTAAGCGATAAGCCTCGGCAGTTAAGAGCGAGAGGGGTGTTGTGGAAGTCGTCTCTTCTGGGATGTGTCATCACATTCTTGATTTTCTGGTTGTTTTCAGCCACCCAGGTGGAGCGCAGGGACCATATCAATGTCCACGGTGCCGAGGCATTCTTTTCCCACGACGGTGGATTTTGTCGGCTCGTCTTCCGAAAGCTAAGTGTCGGGACCGGTGGTTGGGGGAATGGTAAAACCTTTGGAGTCATGGGGAGGCAATCTGAAGCTAGCTTAGAGGAGAGGACTATTGTGGGACAGTCCCCTTGGAAGTAAAGGGAGCGGGTTTCTCCTCAGCATCAGCTGAGCCTTTGCCAGGCAGGGCAGGGCAGCTCTAACCCCTCTCATCTTCTTGTGGGCTTCATGTCATCGGCCTCCTATGAGTCTTGATGTCATCGTGGATCTGCATGAGTCTTGATGTCATTGTGGATCTCCATGAGTCTTGATGTCATCATGGATCTCTATGAGTATTGATGTCATTGTGGATCATTTTGCCTGAGCAGACCACATTTGAGTCTGGAGCGATCGCCACGGTCACCTGGCGGTTATCGCCTCCTTCTCTAGGCCTACTGTGCTTCTTGAGCATCCTCTTCACAGCTTTGGCAGTCACTTTGTGTCAGGAGTTACGTTTCACTATCCTATGCTATTTCTGTACAGTTTGTGTCCACCATCTTCTGTGGCATAGGGCTTTGTTCGGTCTCAATGCTCTCTCAGAATTGTTCTGGGCCATATTGGCAGCAGCCGTTTCTACTTGTGTACTTTCCTGCATTGGGCTTATTCTGCCATCTTGACATTTTTACTTTTTGAGACCCAAAGATGTTCTCATCCATGTTCCTTTACAGTTCTGGTAGTATCTTCTTTTCATGTGCCGTTCCCTTGGTCTTCTATAATGGAGAGTATTAGACCCTCCTGCAGTGACTGCGGTAGTTCTGTAGGTTCCATCATCTCAAAGCGTATCAGTGTCAATAGTTAATGGTCTGGAGAGTTATCTCAAGTCCTCGTGTCATCTTTGTTTTTATTTGGTGCACTGTGGGTCTCTGCACCACTTAGGCTTGGAACTGCCCTGCCCTGGCAGGTAGAGTCACGGCTAGGTAGATAGTTATAAAACTTTATGGTTCATCTATTGTTTATGGGGTTTTGGGTAGAAAACTTATGGGCTGCATGTGGGGATAAGTCCTAGCTGTCAGCCACTTGTAGACCTCTTCATGTTGTCTTGCAGGTCACTGAGGCAGATTCCACTCACTACGTTCACCGACCCTACCGATTTTCTCGGAGTCCAGCGTTGTGCATCGAGGAGAGGCATTTGGGAGCTGTCTTGAAGCATCTTCTTGAGTAGAGTGTTTTGAGTGAGGGCTGCTGTCGGTGTGTAAGCTGAAATAAGGTGGGTGCCTGTGGCTGAGTATGGCTGCCTGGAAGAGTGTGTGTGTTGAGTGGTTCTAAGCTTGTGTGTCTGTGTGAGATCGTTTTACCTTTCAGGTTTCTCAATAAATTTTTAAACTTAGAATAAAAAAACCCTCACTGGGGCATTATTTTTTTCCCTCAGCTGGGTTTTTTTTTCCTCAGTCCCGGCCGGTCTGCGAGGCGATGTTCATCACCTATGTTTGAGTGCAGACCGTGCTGGGCTGGGGTTTTGTCAGGCAGGATGATATTTGTCATGCTCCTGGGACCCACGTTTCTGTGGAGTGCTGCTATTGTGCGCCGACGTCAGGGGGTTAGCTGTGTGGTTGAGATGAGGGTGAGGGTGGGTTTGTGTGTGTGGGGAATGGTTCTAACCTTGTGTGTTTTATTTTTATCTTTCAGGTTTTTCAACACATTTTTATACTTAGAATAAAAAACAACCCAGCTGGGGGGATTCTTTTTCCCCCCTCAGCTGGAGGTTTTTTTTTCCCTCGGTCCTGGCTGGTCTGGAAGGTGACCTTTATCGCCAGTGTTCTAGTGTAGAGTGTGTTCGGCTGGGGTTTTGTCAGGCAGCATGACTTTTTTTCTTTTTCAGGCTTCCAGGAACGACGTTTCCGTGGAGCGCTGCGAATGTCCGTCAACGGTCGGAGACGGTTGTCCCGGTCTGCGAGGTGACCTTTATCGCCAATGTTCAAGCATCGACTGTGCCGGGCTGGGGTTTTGTCAGGTAGGATGATTTTTGTTTTCAGGCTTCTAGGAACCACGTTTCTGTGGAATGCTGCGAATGTGCGTCGACGGTCGAAGATGGTTGTCCCGGTCTGCGAGGTGACCTTTATCACCAATGTTCGAGCATTGACTATGCCAGGCTGGGGTTTTGTCAGGTAGGATGATTTTTGTTTTCAGGCTTCTAGGAACCACGTTTCTGTGGAATGCTGCGAATGTGCGTCCATGGTCGAAGATGGTTGTCCCGGTCTGCGAGGTGACCTTTATCACCAATGCTCGAGCATCGACTGTGCCAGGCTCGGGTTTTGGCAGGGAGGATGATTTTTGTTTTCAGGCTTCTAGGAACCACGTTTCTGTGGAGTGCTGCGAATGTGCATCGATCCTTGGAGATGGTTGTCCCGGTCTGCGAGGTGACCTTTTTTGCCAGTCTTTGAGCATCGACTATGCAAGGCCGGGGTTTTGTCAGGTAGGATGATTTTTTTTCATGCTTACGGGAACCACGTTTCTGTGGAATGCTGCGAATGTGCGTCGATGGTCGGAGATGGTTGTCTGGGGCAGTGCCCAGGCTGGGTTTTCTCGCGCAGTGCTCAGCTGGGTTGTCTCGTGCAGTGCTCAGCTGGGTTGTCTCGGAGCTGAGCGCTAACTACGTTTCTGTGGAGTGCTGCAAATGTGCGTCGATTGTCGGAGACTGTTCTCTTGGTCGGTGGTCAGGCTCGGTTGTCTCGGGCAGTGCTCTGCTGGATTGTCTCGGAGCTGAGCGCTAACCACGTTTCTGTGGAGTGCTGCAAATGTGTGTTGATGGTCAGAGATGGTGGTCTTGGGCAGTGTTTGGCTGTGTTGTCTCAAAGCTGAGTGCTAACCACGGTTGTGTCGTGTGCTGCAAATGTGCGTTGATGGTCAGAGATGGTGGTCTCGGGCAGTGCTTGGCTGTGTTGTCTCAAAGCTGAGTGCTAACCACGGTTCTGTCATGTGCTGCAAATGTGCGTTGATGGTCAGAGATGGTGGTCTCGGGCAGTGCTTGGCTGTGTTGTCTCAAAGCTGAGTGCTAACCACGGTTCTGTCATGTGCTGCAAATGTGTGTCGGTGGTTGGAGATAGTTGTCTCGGGCAGTGTTAAGGGTGGTTTGTCTTGGGGCTGAGTGCTCTGGCCTAGGGTTTGGGGGCTGTGTGCTCTGGCCTAGGGGTTAGGGTGGAAGAAGCAGGGGGCCCCGGCGACCGGGGCGGCCTGGGGGCCCCGGCGACCGGGGCGGCCTGGGGGCCCCGGCGACCGGGGCGGCCTGGGGGCCCCGGCGACCGGGGCGGCCTGGGGGCCCGGCTTGCGACGTTGGGGCGGCCTGGGGGCCCGGCTTGCGACGTTGGGGCGGCCTGGGGGCCCGGCTTGCGACGTTGGGGCGGCCTGGGGGCCCGGCTTGCGACGTTGGGGCGGCCTGGGGGCCCGGCTTGCGACGTTGGGGCGGCCTGGGGGCCCGGCTTGCGACGACTGGGGCGGCCTGGGGGCCCGGCTTGCGGCGACTGGGGCGGCCTGGGGGCCCGGCTTGCGGCGACTGGGGCGGCCTGGGGGCCCGGCTTGCGGCGACTGGGGCGGCCTGGGGGCCCGGCTTGCGGCGACTGGGGCGGCCTGGGGGCCCGGCTTGCGGCGTTGGGGCGGCCTGGGGGCCCGGCTTGCGGCGTTGGGGCGGGCTGGGGGCCCGGCTTGCGGCGTTGGGGTTGGGCTGGGGGCCCGGCTTGCGGCGTTGGGGTTGGGCTGGGGGCCCGGCTTGCGGCGTTGGGGTTGGGCTGGGGGCCCGGCTTGCGGCGTTGGGGTTGGGCTGGGGGCCCGGCTTGCGGCGTTGGGGTTGGGCTGGGGGCCCGGCTTGCGGCGTTGGGGTTGGGCTGGGGGCCCGGCTTGCGGCGTTGGGGTTGGGCTGGGGGCCCGGCTTGCGGCGTTGGGGTTGGGCTGGGGGCCCGGCTTGCGGCGTTGGGGTTGGGCTGGGGGCCCGGCTTGCGGCGTTGGGGTTGGGCTGGGGGCCCGGCTTGCGGCGTTGGGGTTGGGCTGGGGGCCCGGCTTGCGGCGTTGGGGTTGGGCTGGGGGCCCGGCTTGCGGCGTTGGGGTTGGGCTGGGGGCCCGGCTTGCGGCGTTGGGGTTGGGCTGGGGGCCCGGCTTGCGGCGTTGGGGTTGGGCTGGGGGCCCGGCTTGCGGCGTTGGGGTTGGGCTGGGGGCCCGGCTTGCGGCGTTGGGGTTGGGCTGGGGGCCCGGCTTGCGGCGTTGGGGTTGGGCTGGGGGCCCGGCTTGCGGCGTTGGGGTTGGGCTGGGGGCCCGGCTTGCGGCGTTGGGGTTGGGCTGGGGGCCCGGCTTGCGGCGTTGGGGTTGGGCTGGGGGCCCGGCTTGCGGCGTTGGGGTTGGGCTGGGGGCCCGGCTTGCGGCGTTGGGGTTGGGCTGGGGGCCCGGCTTGCGGCGTTGGGGTTGGGCTGGGGGCCCGGCTTGCGGCGTTGGGGTTGGGCTGGGGGCCCGGCTTGCGGCGTTGGGGTTGGGCTGGGGGCCCGGCTTGCGGCGTTGGGGTTGGGCTGGGGGCCCGGCTTGCGGCGTTGGGGTTGGGCTGGGGGCCCGGCTTGCGGCGTTGGGGTTGGGCTGGGGGCCCGGCTTGCGGCGTTGGGGTTGGGCTGGGGGCCCGGCTTGCGGCGTTGGGGTTGGGCTGGGGGCCCGGCTTGCGGCGTTGGGGTTGGGCTGGGGGCCCGGCTTGCGGCGTTGGGGTTGGGCTGGGGGCCCGGCTTGCGGCGTTGGGGTTGGGCTGGGGGCCCGGCTTGCGGCGTTGGGGTTGGGCTGGGGGCCCGGCTTGCGGCGTTGGGGTTGGGCTGGGGGCCCGGCTTGCGGCGTTGGGGTTGGGCTGGGGGCCCGGCTTGCGGCGTTGGGGTTGGGCTGGGGGCCCGGCTTGCGGCGTTGGGGTTGGGCTGGGGGCCCGGCTTGCGGCGTTGGGGTTGGGCTGGGGGCCCGGCTTGCGGCGTTGGGGTTGGGCTGGGGGCCCGGCTTGCGGCGTTGGGGTTGGGCTGGGGGCCCGGCTTGCGGCGTTGGGGTTGGGCTGGGGGCCCGGCTTGCGGCGTTGGGGTTGGGCTGGGGGCCCGGCTTGCGGCGTTGGGGTTGGGCTGGGGGCCCGGCTTGCGGCGTTGGGGTTGGGCTGGGGGCCCGGCTTGCGGCGTTGGGGTTGGGCTGGGGGCCCGGCTTGCGGCGTTGGGGTTGGGCTGGGGGCCCGGCTTGCGGCGTTGGGGTTGGGCTGGGGGCCCGGCTTGCGGCGTTGGGGTTGGGCTGGGGGCCCGGCTTGCGGCGTTGGGGTTGGGCTGGGGGCCCGGCTTGCGGCGTTGGGGTTGGGCTGGGGGCCCGGCTTGCGGCGTTGGGGTTGGGCTGGGGGCCCGGCTTGCGGCGTTGGGGTTGGGCTGGGGGCCCGGCTTGCGGCGTTGGGGTTGGGCTGGGGGCCCGGCTTGCGGCGTTGGGGTTGGGCTGGGGGCCCGGCTTGCGGCGTTGGGGTTGGGCTGGGGGCCCGGCTTGCGGCGTTGGGGTTGGGCTGGGGGCCCGGCTTGCGGCGTTGGGGTTGGGCTGGGGGCCCGGCTTGCGGCGTTGGGGTTGGGCTGGGGGCCCGGCTTGCGGCGTTGGGGTTGGGCTGGGGGCCCGGCTTGCGGCGTTGGGGTTGGGCTGGGGGCCCGGCTTGCGGCGTTGGGGTTGGGCTGGGGGCCCGGCTTGCGGCGTTGGGGTTGGGCTGGGGGCCCGGCTTGCGGCGTTGGGGTTGGGCTGGGGGCCCGGCTTGCGGCGTTGGGGTTGGGCTGGGGGCCCGGCTTGCGGCGTTGGGGTTGGGCTGGGGGCCCGGCTTGCGGCGTTGGGGTTGGGCTGGGGGCCCGGCTTGCGGCGTTGGGGTTGGGCTGGGGGCCCGGCTTGCGGCGTTGGGGTTGGGCTGGGGGCCCGGCTTGCGGCGTTGGGGTTGGGCTGGGGGCCCGGCTTGCGGCGTTGGGGTTGGGCTGGGGGCCCGGCTTGCGGCGTTGGGGTTGGGCTGGGGGCCCGGCTTGCGGC